>JAWZYV010009733.1:0-529503 GCA_038373885.1 Cheiracanthium punctorium
ATTAGTTGCTAGTTTTTGCCCAACTCTGCTAGGAAGCAATTTATCATAAATTTAAATTCTATGCTTGAAAGTCTAATGAGTAATTGAAACTCGGGAATAACTTACACAGCTGCGAGAAACTTTTTCCACAGTCCCATTGCAAAACGGCAACGGATTCAAATCAATCAACAAGTAAATCAATCAAAAATTAACTTAATTCGAAGAAAATGTCGATCGGATTCAGTATTTTGACGCTATCGTTTCATAAATATCAAAATGAAGTGTTGTAAAACAAACAGAAGCTTGCTTTGTTGCACTCATGCCCAAAGTAACAATGGATCAATACTACAGCTTGTTTATACTTGTATTGTTGTAATTTTTTTATTGTTCATTGTTTTCAATACTATGAGAAAGCTTGTTAAAACTGCACTCTGTTTTAACCGTTTGAGGCAGCCCCTGATTACCGCACAGCCCAACTAGTCCTCGGCCTGGGGTCCCCAAGTTTTAGGGGACACAAAATGATTAAAATAGTTTTAAGCTCTTAAAAATATTAACACAAAAACATGAATGACAATAAATAAATGGATGCAATTTTACAACGCATTCCGCTGTGATAAAGTTGCTTGTTTACACTGTATTCAGGGATGGAAAAAATGTCATATTAAGGTCCAAAGCATTTTAAAATGAGTTGAAGAATTTAGCAACACCACCTCATCTAAAGCAAAACTTCTGAGCATTAGCATTTTATGGACTTTGTTAGAAATTTGTTGAACAAAGGGGCCAATTCCTTATTTACAACAAAAAGTTCTTTGTGATAATATGCATCAACAAGGTATGACTATATAGGAGCTCCCAAAGAGTGCTTGGCCTATAGGGCCTCTGAATGTCTTAGTCGGGCTCTGGCTTAATGGGCTCTGTTTTTACCTTATAAATTCAAACATCAGGCAGGCAGTCGTACTTGTCTTAAAATTGCAACGATTCACAAAATTTCAATTTAATGTTTAAAAATATGGGTTTTTTATCAGTTTATGTACACTTTTTGCCTTCAATTATGTCACAAATCATAGATATTAAATGTGATGCCTGGAGTAAAAGAGGCGGAAGCCGGAAGCATAATTCGAGCTGTATCAAAATTTCTTTGATTTTTAAACTGAAAATAGATGAATTAGAACTGAATTTGTTGAATTTGAATTTGTTTAGATGAAATAGAACTGAATTCAGATTTTTAAACTGAAAATATTACGTATTTTCCTCATCGTATTAGAATTAAATTGATTTATTTTTATAAATGAATATTTCAGTTGCAAAACGACAACGGATTTTTCCTTTTTTCGGTTTGTATGCGTTTTCTTCCTACCAAACATTGAGACTTTAAAAAAAAAAAAATACGTCAAACCATAGCTCTTTTACATTAAAAAAATTTCTAATTTTGAAACTAAAACAAAAAGATAAATCATACCAAACGCATTGATTACAAACACTTTTAACACAAAAATGTATTTGCAACAAATTTGGCGATGTATTTTCCTTAAAACTGGAGAGATTTTGGAAATAAGATAATGTTTTACTATACACTATAAATGCAATTTTATGAGATCATGTAAAAAGTATTTAAAGTCTTTTTCCCAACGTTTAACTGAAGAATATAAAAATTATATATTCAATCTCTTGCACAAGAAATGTATTAGTGTCTCTCAAGTGCCCCAGACTGTAATGTATTGGAATTCTTTTGAGTGCTCCTGTAGAAGAATTATTAATAATATAGACACTATTCTCAATGAAGGGCATTATTTTGAAAGATTTAATAATATGTCTGCCAAGTTTGTTTTCTTTCAAAAAAAAAAAAAAACGAATATCGCTAAAATACGTTTTCAAGGGTGACTGCCCATAGAATGCGATGTATTGGATTTTTTTTTTTTTTTTTTTTTTTTTTTTTTTAAAGAACTGTAAATGCTACTTACACCATTTTCAACAAAGTACATTATACTGTACATAGAAAAAAAAAACATAAAATTCGCATAAATCGGTGTATATCTACAGCTGTTAAAACTAGGGAATGCCGTCCCGCACTGTTTTTTGTTTCGCGGAATTTGGGATTTGTTCATCCCGCGGGGTTGATATTTCACTCAACTAAAAATTCATTTCGATATAGAAAAGTGGGAAAAAGTAAGATTATAAGCACTATCAAGTTTAACTTTAATAATAATGCTTTATCTTCTTCGATAATGAATACTATACCTTACACAAATATGAAAATTCTAGTCATGATATTCATAATAATATATTGTTATTTCTTAGTTGCTAAAAAAGAAGTGAATAAAAGACAACGTAAAGAGGCACTCGTCTTTCTAGTCTTCATCTAATTTCGATAGAGAATACAAAAGCGCTTAACAAAAGATTTCTGTTTTCTTGGTATGAAACTATAAAGGAGCCATACATTTTTAGTGGTTAACTGAAGTTCACCAGTTAAAGATATTATCACTAGCGGCCCTATGGTTGTTTATGGGGGGGGGGAGGACACTAGTCAAAGATCCAGTCTCAGACAGATACAATATTTAATATTTAGTGTTGAAGCACTTCTGCGTTATGCCAGTACATAAATCATAACAATATGGGAGCTGCAGCGGGGGGGGGGGGGGGGACTATGGCCTCTTACCTGCCAATAGGTATGAGCGCCCATGATCACTGGTTCTAATTGTTCATCTTATGCAAAAATTTTTGTCTAGTTAGTGATTGGGAGAGTGGCGAAAAATTGTAATAAAGTAATTTGTTCTTTAGTTTCAATCCCGCGGGACTAGTCCCGCAAATATTTCTGCGGGATCCCCCAGAATCCCGTTCCCGCGGGGGTCGGGATTGCATTCCCTAGTTAAAACACTGGACGGGTGGACAACAGAACAGACAAACAAACCGAAATCGCTCAAACTTGCCTCAAATAAAGACCTCTCAAACTTGCTGGTAGGTTAAAAATATAAATATTCCTTTTATACAATATAATTGTATCGGATAAACATAGAGAGCGAGAAATTTATTCTTTTAAGAGTTAGCAGTCTAAAATTAATTTTCCACGCGCTAAAGATTCAAAGTTTGCTATTTTGTCCATGTAAATAAATTAACCTCACTTGGGCTGTAACGCATTAACGATTTTGCGTCGTTCGGAGAAATTCTTCCGACCGACGCAACTCCTAAGCAGATAGCCCTTAGCCATTCTTTAATAAAACACAATACACTTAATCGGTTAATTACAGCACGAGTAACGAATTTTCAAAACTCCCAGTGAAGTCGTCATAGCTTAATATAATCAGATTAGATATTTTTTGAGATAATTACGTATTATCCTGGCAGTCCGCCGAGACGAGCAATTTTTCGCGAGATAAATGCCGGACACATGAAATTATTTATTGTTCGGAATGCTATTGGCGACAGTTAGCCAGCAAATTTGAGGAAAAAATAGTTTGGCGTTAATGACCGCCGGGATAATACGTAAGTACCTTTCTCGATTTATCGCCGAATAATGAAAATATCACCAAGTTAGATTCATTTTTCAAAGCATTTTTTTCGCACCCTATTTGGCAATTTATCGGAAATGTCGCCAACATTGGCGACTTTTGGCGCAACTTTTGAGGGAGGCACACGATCGTCGTCGGATTATTAGCTAATCATATTCATATTGTAGGATAGTATTATATACTTTAAATAGGTGCCTGTCTCTAAACTGCCACTGACCGTATTGTATTGAAATTATTTTGAGTGTTTCTGTAGAAAAACTATTTACTATACAGACATTATTTTCGATGGAAAGCTTCATTTTGTAATCCTTATAATAACATATATCAGTTTTGTCTCATTTCAAATTGCAGAATACCTCAAAACTAGAAGTCAAAGCCCGTTGTGGAGACAATTACAGCAGGAGCTAGAAAAGCATTTGACGAAAGTATGTCTAAACTCAATATATTTAATCTTCGTCTACTTAGTCGAAAGATTTCGATTTGAGTACACAGCACGATGAAAAATTATCACAAAATGAGCCAATGTAAAAAGCAATGTCTTCTGAAAAATACAAATACTATGCCAAGAGTTAAATTTTGAATAAATTGCAATATTTTAACAGGATGTTCCTTTCATATTTCTGGTTTAAATAAATATTTATAAATGAATGAAATACTTCCATTAATTTATTACAATTGAGATACACAATTGATATAAAAAGCTATTAGAGTTTATTTTTAAGTATAAAAGTTAGTCAAGATTTAAATTATGGGTATACTGGTACACATATTAATATGTTGTATCCTCGAATAAGTCCCCAAAAATATTTTGTGTCCCCAAGTTTTCCTTGGATTCCAGGACAATGATTGATTTGTCCCCAGAATACTCTTTAGAAATATGGTCGCCTGGCTTCAGTGGCAATCAGGGATTCCCAAGACTGGATGTTGTTTGCATCCATGTATTGATCTAGCCATGGAGAAGGTGAACGTGAGCTAACCAACCAACCATTTCCATGACGATACAAGAAGACGAGAACTGCTAATGTTTATTTTTAATTTAAAAATATAATTCAGCAATTATTTGTTGATAGAACTAGTTAAGTTTTTACCATGGCTAATCCAAAATATGCTGATCTACCCGGAATCGTTAGTACATTTTGTATAGTACTGCTATAAAAAAGATTCTTGTGTTAGAGAGTGAAATTTAAAAACTTAGTTAAATAATTTTAGATTGACTTAACCATCTGTCAAAAGTTTTTTAGGCAAATTATGTATGCACATTAATTACTCATTTAAGAAAATAGTGCAGGAATTTAACTGAAAGTATTTTATGTAAATTTATTCACGAGTTTTTATTTCAATTTTATTCATAAAAGATCAAAGGATGTTTCCGTAATATTATATCATCAATTTGTATATTTATAGCTTATATATGCCAGCAAGGCTATTCTATTATATAACACTATTTCATTAAACTAGTTAATCAATATATTTTATCACGATTTATTTCTCTAGGTTGAATAACTTGACATTGTATTTCGTTAGCAACATAAGTTTTTATTTTATTTATTATATTTAGTATAGTGTAGCGCATATTTAAATTATATCCATGACGTAACTGGGTAGGCTCTTTAGGTATTTATAGGGTAAAACATTTTTAGGGTGGGGTTAGTCCCTACTCAGTTATGCCACTGATTACTTGAGGGTAAAATGGGTGTGATAACAGGCATTGTAGAAATCATATTCTATCAACCGTTACTAATAATATTCACATTCAACCTTTTGCTGTTACTTTATGCAGTGCATTTATCACGTTCATACCTGAAAAGATTTTATATTGTTCTATTCATTTTAAATACAAAAATATTAACTTAATTATATTTTCCATAGAGGTAAACTAGGTAATAAGTCAAAAAAGAAATTATAATTTTTTTTTTCCTTTCTACCTGGACACATGAATTATTCAAATTGAAAAATATATTCATCAAGACTGTTAAATTTAGGATGTAGACAAATAGTGAATTCTGACATCACTTTGTTCTAAGGTAAGGTAGGGTATAATGGGTTAGTGTTTATTTTTAATAAAAAATATGGGTAGCTTGTTTTTAAATTCTCTTTACTTCTTCTATTCTTTTACTGTCTGAAAACTTAGGCTAAAAAGCCTAAGTTTTCAGACATTAGTTGACGACATTTATACCCATTAAAAAGCTTATTAGTTGCAATTGAAAACTTATTGATGTACAGTACCCATTTTACCCAACCACACTAAAACATTAATAGAAAGAAACAATTATTACTTTTTACCTGATAATTAAATGGGTACTTATGTATTAATACAGCAGTCATTCCCACCAAACTATTTTTTCATCATATGTGCTGGCAAACTGTTGCCAATCGTATTCTAAAGCATCAATACTTTCAATTTTTCAGAAACTCTATAATGTAAGTACCATAAAATGTTAAGATGTTTTCTAAATTCAAAATACCAACAAAAAACTTCTTAAATTTTCAGAAACTCCATAATGCTAAACAGTATGATCCAATTGCATATTTTATCAATAAGATATTTTACAGAGGACTTACAAAAATTTTCATTAAGTTTTCAGATTTTATCATTACTGCATTGGTAAATAATGACCAATGCCCCATTTTGCCCATTCTTTTCTTTATACAGTTTACTAAATCACCTGTTTTTCTCAAAAGAAAATATGGTATCTTTTTCTTAATGAATGCCACTTAAATTTGTTATTCAATCGCTCATCCAAGTTTTTGTGTGTATGCCACTATTTTGCATGTGCAAAATCAGACAAAATTATGCACTTCCATCAGTGTATAAATTTGTCTGATTTTTTTCTTTTTCAAAAAGTGTAATTTTTGTGTGATAACTTGATTAATACCTTTTAGGCACATGATCAACCTGATGTATATGAAACGAATGACTTACCAGAGGCTGAGCAAGGGAATCTGTCCATTACTGATATTATTGTGGTGAGTAAAATCTTACACTTAATAAACATATATACCATACCTGTCAGTTCTACTGAACTTTCCAGGAAACTCTTAGATTTTTGTCATTTCTCCTAATCTCTGTTTCTGTCAAAAATCTCACAATTTTTTCTAAATAAATAAGTAAATAATAATAAACTAAATTTATTAAATCTGGGAAATTTTTTGTTTACCAGAAATTCAGTAGAGAAGTAACAGTTCACTAGCAGAGATGTTTGTAGTAATGATGCAGTGGATATCAATGTGGTCGGATACGAATATCCATCCAAACTTTCAGTTGGATATCTGGTTATCCGGCCGCAATGTGTTTTCTTTTTTGTTGTTGTTTTATTTTCACTCGTTTTCTTAGATCATTGAGCTATTACTTTTTTCTTTGAATATTCTCATGAGTTTGAAATCATTTAATTCAAAAATCAGAAATCCTTTTGGGACTGTTTCCATGAATGGAGTACCCGTTTGACTGCCATGAAAGTCCGACAAATAACAATGTCGTGGATGTTCTCACTCAAGAGTTGGATAAATATCTTAAAAGATCCGTTCTTGAAAGAAAAACATTTCCATTCAACTGTTGGAAAATCATTGTCACTTTGACAAAAAATGATCAATAGCATTTTGTCATGAGCCAGCCGCACTCCAGCAAGTACACTATTCTCATAAGCAGGGTCCATTTATGGGGAGGGGGAGGAAGTAACCAAACTCTCAAAAAGATTGAAAAACAAGTGTTTTTTGCACAATAATTTCGTTCACTAATAATTGACTCTTTAAAAAAAGATAAGTTTTTTTTTCCCCATTTTCTATACATGATAAAAATATATATTCAAAAAAGTATTGAAAACAAAATATTTTCACAAGAATTTTGCTTTTTTCTCATTTTTTTATTGCAGTTTCTAGAATTTATTCATTTATTATGTTTATTTATGTTTCTCAGTATATGTTAGGCCGGAAGTACTGCCGGATATCTGTAATATCCAGCTACTGTCAGGTATCCGGCTTATTGGCCGGATGCAGTATGTTTACCGCATATCCGTTTCATCCCCAGTTTGTAGTCCTCAAATTTCTTGAATTCCAAATTTTTTGAGCAAATAATTTCTGGAATTCTAGATTTATTTATTTTTTTAACAAAGGAGAAAATTGAGTTGAAAATTATTTCCAAACCATTCCAGTTTCAGATCTGTTATATCTTTCTTATGATTGACTGTTATTCTTTAGTATTCCTTTATTTAAATCACCCTTGTTGTGTCGGATTAAAAATTGACCTTTATTTTATATTTATTTAATTTTTTTTAATTAATGGTGATTAAATACACTTACGATTTTTTGTAAATTGAAGTTCATTTTTAATGTTTTTAAATTGACTTAAAGATCTGCATGAGAAATGTGTTTGTAAAATACTTATTAGCAGTAGCTGACTATTCTTGCAATTAAAAATTGCAGAATTCCATGGTAGATCCAGAAAAAAATTCTGGAGAAGGCACGTATTTTTCTGTCTCATTTTGTTTATAAATGCATTTGAATCTGCAAAATAAGTTGATTTTTTTTAATAGTCTCTTTTATCTTTTTGCTGTTGGGTTACACTATATTGCCTCGTTCTGATTGGTAAAATATTGGAGAAGTACTGATTGGTGCAAGAGCAAATTCTAGTATTCTGGAAGGGAGGGGGGGGGGGGTATGCCCCTGTGCCCCACTCCCTCTGGATCTCCCAATGGCAGAATTTGTGATAATAATTTTACATTATTAATTAAAACTAATAAAAAGTACCCTAATTAAGGTGAAAATCTCCCCAAAGTAATCCTTAATTAATTTTTTTACTTAATGTTTGTAGTAAGTGTGTAGTGAATAATATCGAATCTGTTACCCATATGGTTAATTTTAAAGATATTTTTAATTATTATTATCACTATGGAAAATTCCTGTTTTTTCCCCTATATTTTACTAGATACCCAAAATGACTGTACATAGTGCAAATCTACAGGATTTAAAAAAAAAAAAAAAAAAAACAGGTGTGAACGCATATCTTTAAAGCTTATCTTTTAACAAAGGTGAAAAGGGTCTGCCTATGTTCTAACAAGCGTGTATCCACTGTTTTTGTTATGATATATTTTCTAATAGTAGATACATGAAATTTCAACTTTTCTTTTGTTTGTTTAGGATCAGTGTGATAGTGTTGAAACTTTGAAAGTATCTGCAAATGAAGCCTATGGCAAGTTTAAAGGGAAAAGCTTAGACAGTACAAATGTCGGTAAGTATGAGTTAGAATTCTCAAATTTTAATTAGCAAGAATATTTCTTTTATCAAGCAAAGCAAAATGTTTGCTAAATAGTCATCCGAGTATGTTTACTTGAGGTTCCTTAGTCTATTTGGATCAAATGGTTTAGCAACCGATTAAAAACATTTTCAAACAGACTGCTTTACTCTTACAAGTGCACAATCATATGTACACAGACAGCCAAACTGGTCTGCATCTATCCTGCATATTTCAACCTATCAGTCCTAAATTTGGCAATATACAATCAACTCCAGAAAAAAGTTAACACACTTCATTAGTTCCAATTCACATACGTTAGAAATTTTCATAGCATTTTTTGGTTTTAGTGAACCATGACTTCAGTTATAATGAACTCAAAAGTTCTAGACAGCAGAGGTGATGTTGTTCGATTCCTATGAAGAATGTCTTTTTTGTGTTAAAATAGAGAGAAAGAAATTATCAACCACCTATTCCAAAATATAGATGAATTGCCAGTGCGGTGTTACCAGATAGTTTTGAATTTAAATTGCAGGAGGTTACTAGAAAAGTAGCAAAAAGTCACAAAAGTGACATCACAGCCATTGGTTGTAATGTTGTAGCAAAATCGCAAATTTTGAAATTTAGTAGCATGATGCTTTCAAAAGTAGCAAAATTTGCAAAACGTCGCAAGATCTGGCAACCCTGTGCCAGTGCCAAGCTAACATAATGATGATAAAAAAGAGGGGAGGGGCATAATTTTTTTTCAGTGCTGTAATGAATACTAATCTTTAAAAGCATTCACTAACAAAAGCAGTGTACTTTTGAAAGTGAACCAAAAGCTGAAATTTTGCTCTTGGAGACTTGACTTGGAGATTTTCCATTCGCAATTCAATATCACAGGTTAAAAGCCACACCACCTTTGACCAACTGAATGGAATGTACATTATTTCCATAAATGGGATTAATTAGGTTTGCTTTACTTAATAAATATTTCTATAACCATAAAGGCAATCCATTTTGTTTGATTCATTTAATAAACATTCACTATTAGTGCAGTCAAACCTAGCGAACCTAGTATATGACAGACTCCCGGATATAATGAACAAAAATTTTGCTCCCCTTTTTTACTATTGTATTTCTTAATGTTTCAGATATAGTGAACAAAACTGTTGGTCCCTTGAAGATTGTTATAACGAGGTTCGACTGTATAAAATTCTATTTTCTAGTTTTGTATTAAGTTTTATTCTCCAAGTTGGGGAAACATCAGTTTTAGCGAACTTTGGATATAGTGAAATTTAAAATTATTCAAAATCAATTTAGAGGATCGCATTCTCGCATAATTAAGTAGTAAATATTCGCAAAAATGGAATGTAGATAGGTGTAACATTCGGAGAAATACACAGGACTTCCTAGTTCTGAGACCAGAAATAAAATTATCTTATATGACAGGACACACCACTGCTGATTTCTGAAGTGATAGGCCAGTTGGCACATGCTTAGTGTTGGGACCACTCTTAGTTTCAGTGAAGTAGTCGTGGCAGACTTTTTGTGTCAAGTTATGTGCTTGGCTGGCTGCTGCTCATTCGTAATCCTCACTAAGTCACTGGGGCTAATTTGATTCTTTTGGTTGTGGCTATTGACATAATTAATGTAGATTCCTGTCATAGAGTATATTTTACTAAAATTTTAAAAGCTTTTCAGACAGATTTATCTGCCTACAGGGGTTATGAAAAATCTACTTTCTTCGTGGTTTTTCACACTTTTAGGGTCACATGGTTAAAAAAAAAAAAGGTTCATATATTGGCTATTAAAATGCCCAGATCTCTTAGTCTCTAGAAACTCTTGAGAGCTCTGGCGACTGTAAGATGGGAGACTTTTTATATAAAATATTAGCTTTAAAATTTTAGGATGGGGAAGCATGACAACCTTAGCTGTGATTTGAACATTTTTTCTCTATAAAATATAATGATTGTTTTAAAATTTAGTGTGCCAATTTCTTTGGTATTATTGTGTATATTTAGAATTATATATAATGTATAACAAAGCATATTTTCTAAATTATTGATTTCCATAAATAAGTGAGTGACAACATTAATTAAATTGTAATTAATACTATACAGGTGTATGATAATAATGTTCCACTGCATGTGCATCTTTTGTGTGTGGATGTACATGCCTGCAACTAGAGGAAATTAAACAACACACGTGCCTTGGGCATGATACTGAAGGGGGCACAAAATTAGTTATGGTTCCAAGGAAGGCTGCATCAAAATTAAGGTTGGCCTCTGATGCCATGCTGAAGGCAGGGAGAAATGGTTTGCACCAGTTAGATATATTCTAGTTGCAGCACTTTGCATGCATACATAAATATATAATGTTTAAGGAAAATTTTTGTATTTCTAGAGCTAGCTTCAGGAAATATAACAAAACTCTGCCCCTGGCAAACCTCATACCTTTTAAAATTTCATTGGAATTGGAATTTTGGTGAGTTGTCTTTATTTGCATGTTTCTTTTCTCCTGTAGATTTTACTGATGGTATTAGTCAAGGGAGAAAAACTGGCTATGATGTTCGATCAGGAGATTTTGAAATGGTATGTATATTATTTGTTACCCTTCTCTTATTTATAGAATAAAATTAATTGAATAATAATATAGATTTGGCAAGAAATATAAGGTGTCCCGAAAGAAATTGTCTTGTTCTCAGCTTGCATAAAAAGCAGTACAAAGTTCTATGATATTAATTCGTTGATTAAATTTGAATAAATTAAAATTTTTATATGGAATCCTCTTTTTTAAAAATCCCAATTGGTTAAAATTGGTGCCGTATGCATTAATTAAGTGATGTGCAAATTTCAGCTTTTTATCTTTTATCATAAAAATGCTCCGAGATATTTTAAAATAAAGTTTGTGAGGGACTATACATATATTTAAATGTAAATATTTGTAGCAGGCTTTTTTTTTTTTTTTTTTTTTTGTGTGTGTGTGTGTACAGCTTCTGAAACGCAATAACAAAATATGACATTTCCCTTTGAGAGCCATTTAAAAGTGTCTTAAATCAGCATGTATTTATTATCATATATCT
The DNA here is from genome assembly GCA_038373885.1 of Cheiracanthium punctorium. NCBI lineage: Eukaryota > Metazoa > Arthropoda > Arachnida > Araneae > Cheiracanthiidae > Cheiracanthium > Cheiracanthium punctorium. The sequence goes on from JAWZYV010009733.1 coordinate 11,777, forward strand.
GACGCATGTACAAAATGTTCAAATTTTGTACATTCCCTCATTAATGTATGAGGCAGTTTTCTTTTTTTTAAAATAAAGGGAGCCATATAAAAATGAAAATTTTATATCTTCTTTTAATGAAACTAACTCAGTCATATATCCATGATGTAGACTTAGGGAATAAAAGCCAAAATTGATATTTTTGGGACACTCTGTCTACATGTTTATTGCATGCAGATTTCAAGCCGATCTAACAGTTTTGAGCAGATTTGTGTGAGAAACAAACAGTTTTTTCATCGTGTGCATTGATTAAAGAGTTGTGACTTTTATAGGTGGGTGATCATTCACAAGAAAAGGAAACACCACTGCAAGCATTTCATAGAATCCAGTTTGAAGTTAAGCAACTCTTTGAGCAAGTGAACGAAATAAAGGTAAGTTTATTTTTTATAATTTATTCTACTTACTAAGATAGGATCAAAACAAGCATACAATTAATTACCATCATTTTCTGCGTATAATCTGCTTGAAAATTAAAAAAGTTATAACATTAAAATGTTGAAAGCAGAATAAAAGTTTGGTCTATTATGGAGATGCCAGTGCTCTGTTTACATACGATGTTACATTTTTGGTTTGTTGATGATTCTGGTGCAATCCCCGGGTGATAGATGTGATGAGTGAAGTACCCTGCCGGTGGTAGTTTTGACTGCTAACCATAAGGAAACGTACATCGTCAATTCAGTTTGGAATTTGAAATTGTTTCTTGTCGTGGATGGAAATGAATGAAATATGTTATTGTATGAAGAGGAAGTGTGTATGTTTGTTAGAAATGTAGTGTGAATATGAAGCTAAATAAAAGGATGTTGGTTGTTGGCGGAAGAGGAAAGAGGGAAATATACAAACAAATTTAGCCGGTGTTTGAAGCGGGAAGGGGAAGAATGAGGCAATAGTAGTAAAGCGTAGAGAGCGAAGGTGGCATGACGGGATATTTCTGGGCATTGAAGTTAAGTGACTGAAATAAAAAAAATAAACGTAAGTACTTTTTTTAATGAATCTTCGAATTATTTAAGGTCTTTTTTAATCACTTTTAAAGTGATATTTGATGTTTTTATGTTTTTGCTTGTGCTATTTATCTGCTATTCTAATCATGCTGACTTTTGATTACGTGTATAGCTAGGTTGCTTAATCCGCCGCAGTTTTTTTTTTTTTTTTTTTTTTTTTTTTAGTAAAAAATGTGCCAGTGTTTGCCCAGTTTATATTAGCTGCACAACTAGGTTGCTTAATCCACTGTAGTTTTTTTAGTTAAAAAACAGTCCAATGTTTGCTCATTTTAAATTAGCTGTTGCTGATTTTCCAGGGATTTAGCTTAAATATGGACCGGTGGGTGAAAATTTGTGAATAATTTTTTAATGAATTTGATGTTTTTGTCAGTAATTTACGCACAATTTTAATTTGTTAATTATTTGACTTTGCTTTGTTGATGCAAAGAACTGGGCTACCGCCAAGTTCCAGCAGCTATTGCTGTGTTTACATAGGTTGGGCACTGTCGTTGTCGATTTTACCAATTTTTTTTTTACATTCACATTTCTTTTATTGAATTGTTTAACCAGGGCTGCCACTGCGTTCTAAAATGCTGTTATTTCTAATACTAGTTAGGTTTTAGTAAAAAGGCTACTAAGGCTACAATTTAATTCAAAAGTATACAAAAAGCTTTTATTTTGATTGTGAAACACAAATGGGGCTACCAATTTTAACTTATAAGCTGCTATTTTTTCAAAACTTTTCATTATTTCCATCACTTGGATATATCCATGTGGTAGGGTAGTTACAGCTATTCATTCTTTTAACTTGCTTCTATGAAATAAAAGTAGTAATGTGATAATAAAAAAAAATTAACCCTTCTTCAATTTTCTTTCACAAGTTTCTGCATGACGTCTCTATGTGTCGCCATTTCAATACTTATTAATGCATGTGTTATCTATTTCGAATGACCATGGATCCCTTTTCATTTGTTTTGTGGTGATGTCTATATGAACATAACTCAAAAACAGTTAGTTGTAGAATATTGGCATTTTGTATTTAGGATATGAAGTTGTGCACCTCCTTTTTGAATGATAGTCGATTGTGTAGTTTATTGATATTGCCTTTCAGTATATTAAGACCTATAGACATCTTTAATACATAGAAAGTGTACAGTCAATCATTGTTTGGGCCAGGAGTTCTTAAACTTAGACCGAGGACCCTCTCCTTAACAAGATTTTTAGCACTAAAGTGCTATTTCGTTCACACTGGTATTTTCTGTTGACATAATTTGTGGATGGATTTGTGTCAACACATTTCCGTCTCATATTTCAACTGGGTAATGGTACATTCAATTGATCTCAAATTTGGTATACATATTATAGACCACGTCACACAACAAGGTGTGTATAGGACATAGTTTTTTACAGGGCTACAAAAGATATTTCTTATGCATTATGCCCTACGGAGAGAAATACTTAAAAGTTTGCTAGCTCCTAAACGGCAGATTCAATTGAACTCAAATTTGGTATAAAGACTACCATTATTGATTTTGGTGTGTACAAGACTTACAGTTCTTTTTTTATGGGGCTGAAAAAAAAATTCTCATACATTATGGCCTGTAGAGAGAAATACTTAAAAGTGCCAGATACTGTGTGTGTATGTGGGGGGGGGGGGGGGAGAGAATAAAATGTTGAAAGTCACCAAGGTTTGCAATTTTAGATTATTTATCACCAAGTTTGGTGCCAAAAAATGTCTTCAAAACACAACCAAGCTTGGCGATATCTTCTAAATTTGGCTAGAAACTGGCAAACAGGACAATTTAATACAAGAAAAAAGCATAGTTAGAATATGCCTGGCCAAGCTTACAAAATAGTTTGAGTAGGCAATTTTAATATAGATTTTAATTCAAAAGAAGTGTTTTAGGGAACAGGGAAGGGAAAAATGGTACACTTATAGATTAGGATATACTTTCCAAATGGTATTTATAAAGGTGAAGTATAGTTAGAATATGTCTGAAAGATTGTTAAACACTTTTAGTAGGCGATTTTAATGTAGATTTCAATTCTGAAGAAGTGTTTCGTGGAACAAGAAAGACAAACATGACGCGCTCATCGATTATGATGCACATTCCCAACATTATATATAATGGTGACTGATAAAATATTCTTGGCAAAGATTGTAAAACAGTTTTAGTAGGCAAATTTAATATAGATTTTGATTCCAAAGAAGTGTTTTATGGGACAATCAAGAAAAATACGGCACACTCATTATTAATCATACACTTTCCAATTTAATGGGATAAGGAAGAAAGATAGGGATGATGCATGGATTATGATATACTTTTAATATAGAGCACTTTAGTGCATACTTAAAATATGAAAGTTTTTCTGATTTTATTACTTTTTTTTGTGTGTGTGTGTGGATCCCATGCTAATTTTACACTGTTCTTGAAACTTAATTTCCATCTCAACAATCTTGTAACATCATAATAAAATTGGTAAAAATGCTAAGTACACAGTGTTGCCTCCTAGTCGGTAGAAATATAGAAACATGGGGGGAGGAGTCAATTTCTGAGAAAATTTGTAATGTCTGATATAAATATTAAATAACTTTTAACAGTATAATATTAGAAAACAAACAAATCACAATTATGTGAGAATCCAAGAACTTAATAGTAGCTCCATGTTTCATGTATTGCTAAAATATTTTTTTGTTGTTCCACTCTTCTTGTCTTTACATTGTCTTTTTAGAGTGCATGTAATCATTTGGTAATGTCCCCAGGTAATGTCTGTGTATACCCCAGGGGTCTGCAGACCACAATTTAAGAGCCTATGGTTTATACCATGCCAAAAATTTTGCCCGATTAGATGCCAACTTTTAAGAAAATTGTACCAAATGAACATATTGTTCAAAACATTTCATAAAGATATGTCAAAAGTTAATTAATTCATGAAAATTAATTTATACATCAAATTAATTCCTTTTAATTTATTTATGAGCTCACTGTGAGAAAAAAAAATATATCTTTTCTCTCTCGATTTTTAAATAAAATACATGATGTTAAACCTTTTGCGAGAACTGTTTCTTTTTACTTGTTAAGATGTACCCTTGGACCCTTTTCAGCTTAAAATGTATAAAAATCATCTTTGTTTTGCAGGAGACATCCGAGAAGGAGAGTGAGTCGTCCCAAGTGCCTCCTGTGGTTCTCCTGAACCAGATTGAGCAACTGCAGAAAGAGCTCCAGAACCTACACATGGAGAAGATCCTTGGCTCAGAGGTGCTTGCTGAAATCACAGATCCCCTAGGCTCCTTACACAAGTAATTGTTCTGAGAAATACTCTTCTTTTGTATTTTCATGAAAATGATTGCTAGAGTGTATAGTGTTTCTCGCGAAATAAGACTCATAATTTTGTATTATTTCTGCTGTATTTTTTTAATGGAAAGACATTTATTTTTTTCTCCTTTGATCCAAAATGTTATAATTGATGCCTAATGGGGAAAAAAAAATTTCTTTCACATTCTGTACTTTAATACTTTCTGTAATGTAATACTAGTGTGACATAAATAGCACATATACAGAGTTTGTCTCAAAAGTTCCCGGAATGATTTTTTGTTGTTGGCAACACTAGCTGACAAGCAGAGCTTCAGGCAGAGAAATTGGTGGGGGATCTAGGCTTGGAAATGAGACTGATGTAAGTCACCTGCAGGCAGCTGTTGAGGCAGAGGTGTCTACTGCACCCTCATCAAGAAAAAATGGGCCAGTTTTTGGAGCTGTGTTATGCAATCAAATTTTGTGTGAAACTGGGTAAAAGCATGGCCAGAGATGCTCGAAATGCTTTGGAAAGCCTTCTCTATGTTAAAAAATTTTCGTCCAGGGGTATTATTGACCCCCGTCTTTCTGTATGCCTCCCTTCAAAATGTTTCCTGGCTACTTCCCTGATGCATGGATTCCTATTTTTATGGTGTTTCTTAAACCATGTACCCTGTTGGAAATGGCTATGTAGCATGTATTGGGTCAGATATTGATATTGAACAAATGATTTTAAAAAACCATTCCAGGAACTTTTGGGACAAACCCTATAGTACAGAAATGACAGGGACAGTTACCAAAATGATAAAAGTATTTTTTAATGCTCTAAAAAGTTAAAATAAAATCATGAATTCCTAATAAATTGTTTTAGTATCAAAGTTCTTTCTTCAACTTCATGTAAAACTTGAAAAAATAATTTAAAGAACTCCAGGAAACTAGCAAACTAGTTCTGTGCAATCACCCATATATTGATGATTAAGCTAGCAATGAATAGTGCCAAATGTGCCTTAGCCCTTTTAGCTCATGCCGTAAAACCATTAGGTGGTTTTACGGCTAGCAGTGACAAGCAGTTACAACTAGCAGTGAAATCTCTGGAATTAGGTTCCAGAGATTTCACTGCTTGATGTTTTCACTGCTAGTTGTGAAAAAAAAAAGGTTAAATAGACCCATTGCTGAAAAAATGCAACCATTTCCTTCATTCATTAACGACCCACAACACAGTGGTCGATTGACTTATCAATCTTAACCTCTAGAGCTAAAGAACTGTTTTGACACAACTGACTCTTCTTATGTCAGCACAAATAAAGAAAAAATTGATTTTACATACAGAGTATTTAACATTTGCTTTATCTATTTTTTCTTTTACCTTAAACAGACTTATGTAAAAACATTGTCTTTTACCGAATCTTTATGCATATGGCATCCCCAGCCGATCTATTATTGTAATATAAGGCTAAAGTGTGATAAGTATTCTGGATGTCAATAACATATGAATAAATTCAAGTCCAAAGGGGAAAAAAAGGGCCCCCCCTTTTTTTCCCCTTTGGACTTGAAAAACCAAGTCCAAAAGAAAAAGGAAAAATTTTAACTTTTCTTCACACCCCCCTCCCCTTCCGAAGATAGGAAGATTTCAGATTTTAGACTTTGTTCTGTTAATGGATACTAGAAAACTTATATTTGGTACAGAATCATTTCTTTCATTCTATTTGTGGGAGGAGAAATTCCGGTAATACATGCCCTGTTTACTTATTCTAGATGTATTCTTTGTTTTGGCATTTTTTAAATACAGTTATTGCCTTTGTTTCCAGGAAGTTGATGATTCAGTTGGAATCTTTCAAGAATATTCCCTCTTCTGAAAAGAAAAAATCCTCCACACCAGATACTCCTGCTGAAGACTGTGTGAAATATGAACTGTATGTGAAGCCTGACCAAGCAAAATTGGAACAAGCTGCTAAAGTAAGTGTTTTGAGAATACAATCGATCGCCTTAAATAAAATTGAAAGGGGGACAAAACTTTTTTTTTTAAACTTCTTGTGTGTAGAAAAAGAAGTATTGTAATCAAGAAATTTTGGGTATTCAGATTTTGATGGAAAAATCAATAGTCTTTTCTGTCTGCTGAATTGGGGGGGGGGTGTATTTACAACCCATTTTGACTAGTTCTTTCATGATGTATGTATGGATCCATGAACATATGCATATTGCATAGCTTAAAAATAAGTCACCATAGAATGTTGAAATTTTGTATTAAGAATTGTCATAGCATTTGAATGTGGAATTATCTCTTTTGATTGCAATCGACAGGTTATTGTCAAGATCACCCAAAAGACTCTTAGAACATTAAGGTCTATGGGCAGTGTCATTATTGGAACCATCCTCAAAATCTTGCCAACTGCCATCAACCTTAGTGACTTTTGGCAAAATATCACCCAACTGGACACCAGAAATATGTTTTAAAATCTGAACCAGCCTGGTAATGTCTCACGTTTGGTAAAAAAATCACTCAAGACTTGCTACTATTAAGGCCTGAACTACTAGCCATTTCATTATGGCAGCCACCATCACCGATTATGAAGGGATGGACGTCTCACATTCGGTAAAAAATCACTCAACTTTAATTTTACTGAAATATCTTATTGTAATTTCAAATGAAATAAGTTTAAATGAAATGTATCAAAAATTTGCATTATTTAAAGATGCACAAGACAGTTCTATGGTGTTCCGCATCTGATTTCTACCCCTCCCCTCCCTGTCAAAAGTTAGGTGGCCATTAAATAAAAGTATAATTTAAACAATGGGTAACAAAATAGTTCTATTAAAGTTGAATAAGTTTAAAACAAGTTAACTATTAAGTGCAAGATAATTCTTTTAAGAAGGATTATAATTTCTTTTTTGCCTCTTTCAAAAATTTTAAGTACCATCTTTTATGAATTCTGATCTCTCCAGGTTTTCGCTACCTTTTTATGGAATTTCTTGTATGGATTGAGTAACTAAACTAGAAATAGAATTAATTCACTGATAATTATTTTGCACACTCAAATTTTTATAAATATTTATTTATCTATTTAATCAAATTTCAACATAATGTTTATCAACTGCAGTGTTGTACTTTATACAAGTTGATAAAGTTATATTGTTTACTGTTTTATATATGGGGGGAGAAATCCTAGTTTTTTGAAGAAATATTCATACTTTTGTTAAATAAAGAAACCATTTTGCAACAAGGAGAAAAAAAAACAATTGCGGAACAATTTTGGTACAAAATTTCAATGGGACTAGACAGAAAATGTCCTATCACAGACTGCTGATTCTTAGAAGTAATCCAACTTCAATTTATTATTTTACTTAGGTGAGTTTAAAAAAAAAAAGGAAGCAGCATTTTTTCTGATAAAACGCATACTTTTGTTATTTTTGTCATGGGAGAATAATCTGTTGTTTGTTCAAAGTTTTTCATCTAAACATTATTGTTAAAATTGCATATGTACTCTTTTACACTCGAATTTACAAGGTATCATTTTGACTGCTACTCAAGTGAAGGTTTTTACTACTTTTTCATTTTCTCACAAATTATTTTTATCTTTTTTGGCTATTTCTAGTTATGTATTTAACATACATAAAAAGTTTTGGGCATGTAAGATAATTAATATAAACTAGGAATGGCCAAAAAGTTTATATTTTGTTAATTTTGTTGTAGCTTGTTAGAGTGAAACTCGGTGATTAGAAACACAGAACATATTTCACACCTTCTCACTTAAAGAAAGCCTATGACAAGTCAATGAAGACACATTTTTGTCACAAGTTTGCATTTTTGCACAAGTCATTGCAGCACATTTTTAACATGAAAAGTTGATCATTTTTAAACAAAATTTAACCACCCTTAAAATGGTGGTTATTTGTTTATTTATAACTAACAGTTATTTTAACCAATATTAAGAAACATTATATTTAATAATATAGATTCGTTATGTTTTTTAATTGCCTATGGCACCATAAACATGTTATTAAGATTATTGAGATTAGGGTACAGCTTTAGTATTGGTCCTTTGGCGCACTTTATTTTTGGCACAATAAAGGATGCCAATATGGTAACCCCGCCGCCTGATGTTCTGGAGCGAAAAGCTTGGTAACCCAAACCTCGGACAAGCAGCGTGACGTCACGGATTCGCTAACGTTTTCCTCCAGCGAATCGCAAGCGTTTGTTCCTTTATTAAACTTTTGGAGTCCCCTTTTGCCCGTATTTTGCGCGGGAGGTTCGATTGGTTGATCGCCATTAGGCTTTATGGTTTTATTTTAATGGCTTATTTTACATTAAATTTTATTATTATTTAATTATTTCTGAAATTTAAAATGGATGTTCAGGTTCATACTGACTGTTTATATACAGTTTTGTATGAATAAACATTCTTTTGATAGTATGTTTCAGGTTAATATTTGCATTCTCAATTGTTTATTTTTTAAGGGTAGAAGCAACAAATAATTACGTTATTAATATTTTATACAGTGAAATAATTTTAGATATTTTGATTTTATGATTTTCATACTGCAATAATTTAACAATTTTAATCAAGGTATGTGATAAGCATTGTTTGTTTTTATTTGTTATGATTACCTTTGTTTATTTGTTAAGGGTAGGAGCAACAAATAACTTCATTATTAATATAATATTTGATATTTTGATTTTATTATTTCAATATTGAAACAATTTAGCGATTTTAATTAAGGTATGAGATAAGCATTGTTTATGATTTAAACTAGTTCTTTACTTTTGCTTATGTAATCTTTTGTCAGTATGCTAAAATATATTTTAATTTTTTTCTTTCTTATTTGTTATTTTTGTGAGGTATTGTCTTTAAAATATTATTTGTTTGCATTGTTTAATTTAATCTACTAAAAAGAGAAAGGGGGGTTGAGGGGGGGCACAGCCGCCCCTCACATTAAAAGAAAGTAATTAAATTTTATTAAACCGGATCTATATGTAAATGTAAGCTTGTTATCTGTTTAATTTTTTTTTTCATAAAAATATTTAAAAGCCATTAACATAAATCATAGCAAAATTAATGGCGACGATCTTGGAACCAGCGCCATCCGATCTGCCATATTGTTTACAATTGGCATCGGCAAGGCAAACTTGGGTTGGCAACAAGATTTTGTCGTCAAATCAAAAAATCGCCAAAAAGGACCTATACTAAAGCTGTTCCGAGATTAGTAATCTTAACTAAAATTATCTATTGTGTTATAACTTTTTCATTATGGCATTAGCTTTATACTTACAATTATAGTGAGCAGTCAAAAAGACTCATTTTGAAAGGTATCAATAATCCAATTTTTGACATTAAATGATTTTGCATATGGTACAGAAACATACTGTTTACGAGTTTTAAAATTGTATAAATCCGAAAATTGGGTCATAACACTTTTCAAAATGAGTGGTCTTCTTTAACTACTCAACATAATTGAAGGTGAAAAGAAAACTGTTTAATGTGAGTGTTACATGATCTAGTGAAAAATATTCTATACATCAAATGAATAATAATTTTCACATGTTTTTGCAGTTGGCAACATTAGAGCAGCGTATAAGAAACCTTGAAAATGTTATCGGACAAGATAAGAAAAAATTGGTATAATTTTTTACTTCTTATTTTTACATTTTTTGTATACTTCTTGAAATGCAACTTCTTTATGTAACTCTACTTTTCGAGTTAGAGTTCATATTTATTCTAAATTGGAAAATTAATGGTAAAAACTAATTGTTATTTAAAATCTGGAGGTAATCTATTTAAAAACTGTATAACTGTATTATAATAATACTTAAATGATATCACTGAAATTTTAATTTGTATGCATTAGTTACTCATAAGGATATAGTCCAATAGATAGTAGAAGTACGCGTTTATTCATGAGCATGTAAGTGTTCTAGAAATTTGATTAGAATTATATTTAATAGTATGTATTCGCTATTGCGGTCACTGAAATTCTTTCTCTTAACAATTGAGCTATATTGCCGAGGTGGTTACTTTGAAATCTCAACCTTGTCGTAATCCTAATATTACAATAGAAACTTGTTGGTCACTATACATATTTATTTTGTTCTGCATTTTAAATAATAAACAGAACTCGTAATCTATTTCAAAACTGGGAAGCAAGAAGTGAGTACCATTCCAGCTTTTTTGTTATTCATCCTGCTTTTCTGCCACATTAAGCCAGATAGTTGAGAGTTTACTGTATTATATATTATTTATAAAGTCCAGTGATGTAATGGTTAGCACATTGTGCTGCCATGCCACAAATGCAGGGTCCGATTCTCAGGGGCAGGGCAAGGTCAACTCAGCTTTTCATCCATTGAGCGGGTCGATAAAATGAGACACAGGCTTGCTTGGTAACTGAACACTGGGGGCTGTGCTTCAGGCTGGGACATATGCTCCTGCAACCCAGAGCCTATGATCATGAAGACGTGAGTAAGCATCGCAGGCTGTGACATTCTGTGGGGCTTTATGCCATAGTTTAGTTTTAGTATAATTCAAAATGTGAATTATTCAAATGATTTCTTAAGGTACAATGTTTATCATTTATTATTTTAATTATCCTATGGATTTTCATTTACTTATTGCTAATGTTACTGTTTAGAATATGCAGCTCAGAAATACTCTTTTTATTTCTAAAAAATTACTTTGCTGCTGTGCCATGCTGAAACAGCCAAAATTCGACTATCCAATTTGTTCGGGTTTTAGTGCTTTAGAATAATTCAGTTCGTTTTAATTTAAATACAGTTACTTATACTTTGAAAGTTTGCAGTCTTTATAATTATGTTACTGTACTGGGTATCAATTGTCCGTATTTTGATTATTTATTAATAATAATTATTTGTGCTTAGTTTATTTCTGTTTAGATTTCTGTAGGCAATTTTTGTTGTTGAATTATTTCCATTATGATAAGTGTATTTCTTTAATGTATTTTGCTATAAATATTCAGTTACTATTTTTTCGGCTCTGTTTTAAATCAGTACTTTTCCATTATGTGCACCCCAGCCAAATTTGGCAATTTTTGGGGGCAACCTTGCTTGTTTGTGCGCAGTATGTTAGATTGTCTTTGAATAGTAAAGGAAAACATATTTCCCTATTTTGTATTTGTCCTTGTATTTGATTTATTAACTGTGCATAGGTCCTAAGCATGTGTTTTTGATAGTAAATTAAAACTGATTGTGTCTGTTTTGTATTCTTTCGCTGTCTTCCACGATTCTATTGTTGTATTCTTCTGTGAGGTGTAATGTGCATTGCCATATTTATTTTAGTTTTGGTGAGTGTTGGTTTAATATATATGTATATCTATTTACTTTTTGATAAATATGAATTTATAAGAAATGCCGACAAATGAGGAAGATACAATACAGTTTTGGCAGCCTTGTTGAAGTAAGGGTTTTTTAAAGAATGAATGCTTATTTATTTTACGGGTGCACTATAAGCCCGATAGAACCAGTACTGTCTATTGCGCAATGTCTAATGTTTAAATAATGCTGCTGGCAATTTAGCCAAACATGGCTGAATTTTACCACCATACATGTTTTGAAATTGTCTATTTTTGACAGTGCAGATGTTTGGAAGTGAAACTTGAACTGTGTAAGAAATGGTGGAATTTAAAGCGGTAAATGGTTTGAAAATTAATGAATAAGTTTCAAAGCAGCATAAAGTTTTATTTATTATTCGTGTGAGGAATTGACATTGTTAAAAATTTGCAAGAAAAAGCTGAAAATGCAAGTATGTTTCGCAATATTTCTATTTGTGTAAAATTGCCTATTTTATGTCTTCAGTTTATTGAAAATGCAGAATGCATTGACTATTGCAGGAAAAAATTCTTGTAGATGCTTGATGAATAAATTAACTTGGCCCTAAAATTTTTCCATAGCTATTTTAATTGTATTGCTTGGAAATGTAAATTGAGGTCTAATGCTGTTGGATAAAAAGTTTTTAGATTTCTGCTCTTATTCCAAGGAGTAACCAATGCTTTTTGTTTAAATAACTGTCATTTTTTCATGTTTTCTAAAAAATGTTTGAATTTTGAAAATTTAACTGCATTTATGTTGATGTTTGGAATAGCGAGTCTACTTTTTTACATATTTATTTGTGTTTTTCCTGTAGAATGGTTCTGTGTTTTTGAGGCATTGCATGACAAAAAAGGAAATATTTTGGATGAAGTTTACCACTTGTTTTTCCATGATATTAGCACACACACACACACTTTAAGCTTTTGAGTGCCATTACGTGTTTTGGTTATTAATGAAGATTTTTTTCTATTTTCAGTCCTTTTTAACATCAAACACAGATGGAAAGAGTATTACTGTAAGTAAATGTTTCTTTAAATTGTATTTCCATAACAACATTAAAAAGTGTTTTATGACTTTTGTTTGTCTTTCTATGTAAATGGTTATTGATTTTATGTTATTGTTGTAAACTTGTGCTGTTGTGTACAGGGTGTACCAAAAAGGCGGTAAAGGACTTTTAATTCTTTATCTATTAGAGATAAGTAAGTAAGCAGTGTAAATTGAAAAGATGTTCAAATTAAGGTTGGAAATTTTGAGAACTATACCTTAAAAAGTGCCAGAGATATAAAGATAAATATAACGCTGACTTAAGCCACTTTTCAATGGCTCTCAAAGGGAAAAATGATCGCATTTCAGGGGTCGTGCAAAAGTTACAAAAGATCTTTTTTACACTCTAGGAATAAACGTTTACATACAAAATCATGTACAGTCCCCAATCCTCTTTCTTTAAAGATATCTCTGCAACTTCGTATGATGAGAGGCTCAAATTTGGTACATCACCTCATTAGTGTATGGGGCACCTTTTTACTAAGGATGATTTTGTGTAAGGGGTCGTATAAAAACTTAGAAAGTGTAGCTTTTTGGAAATTAACGAGAAGAATTTTTTTCTTAATGGAATATTATTTCTGACCTTATTTTGACCATTTTTTCAATTTACACTGCTCACTTATCTCTAATTGATAAAGAATTAAAGGCCATTACCACCTTTTTGGGACCCCCTGTATAGTGAATGCATTGAACAGGGGGGGGGGGTTCTCTGGCACAATAATTAATCTAAACATCCCCAATTTCAGCCTTTTTTTTTTTAATTGTCCACAATTTTTAAAGTTGATCATATTTCCTTAATTTTATTTATTTATTTCTCTGAGAAAATGTTAGTTAAGGCTGTTCTTTTTATAAAGCATTAGGTGATACTAGACCTTTTGTGAATAGCTTTAAGAAAAACAAATGGTGTTAAACAATCAAAAAGTTAATAATGCTCTTTCATCCAATGCACCATGCACTTATGTTAACCATAAAACTGTATGTCTAACGTAACTTTCAGGAAAAAATTGCCTTCAGCAGTGGTCCAAAGTACTATCAGTTTAGTGAATTGTTGCAGAATTCCAAATGTTTAAAATTTTTCCTTGAATGTTTCATAGCTCTTATAAATTCGGTGTTTTCAATCATGTGTATAATACACCAGGACACTCTATTTTTTTAAGTCTTTATTTCAATGGATTTTTTAAAAACTGCTTCAAATTGCATTATTTCATTAAAACAAAGAAACATTCCGCAGTTATGTACTATACCATCTACCTCACCAAACTCTCCTTAATCATTTCAGCTGTTAAAACACAGCTGGTGAGATTAAAAAAAAAAAAAAGATAAAATAAAATAAGTAAACAGCTTTTTAGTATAATGAAATAGGATTATCAACACTCATAACAGGAAATTGTATAATTGTGTAACATTACTGGTGCATAATCATACAGATTGAGAGAAAAAAATATTTTCAAAAAAGATCAGTGGTATAATACAATAATACCTGGGTCAAACCAAGCCAGGACACCAGATCATCCAGGCGACTAGCTTTTTATTTATTAATATAATTCAATATATATGTGGCTCCTAAAAATTTTTTGCTGGCTCCTAAGATTTTAGAACTTTTGTCAATCCTGGCATAAGGGCCCTATATTTTTATCTTCAAAGCTGTATCAAATGCTTCTGTTATTATTTTTGCTGTAAAATTAAAACATTTTCAATTTCTATTGAATAATTGCTAAATTAGAATTTTCTATTTAAATTATTATAAAAAGTACTCGGAGGTGGGGAGGTAAATATGTAAATTAAGCATCTCTTAAACAAGTACAAAACATTGTTGGAATTAGAAAAACTCTGCCAACTGATTAAAAGTAACATTTGGAAAATTTACTAAACAAACAAAAATTAAAAGCATTAGCTTTTAGTTTTATATATCTAAAAAACCTTACAGTGTACTGGAATCTATTACAGACAAATAATGTCTTCCATTTTCAATTAAATCATTAATTGCAATATGGCACAAGGGACTAAAAATGAGACATCTCTCTCTTTCTCCAGGAGGCCATTGGCATCCTCTCCTCCAAGTTGAACCTTCTGGATCCCAACTACCTAGACCAGATCGAGAGCCGACTCGTGCTTCTGCATCAGTGCATGCAGCAGGTGGCTGAAAAGCGGCAGCAGATTGAAGATGCAGACAAACAGAGCAAGATAGCCGAGCTGTACGAACTATCTAAAAAAGTGGACCAACTCGGAAACAGCCTGCCGCAGGTTGTCGAGAGATTGGTCTCCCTTAAGGAGTTGCACGAGCAAGGTGAGGAGGAAAGCTCTATTTGAAGTTCTGTTTCTACCAATGTTTAAGCTAGAGAAGAAATTCCTTTACCAAAAAAGAAAAAAAGTGTAGCAAAATGCTAAAATGGCAATTTATTCCTATAAGTGAATGACAACTGCATTTTTTAAGCAGCTTTAACCCTTTGAGGCACAACCCTTTCCCAATGCTGAAAAAAAGGCAGCCGTTGCCATCGCTCGACTTAACTACCAGCAAGATGGCGGACGATTGAAACGTTCATCATATGCCACAGATCTAGAGACCCTTTCTTGACGCAGCTGGCTGGCGCACGTTTTGATCGTCTGCCATCTTGCTGGTAGTTAAGTCGAGCGATGGCAACGGCTGCCCTTTTTTCAGCATTGGGCAATCTATCCAGCTGTTCTTGCATTCTTCCATTTTTCAGCAGATGTCAGTGCTGTTAAAAATAATCGTGACAATTTTTTTACGGGAAATGACATGCTAAAAGGTAAAGGATTCTCATGGAGCTATGTCACCAGCAACTATTTTTATAGAAATCAAATCTGTTCTTCATGATTGGCAACAGTCAAAACATCAGAGTTTGGTGTTCCCAGAGCAAGAACACTGAACGTTAAAGGGTTAAAAAATATTAATGAAAACAAATGTCATAGACAAATGTGAGTGTAAAAAAAATTACCATTAATATTATTTATTCTTCTTAATCTTTTATCTAGATAGAGACTTGGTAACTTAAAACTTTATTACATTAATAAAAAGTTTTTTTTTTTTTAATGTTGTTCAGAAGTTAAATAATTGTACTATTTTTTAATATTATTATATCTGAGAGTAATATCATTTTGGGATACTAATATGAGAGTGGTTCAAAAGTAAGATAACAAGTCTAACTAAAAAGTTTACTCACAAAATTAAAGAAATGCACAAACATAGCAAGGCAATAGGTACTTATTTTTCAACATAGCCTCTATGACCATTAAAGGATTTGTTCCATCACTGTACCAGTATATCAAAACTGGCATTGAAGAAATCAGGTCCCTGATTGTTGAGACACTTAACTACAGCTGAGATCCCAACTACTAAAGATTACCTGTAGTTTTTATGAAATTTTTTAGAAAATTTTATTCATTGTAGACTACATAAAAAGTATGTATATTTACAGAAATTTGAATATAAATTGATTTATTTTATTGTGCTTTTACATTTTATGTTCTTTTAATAATCTAAAACATATTAAGAATTATTGAACAATATTCAAAGGTTAAACAATTCTCCAATGCAGTCTCATTATGTATTCAGTGCTTGCTGAAGTGGAGCCTCTCTTCTACTTTTCCCCCACACTTTCTCTTTTTGTTTTGTGTGCATTTGGAAAGATTTGTTGCTAAATTCCATTTAGCATGACAGATGTTTGTTTTTAAGCATATTTTAATGTTCTTGATAGATTGTTATCACACTTTTGCGAAGAATTTGATTATGTATAAAGACTTTATAGCTGTACAATGTTGTGAAGGTTTTTTTTTTTCCTTCTTAACAGGATTATTTAAATGTTCTAATGAAATTTCAACTATGATCTGCCTCAACGTAAGGTGTAATAAATATTTGATTTTGCCAGTGCTTTCAGCAAAAAGGCCAAAGAAAAAAAAATTGACAGAAATTTAATGAAACATACATCAATGAATTTCCTTGCCTTGAAAAATCAAGTGTTTTAAAACTAAAGGCATTTTGTACCATGTGTTGAAGAAACATCAATTTAGCCCATGATGGACAGGATGACTGTTAGCAAAATGTTTCTTCAAAAAGTCACACTGGGAAGGCAAAAGAGAAAACACAAAATGTCTAAATTTTCTTGATAAGAAAAGATAATAAAGAAATTCATTCTATCAAAAAAAGTTTACTGAGGATTGACTGCAAATTTGCTGTAAAAGAAAATTTATTATTTATAATTATAGTTCATGTTTTGTGTTGCAACAATAGACATTTGCAGAATATTGATGTTTTACAATTATTTTAATAAGGTATACTTAATTTTAAGTTTTTACCTATGCAACTGACAACTGGAATACATTGAAAACTACTCGAAATAGCTTCAATTACTACCAAAAAGTCTGTAGAAGGTTGGCATCTCTGTGCCTCTCTTCTACTTTGTCCTGAACAATGGCATTGATTTTAAATGATGTAATGATCTCCTGTCAGGTGCTTCTTCAATGGCTTGAACAGATAGAAAACACTGGTGCCAGATCTGGGCTGTAGAGAGGATGTTCCACTATGTTTCACCAGAAGCACTGTAGCCAACCATTTGTAATTGAGGCCATATGCAAGCAAGAATTATCATGCTACCAAATGATACTTTTACTTGTTGGCAGTAAATTTCTGCTGGGGTAGTTTTCTGTTAGTACAAAAATGGAATTATACTTTGCATTTCAATAATTGACCATGTATCCATCACATTTCTATCTTTTCTACCTTCAGTTTTGGAGCTTTACAATACTGCTAACTCCATCGAGTGGCATTTGATTGCTGTGATTATCTGTTATATCCAGGCATGAAATTTCATTCGCTTAGAAAATATGTGCACATGTTTCTCATGAAAACTTTGTTACCTTCCATTTGAACCACCTATGTATTTCATCTGATATGTACTTTGACTAATGTTTTATAGTAGAAGATAGAGCCCATTGTGAAGGCAAATACAATGGGCAACTGAGAAAACACTTGACAAAGATGTCTATACTCAATATATTTAATCCACTAAAATAAGTAACTTCATATTCAATGTTTATTATACTTCAAAATCAAAATTGTTTGCTTTCCTAAAAACTCAGAATCTCTCTGCTTGTTTGCAAAAACTGTTCGCATTTAAAAAAATTTAGTTCCCATGGAAACAGGCTCTTACATCAATATTTCATGCAGAGGAAATCATTTTATTTGGGAAAAAAGTTGAACTAGGTAATCTCAAAAAACTATTCCAAACAAATGGAAATAACAAATTTTCCTTCAAACCCTAATAACCACGGCTTTAAAATGATGTCAGTAGCTTCAGGAAGGAGAAAATGTGGGGTGTATTGAAATATAGATTTTTTCACCATAAAAATTTAGATGTTTTATTAAATTTTTCTGTGGAGATATGTTTTAAGAACATGACATGTATTTCTAATGAAGTTTTAGGATATTTCAACAACATTAATGTATGAAAAACTTCTCGCTTTTGCTCTAAACACACCCTGTTAATAAGTGATGCTGAAAAACTTTTTCTAGATTCCTTGTAATTAGATAAAGAATTTATATTTTCATACATATTAGTAGAGAGACTTCAAGAGAACTAGTTTACATTTAAAAAGATAAGGATAAAATTATTGTTATTTTTATTTATTTATTTTAGGGTGGTTATAAAATGGTGGTATGGTTAGACTTCAATGATAAAGGTGGTTAGAGATGCTAAGTTCTATATGATACTGGCATTTCTATTTATCCTTTAGTAAATATTCCAGAAAAAATCGTTAAAATCAATCAATCTGACATTTCAATTACTGTTTATTATTAAGAATATACAGTTACCTTTGCACTACCCCTATTTTCCCTCATGGTGGGGGAAAATAGGGCTATCAATACTTGCCTAGTTAAAAATGACACTGTAGTAAAGCATTTTAGTACCATTAAAAATGATGCTATATTTTCAATCTATATAAGTCAAATGTATGTAATATACATCAATACCTTAATTAACATAAATTTAACTGCTTGATTTTAGGACCGTTAAAAAAAAAATGCACAATTTTCTACCACCTGACCCTATCACTTGTGATATTTAATTTTGCCCCTCAAATTATTAACTTTGTGTACTCTCAGAATGAAAAGGATAGGAAAATTATGAAAAAGAATTTAAAAATTAGGGAATGGGTGAAATTTTAGATTTTTAATGTAGCATTCATTGTTTTCTATACATATATATATTTACAGAATTATAACGAGTTCTAAGCCAATCATATATATGGTGTGATTTTTATTATGCTTTTTGTGCTGAACTTTTTAGAGTAAAATTAGTAAATATTTTATCATGGAGTGGTTGAACAGGAATTGCAACAGAGTCAGTGATCAGCATAACTATATTTTAGAATTCTCCAAAAAAGATTTGTATACTTAATTTATCCCTTTCTTTTAAATGTTAAAAAAGTAAAGGGGGCATTCTTACTTTGGTTTCCCTTGTGAGTTATGCATTCCATATAAACCTAATAATAATAATAATTATAGTGCTGAATGCAGTATTACTTGTGATACCAAAGCTTATGAAAATGCATTTCTACTTATCTCTTCAAAAGATCAGGAAGTTAAATATTCTTCAATAGGAAAACTTTTTTAGTTATAATGCAGTTTAAGAATAAAAATGTTGAAATATTCTAAAAATGAACGGTATTATTATTATTAGCTCTACCATACCTCCTTAACTTTCTACCCTTGTTTCAGCTCTTCAGTTTAGTAAAGCCCTTACCCAGTTGGACACAACTCAGCAACAGATTGCTAATTCCCTAAAAAATAATGAAGCTATGCTGAAAGAGGTAAGTGATGGCTTCTATGTTATTAATGCAAAAAACTGTGTAAAGTTTATGATTTTGGTCTGTCCTTGTTGCTATGGTATATGTTGCTGAAGAATTTATGTTGTTGTTACTAATCTCATCATCTAGCTGGGCTAGACAATCCCCATGAATTTGAAAATATCTAAAAAGTCTAAAAACAGTTGAGGGTCCTGGAGGACTTTGTTAAAACCCAAACAAACCAAAATATGGGCAGGGGTGGCCATGTCTGCAAAGAATTTATACAGGATTGGTACAGGTTTTAAAAGGTTTTGCTTCCCTGACTTTATCTGCTATGCTTTCGTGGATTTTTGTATTTCTATTTACAATGTTACTTCCTTTCTCTTTTTACTTTTTATACATTTTATTCTTTTTCTGTAACCCAATGGTAAATATATTTTTACAAAATTTTATTACACGCCACTGAATTTTAACAAAAAGCATCTTTAATAGTAATTTAAACATAATATTCCAGATAATATCCAAGATATGTTCATATAGGACACATTAAAAATTATTTATAAGGTTACATAAGAAAATGAATATAAAATTTCTAAGACAGCACCAAAATGAAAACATGCTGAGATCACATATAAAGAAATATATTTTTATAGCAAATATTTTTATGATTCTGACATTCCAGGTCTATACCAAGAATTGTTTTCTTATTGGGCATAGCAAAAGTTTTTCAATATATTGAAGTCCTCATTTAAAATGCTCTTCAAATAAAAGGGAATTTTATTGGATTGGCCCAATTTTTTTTTTGGGGGGGGGGGAGGGGGGCTTAGGAGAGCCTGCAAACTTTTACACAAAGGCTATCTTGGATGGCTGTAGACAAACATGCTACTTTGCAACAGGCAAGCAAATTTAACCATTTACAACTGTATTTCTTGATATATCAACTGTAAACTGGACATTTCTTCATTTATTGCTTGTGATGTATATGAGGCTAATTGAAAGAAGTTTTAATAAAATTTTTATTAAGTCTATAGTTATTGTAAGATTCATGTGCATATTATATTTAAAGTGCATTGTTTTGAGATACAGACTATACACCACTGTAGATTATATTGAATATCACAGGGGAAAAAAATCCATGGTTGAGGAAAATATTGGCCGTTCAAAATTCGGGGGGGAGGGTGGGGGGGGGGGAATTTAAATTAATACTTCATTGTCTTTAACCCATTTGCTCCCATCAGCTTGAGTGTTGACACAATAACAGTGGAAACAGAGACTTTCAAACAGGAGAAACAATCCTTGATCATCAATTCCAAGTGAGTCCATAACAAAATGATCAATACTTGAAATTATTGCTTTGCCTCATCTAATAGGTTTTTAAGTTTATTTGCACAAAAAGATTGTTGTAAATATTGGAAGTTTTGAAAATTACTTTTTGTCCACCGAATTCATCATTTTACCCACAGTGCAGTAATTTAAATAAATACTTCATTGTCTTTAACCCATTTGCTCCCATCAGCATGAGTGTTGACACAATAACAGTGGAAGCAGACAGGCTAAATAGTACTTTAAGATTGTGTTGAAAAAATAATTAAATAATTGATATGATTTTTCCTTCTTGTAGGTCCAAGGAACTTTTGCTAAAAATGCTGAAATGATTGAAGCCAATGTTTCCAGTCTCAATTCAAGACTAGCAGCTCTGAAATAGTTTTAAAAATGGCTTTTTTGGGCGATGTTTTCAATCTCAAAATTATGGAATCATGCAAATCTTATTTATTGTTTGTATAGATATTTTTTAAGTTGTTACTGAATTTAACCTTGGAAAAAATTTGCTTTTGTACCGAGACATGATTTATTGCTTTATAAAACCAACATTTATTTAATAAAATATTTGATTATTTGTCATAGTTTATATTTATTTGCAAAGCTTAGTGCTTTTGAAAAGATGTTTCAGAATCATATATATAGCAGTGTGGGGTCGGAAATGTCATTTTCATGTATCTGTTAATAATCACTTTGAAAGAAGTGTTGAAGTAACAGTGAACTTTCTGATCCTCGTATGTCAAAAACTAAAGCATCTTTCACAGAAGACATTTAACCAAAATTTTTTCTTTACAAATTCTATTTCAATTCATTGTTGAAAGTGTCAGAGAAAAGCTCTTTGCTTATTGAAACTCGATTGAGAACTTAGACAAACAGTTCTTTCAAAGAGGCACATGAGATTTAGCAAGGTACATGAAGATGATGTATCTGACCGCACATTGCTACGCAATTCTGAACTGTCTTGGTCTGTATCACCCTTTGCATTCTAACATAAAGTTTTCAATCACCTTGTATAAAAATTTTCTACGATAAAAAAATCTTCCTTTTTTTTTTAGTCTTAAATTTCGTACATTTGAATTTTTAATGTTGGTGGCTGTGCAAGTTACTGTGGGATGCCTTTCTTAGTAAAATATTAACCCTCTTAAAAAAAAAAAAAAAACATTTTTCAAATTAAGGGTAGTAGGTATTGAGTTGATCTATTAATGTTTTAATCAAAACTTTTAAGAATGGTTGGGTATGCCACCCAAAATCACATAGTAATGCTAGGTTACAAATGCTGTCTTTATACACGCGGTAATAATTACATTTAAAGAGGCATTGAAGCACATTCGAAATTTCCACTTTCTTTTTTTTTTTTTCAAAAATTAATTTAATTTTGGGAAAAGCATTAACCTAGAATTGATAGAGAAAAAAATCATACTTTGTTTTGAATGACTCAATTTTCAAGGAACAAATCAACAGTTTATGAAGTCCGTTAAAAATATGACTAATGGTTCAACACTTCATTTAAAGTGATTATTAACTGTTTCATGAAGTCAGTATTTGAAGCCTTGCATTGCTGTGTGTTTATCAGTTGACCTGGTATATTTACTTTATCATCGCTAAAAACCTGTAAAGAATATTTTAACACACTTCCGTATATTAATGCAATTACAGTTAAGAAAATATTGTGTAAATTTATCTGTATAGTGATTTAATTTTAGTTTTTTTTTTTTTTTTGCTAGTTTTGTTGCTATGACTTGGGCTGAGCCCTGAACCATACCAACTTCATGATTTAGTTGTTTATACTGTCCGCAAACTACTTTTCCATTTCTTGCAACTTTCAGAAATTCTTACTTTCTGTTCTTGTTTTGACAGCAGTACTATGATTTGATTGAGATTTCTCTAGCAGAATAGAACCTCGTAAAAATATTAAGATGTTTTGCAAAGCCATAATTTTGAAATCATGTTTTTATTAACTTGATTCCATGTCTGTCTCTTTGGCGCAAATTTTGCAGTCAATTATAAACTAATTTTTCAATGACCTAGAGATTTGAAAGAGTAAATTGGGGGTCAAAATTTCACTATTGTGAAAATCTTTTGTTCATGTAAAAATCATTACACTAATTGTATTGTGAATTCATTGTATGATTGAATTCATCATATCCTATACTTTTTCTAAAGTAATTATTTAAATAAAAAAAAAAAAACATACTGTGTTTTTAAGCAGTTTAAAAAGTAGAAGAATAACTATACAGATTTTCAAAAAAAAAAATTGTGATTGTGAATTTTTAATAAATATAAAAATACTTATAAGATTTAAAATGGAAAACATGGGTCACTTATAATAGATAAATTGATTTATGAATAGTTCACCCAAAAGTTTTATTTCACTGTTGTGAGAGTTTCCTTAACAACAGCTACTCTCTGAGCTTTTTACTATTATATTTTGCATTTGCCTTATAATTTTTGTTCTGTGGGTGGTTCCAGGTGAATAGACACAACCACTGTAAATGTTTGACTTCCAAGGTTTTTATCATCCAATGTATTCCCATATAAGCGACAAGTTCAATGTTTTGTTATTCTCAAATGGTTACTTAGAGCAGGCCTGCAGAGAGGGATGGGGAAAGTTGATTTAGGAATTGAGCTTGAGAGTAAACTTTCAAAAGTTTTTTCTGTTTAAATAGTAATGGAATTCACAAAAATCAACATTGGCTTGAATAAAGAAAGCAGAGGTTCTAAACAAAACTGGATTATTGGTGCCATAAATTAGGTCATACTTTCCCATTTTATCCATAAACAATAACTTTGCTTTTTTTTTTTTTAATTTACTCATTTCAATTTCTAAGACTGAGCATCACATCGTCCATGAAAAAAGTTTTGAATGCATACAATCTCTGAAATATTAATCATGTATGCTCCTTAGAATTCTATATTGGGTCAAATCCAAGGCTAAAAGTTTTTTAATGTGTAGACTAGATCACAGGAAGACTACTAGGCCCAAGTTTAGTCGATCAGAAAAGTACAGCCTTATTGTAAAAATATTAAGATGTTTTGCAAAGCCGCAATTTTGAAATCATGTTTTTATTAACATGCTTCCATGTCTGTTTCTTTGGCACAGATTTTGCAATCCATCATAAACTAACTTTGGATGACTTTGAGAAAATTGAGTGTTAAAAATTCTCTAATGTGAAAATTTTCTGCTCATGTAAAAATCAGTACACTAATTATATTGTTAATTCATTGATTCAATGCATTACAAATATAATTAGTCATGATATCCTATAAGTTCTGCCTTTAATTAGAGTCTATTGTCTAGCTAACAGAATTGCTACTCATTCAATAAAATGAAATTCACTAAAATTAAATGTAATTAAAAAGAATTTCAGTCAGGAGTGGGACAGCAGATATATATGCATCATACATTGAGTAAAACACAGATATGTATGTATGTGAGGAAACTCTCTAATCTGCACAAGGGAAACACATTGATCAATAAAAATATTTTTCTGATCAGATGAATTTTTAAAAATGCTTACTTAATTTTAAAATAATAAAAACTGCATATCTTTTTACTTAAAGGGAAAAAAATCATTTTTTTATTCAGCCATACAAAATCAACCTAGTGCAAATCTATATTCTTTTTAAATGTCGGGATCAATGTGATGATTTCCCAGCTCTGCCTACAAAGTTTCAGGTGCATTTAAAATTTGAAGCATTTATAAAAACAAGTCAAAATATGCACATTTGTGTACGTAACAACTGCATTAAATCTATGAATAAAGAAATACTTAAAGGAAAATACTCATTCATCAAAAGGATGCAAGGACGAGTTAGCTGCTATAAAAAATGGAAGATTGGACTTGTACAGTATTGGACCCTTTATCCGGAATTCCGAAAACCGGAAAGTTCCAAAAACCGGCACTTTCCCCGATTTCAGTTTTTTTTTTTTTTATTTATTCTTTTTTTTTTTTTTTTTTTTAAGGCTCACTGATCTAGATACCATTTTTTTCCACTACTTAAAATCTCGACTATTCGGCATTCAAGTAACCGGAAAATTTCGTCCCCCCCCCCCCCCCCCTTGGGGGGAGGTCTTCTCAAATGACTAATTCCTACTGTGAATCACAGCTGTCCAAACTTAAAACGGGGAAGAGGATGCAAATTTCTAACTGCTAGAAGTTATCAATAATTCCAGGAATCGTTGTAGTATAAAAAAAAAACAGACAAAATGCTCACAAAACAAATATGATGGACACACGTTACAAAAACAAAACATTTTACAGCTGTGCCGGCGAGCACGGAGAAAAATCAGCTCCGTACCGATAGCCAAAACAGAAAAAGTGCTGATTACATATAGCTAGGGAGTCCTGACCTACTTATTTTGCCCATCTGCATTCCGATGATTCAACAGTGTTATCTCTGAACAGAAGCTCCAGAGGGAAGGAGGGGGGGACAGAGAAAACATCACCGTTTGTATTAATCATTCTCTTAGCTTAAAGAAATTACCTGTTAGAAATCGATAAGTGGTTTTATTTTTAATTTACTATTATTTTTCTCCCCAGCGATGCAAAGGTATTATTGCCTTGTAACACTGCAATATAAACGAATATTATTATAAATACAATTAAAAACTTTGTTAAAAACACACAATTAAAAATAGATCAGTCATATTATCATTCCAAAACATTTCCGATTAGATCCCCCCCCCCCTTAACAGCTTTGTCGACAAACATATATATATATATATTTTTTTACAAGCTTAACTATCCGGAATTTTCACTTATCCGGCATTTCCCGTGCTTTCTGGATAGTCAAGCTTTTACTTATTTAAATTGTGTCCTTTTAATTAAATGGCTTTTTTTTTTCCTGTTATGGGTTACGTTGCAGCTGCGCGTGTTAGGGAGACAGCAGGCGGATTACTTCTCTAATTCGACGTGTCTCAGATTGTCTCGATATTTTTGTGGGGAACATTGAAACAGCTAAAGATTAATGAAATGTTCAAACAAAATAAAGAATAAATGTTTAAATGTTAGCTTTTCTCCTCTCAAAATTGTATATGATGTAATTGTAAGGTCTCGTTTTTTAAATTTTGTTTTGTAATAGTGGGCATTTTCTGATTTTTTCTAATGATTTTAATTTTCATCACAATGATGTTATCGAGGGAGCAAGCGAGGTATATTGTTTTTGGCCATCACGTAAGCTGTATAATGTCTACCGTCTCTGTAATCCATATGCGGAGGCGAGCGTGCGTAGCGGCGGGAGCGGGGACCATGGTTCCCTCTCGTAGCGATGGTTCTGCATATCTGACAGAATACTTGGATGCCATGGGCGCCGGCAGCATAGGGCAAGGGGATTTTTTGGATGGATTTTTGTATGCAGTGTTTTGACTTGCTTTTTTGCTCTTTCCAACATGGTAACCATACGTTAAAAGTCTTTGCCCCCCCCCTGGGAAATATACTGCCGGGGCCCATGGTAGATACCGCGATTCGCAGCATTGAAGTTTTATTTTACAGTAAGTTTTGATAAATTTAATTATTTTTATTTTAAAATCTATTATGAATGCTTTACTATTTACATAATTATAAGCAGTAATTATCATAAAAGCTACTTGTACTTAAAGACCGGTACTTTTTTTATTCTACTGTGCACAAAGGGTTAATTTTTCGGCAGCGACCCGAAAACCGGCAAATTTCATAAACCGGAATGAGGTCGGTCCCGAGGTTGCCGGATAAAAGGTCCCATACTGTATAATCAAAATATTGCATAAAAAAATAAACAAAATGCATAAAATAACTAAAATGCAGAAGATTCTCAATTCTGAATAGAGATGGTGAAAAATTCCTTGACATTTTTTATCACTTGGTTCATTTTCTGATTTTTCCATCTTCCAGGTAGTATAGCAACATTGTACTATGCAACCCCTAAGCCGTTCCATGAATGGACTACCTTACTAATTACCTATAATATGTGCATTTAATATGCTATCACTTAAATCAACAATTAATGAATGGGTGTCTTGAAAGCACACAATTGTAAGAATAACAAAGTTTTTTTTTTTTTTTTTACAATTGGCCTAAACTATTCTACCATAGAGCACTGATTATTCAAACTCCAATAACTGAGCTGTTCAATTACCCAGCCATCGTATATTTTAAGCATGAAAAGTTGAAATGCTTCCTTTGATCAGGGTATCATAGACAGCAATAACAAGAAAACCATAGTTTGGTTATAGTGGATATGTTATGATTTGAAAATAACTTCTGTTCTAGCGATCTATGAGTAGTAAAACCAAATTTTAGATTAATATTTTGTGTAATGTTTAAATCGTACTACTTATCTTTTGGGTTTTTATTATTTCTTTCACGGCACTTTTCCCGATTTCGCAGTTTGTTTTGATTCGTTTTGCACGCTGACGACAAAACAGGTTGCCAGATCGGAAGAACAAAACTTTTCTATTTGATATGTGGTATTGGTATGATTGTAACTTTTGATAAATAATTAATGTTAAAACTGTTTATATGTGGTTTTTTAAATTGAGCCGACTTTTCTTTTTCTTTATGCCGACAATTTTTTTTTTCTTTTCTTAAATAAATTTTTTATACAAACATCATATTTTGGCTTTGTAATGTGTTTGTTAAATTAAGTTTTGGTTTAGACGTGTTTTTTTTTTATTCCAAATTTTTTCTCTGTCTTAAACTTTTTTTTATTCTGCCTTTTCCTCTTTTAATTCCCCTTTTCACTGCATCAATTTTATATAAATCGATCTATTGAACCAAGATTCGATACGGAGACTAGAGATGAGACGGGCTCAGCCCGAGCCCGAGCCCGATTCGGGCTCGGGCTTTGTAATTTACGATTGCGTTCGGGCTTGGGCTCGTGAAAAATTTCTTCTTTGTTGAACATACTCCTTGAAACAGATTTTAAAAAGTGATTCATGGGATAAATAGACGTACTTATTTCAAAAAATAGCGGTACGGGGGACTAGAAGGTGTGTGAAGCTCCAAAATTTATTGTATCCTCTTATTGAAGTAGTTAATTTTATTTGTCTTTAGCTGAAATTTCGGGCTCGGGCTCCAACTTTAATAATATTGGGCGGGCTCGGATTAAAAGTCTTCGGGCTCGGGCTTCAAAAAATGAGCCCGAACTCATCTCTAACGGAGACATCGAAATCGGTGGAGGAACACAACAGATGATGGACGGGCAAAGAGTGACGAGATGGTGATTCCATTTTTGGGGGCCCCCATCATGTAATCATCATCTCGTCACTCTTTGCCTGTCCATCATCTCACTCCACCTTGACGCCGCCAAAAATTCCTGCTGTCAGGAACTAGTCGAAACAATCAAAACACCTAGCCTCAGCCAAAGAGAGAGAGCTTCATTCTCCTCAAACGCTCGCTTTTGATTTTTCTGCCTTCTCACTTCAATATTATGCGTCAATCAAGTTCGCTCACGAACTTTATTCTTTCATCTCATTTTACATATTAAAATGAAATAAAACTTATTTAGTTGGTGAAGTACAGTCGCATTAAAAAGGAAATTTGAACTATTTTGCTGGTTATTTGTTATTTTGAGGCATTTTTATTTTTCATACACGTGGATGCTTTCTGTTGTGTTCCTCCGCCGATTTCGATGTCTCCGTATCGAATCTTGGTTCAATCGATCGATTTATATAAAATTGATGCAGTGAAAAGGGGAATAAAAAGAGGAAAAGGCAGAATAAAAAAAAGTTAAAGACAGAGAAAAATTTTGGCATAAAAAAAAACGTCTGAACCAAAACTTAGAATTTAGCAAACACATTACAAAGCCAAAATATGATGTTTGTATCAAAAATTTATTTAAGAAAAGAAAAAAAAAATTGTCGGCATAAAGAAAAGGAAAAGTCGGCTCGATTTAAAAAACCACATATAAACAGTTTTAACATTAATTATTTATCAAAAGTTACAATCATACCAATACCACATGTCAAATAGAAAAGTTTTGTTCTTCCGATCTGGCAACCTGTTTTGTCGTTAGCGCTGCAAAACAAACTGCAAAATCGGGAAAAGTGCCGTGAAAGAAATAATAAAAACCCAAAAGATAAGTAATACGATTTAAACATTACACAAAATATTAATCTAAAATTTGGTTTTACTACTCATAGATCGCTAGAACAGAAGTTATTTTCAAATCGTAACAAATACCTTCCCCTCACCTTAAAAAAAATAATAATAATAACTTTTTCTTTTTTTTTTTTTTCATCATTACAACAAAACCCACAGCTCTTTAACCACTCCATATGATCCCCAGCAAAGGGAAAAAAAAAATTTCAAAATAACAAATGAGAAAACATAAATGCTCTAAATTGAGTTTTACACGCCACAAAACATTTGAATGAAATATTAGAAGAAACTAAAATATCACAGCTTTATCCAAATTGCAAAACTACTCGACTACATTTATTACACAAAACATTAAGGTATATATGTAAAAAAAAATTTATATCACATCATGAAAGAAAAATTTTGATGAGAACTGTAGGACTCCCAGCAAGAAAAGAAAATTATTTCACATGATTCAACTCACAAAAGTGGCTTTAACCACCAAAATAAAGAAAAATTTACATCATACTTGACATTAACTAAAAAGGTTAAAAAAAAACTCTTCCTTAATGAAAGAAAACTTAATATTGAACACTGTCTATATCAGTTCGCAGTCTACATAAAAGAACCTCCCTACTATCAATTTATTTAGGTTAGCTACTCCTATAATTAATAGCAAAAAAAAAAACCAAAAAACTTCTACATATCTTGCAACAGATATAAGGGCCCTAAATAACAGTGTTGTAAAACAGTTACTACCAAAGACATACGATGAAAATAATACTCAATACCAAAATACATATATATATAAAAAAAAACTGTCATAATCAAAATGTCAAAGTCCTTTTGAATAATATTATTTCGTTACAAATCCTCTCAAGTCCCTAGGACGCAGTGAGTACGAATGTTGTCTTGTTGCTGGCCTGGACAGCTGGACTGAGGTTGCTGCACACTCCGACTACTGGACTGGACTTGCATCTGTCGTTGAGTCTGCCCTGAAGTCGTCTTTCTGTTGCTATTTGTGACAATTCTATAACGACGCCTAACTAGTGTGGGGAAAGAATTGTCGGGGAGATCTGGTTCATTGACGATAAGTCTTTTTCTTTTCTTTTCTTTCTCTATTTTTTTTTTATTTGTTTGTCGGCTGTAAAAAAAAAAAGTTAAGTGCACTTCACAGGGGTAACATTAAAATGTATGTAATTGGTAGTCTTTGGTTATTTTAAGTTTGAGTTTTGAAAAAGGAAATATGATACTCCAGATTAATAAATGTTATGTTTAAGTTAAATTCAATAAATGTATTGTTAAAGTCTAACAGAGTGTTTTCTCATTTATTCCTTGTTTCTCTTCACTTAGCTTACATGGCGTCGTTGCACCATTTTCTTTCAGCGAAACACAGACAGAACCTGGAATTTTTGACTTTCGGGGGAATGAGTCAAAAACACTATACAATTATTTCGGCCTCTATGCCATTTGATTTAGGAAGGAGATATTTGAATAAAGTAAATAAAAAACTTTGTAAAAAAACACACATAAGAAGTTATAGGTAAGAACTTCTTATGTGTGTTTTTTACAAAGTTTTTTATTTACTTTATCGTTTAACACCAGTAATTTGAGTGTTTTTTACCGAGATATTTGAATGTTTGATAATTTTTTTTTCTTTACTTAAACTTTAATTTTGGAACTTTAAAAATTTAACTTAAGCTTTTGCGAAGTCATGGCAATAAAATCAAAGTCAAGACAACAGAACTTAAGCCCTGTTCTTGTCATTTAATCATCTTCCTCTTTGTTCCCTGCTCACACAGTGTTCTTTTGATCTACCTTTCGACTATATACAACATACATTTAATATAAAACTGCATTAAAAACATTATCATTTTTTTTAGTTTAATCAGGAGCATATCTTATGTTGTTGGTTTAATTACCCAAACTGAGGCTAGGCTCCCGACAGGTTTGAATAATCAACACCATTGTATATCCAATTTCTAAAAAAGTCTATTAAGTGCTTACTAAAAGGAATTTGATTACTCAATCCAATATATCTCTGATATTTGTCTGTCAAGCATATCTATTATTTTAAAATCACAATGTTAGAAAAGCATTCTATGAGAAATTTAAATTATATTTATTCATAAAAATCCATACAATAAATTTTTTTTACAAAAATACGCAAAATAAACAAGTTACTGTCTGAAAATTTTAAATAATCAGGCTTTCCATTTACCAGATGACTTCATTCAGTTACAAGAATTGATATGGATTACAATTACTACCAGTTTTTGTTTTCTTTTTAATCATGAATACTAATTAAATTTTAATTTGGTAAAAAGGTAGCAATCACAATCTTAAAGAAATCAAATAGTTTAAAAAAATCAATAAGTGCAAAAGTGTTTCTATGAAATTTGTAAATTGTTATTTTCGTAAGCAATTAAAATCTATTGTAATCAACAAAGAGTCTGTTTGTTTAACTTTGGCATGAACATGAATAAAAGTAGCACATCTGACAAAAGAAAAATAGGAATAGGAATCCTATTGTCCCATCTGCTATAAGCTCAGAGTAAATTGATTTTTAAGATATCCCATTTATATAAACTATTAAAATTAAGGATTTATTACTGCAGGAATGCTTAGCACATCTTGAAAAGAGTGTATAACCTCCCTAAAGAGATCATTCCGTAGACTATAGGAAATCGGTCTTTCAGAGAGGTGGTCTCTGCATAAAGGTAATTTGAAAAAAATGTTTTTGAATTAGTTCATTTATATCACCCCTGTACAGCTTTAATAAAAGATTTTTGGCAAATAAACATAAAATTTGAATCTGACAACTGCTTTTCTGACCGCGTGAAAAAATACAAGCACATACAATTTCAGGAAAAGTAACAATAGCCTTTTTCCACTAGTCACCTATCAAATAGAAGAATAATTTTGACATTCCCTCCCAGATGAGAAAATCTTACCCTTCAATTGAAAACTTGGAAAATAGTCTTTCTGGGAAAGAGGGTAAATAGTAATCATTTAATGTGGGTAAAATTAACACTGAGCCTATAGCCAGAAATTACGAACAAGAAATAAACAATCTTTGTGAGAGATGGTCTTTCACAGATGTTTCACTGTATTTAAATCCTTGGCAAGTTTTTTTTTTTTTTTTTTTTTTTTTAAATTTAATCTTCAAAAATTGCATTATGTCTCTTGATTAATAACTAAAGTCTCGAATCACAATTCTATGTGCTTTGGTTCACAATGTTGAGGTGTAGCCACTATATCTGTAAGCATCTCTTCCAAGAGCAAACCATAGAATAACAGACAAGAAGACTGTAGCTGCAGTGACAGACACAGAAAAACCAACAGCTGGAAATTCTCCCTATAAAAGAAGAAAGATTAACAGGATGGACAAACACATGTTAATTGTTGTTTTTATTTTTTTTTTATTTTTTTCAATCGTTGCCTAAAGTATCGCTTTACGACCACCTGTAAAAAATAACTAAATCCATTCTCTAACATTATAATACAATGAAGCAGCGTTTATACGTTTTTCGGAATGGTCCCAGCAAAATCCATTGTATTTTAACGTTAAATAATTTCATTTATACGTTCTCCTGAAATCAAAAACTTTATTTATACTTTTTTTTTAACTGAAGAGGAGAGAAAATATGTGGTGCAAGTTCTCAACAAGCTTTGGCTGGTTCTAATTAATTTCTGGCAATTTAAATGATAATGTTAAACAGGCACTTTAAACTATATATGATGAACTTTTTGCTGTGCACTCCCAAAATTGCCACACAGCTGAAAATTACAAAATATTTTGTACATGGGAATGAATATGAATACAAGTACTAGCTGTACATTAAATTCAGAATACAACTGTTAGTATTATGTACCTATTGGTGTATTTTGATTTACGCAGTAAGATGAATTTTAATTTAAATCAGATTTTTTTCTTGCTGGTTATTACAAAAATGTACTACATACTTTTGAGAATTTCGTTTATACATTTTTCTTATTTATACATGTTTTGTCACCCTAGTCCCTTGAAAAATATATAAATAATGTTTCACTGTATATACACATTAAAACCTTGATTTGATGTTACTCACCTTTGATGCTTTCCTGCCTAATTATGTGCATTAATAATGTCATTTTCTGCCGGTCCCAAATATTTTCCTAAATTTGTAATGTTGCAAAACCCTGTTAATAATGTTACATTTTCTGCATTTAACAATTTTTTTGGAATCAGACAGCTCATATAATGATCAAAATGCCAATGAGACCATATAATTCCCTCAGTGATTGGAAGCAATCCAAACAGTGGAAATAGTGAAAGCGTTTCTTTCAAAGTTTTGAAGGGTCAAGAGAAAAATTTACAAAAACTCAACATTGAAAATAAAATTTGTGGTGCAAATAGTAGAAACAAAAGAAAGTAAAATAAGCAATTTCTTATGGAAAATAATTTTGAAAACTAACAAGTGAATTATTGTAGAGGAATAAGTAAAAGGTATGTAACCTAAATTACACTTAACTCCATTGTCAGCACTTTGTTTTTCTCTGACCCTGACTTAGCATTTTCCCATATGCAATATTATTTATTTTTGTCTATTTTGTCCCTTGAATGACATTGAAACCTCAATTAACTGTATATTTATACAATGTTTGTTTTTTAAATAGATGAATATTTCTAAATTGTAATTTAAGCTATAATGGCTATTTATGGGCATATTTATGAAAATTATTTTGTGTGTTCGTATTCACATGACATTAGCACACAAGAATAGGGCTCCAAGGATGCCACAGTAGCTAGCAATATGGGTCTTTCTTTTTCTGACTTGATTCATGATGTACTACTAGATAAAAATGAAATGTTGACTTTTAATTTGCTGTCATCTTTGAAGGTATATGTTTTATGCCAGCAAAGCTAACTGCAATTTAATTGTCATCAATGATTCATGGAAAACAACAAAAAAATCTAGCATTTCATGGAGGCTTGAATAATAGTTTTCCAGCTAAATTTTAATTCTCTTTCTGTTACAAGCCAAAATAGTTGTTCGTCTAAATTTGTATTCCCTTTCTGTTACAAGCCATGCATGTCCTGATGATTCTGTATACATTGAATGACATGGAATAGCTATAATAATTATAATAAACATACACTGGATTCCAAAAACTGTACCCTTAATTATTTTAAACAAAAAGTTCAGGAAATAAATATACTAAAGAAAATGCAAGTAAATCTATTAAAGCCTTACTTTATTCATGCACTTATAGCCGTAGTGGTCGGGTTTGCAGATGCATTTAGCCGATCCAGGACCAGTGTGTATACAGTCACCGTTGGTGGTACAAGAAACTTGAGAGGGAAAAAAAAAGAAGAGCTCATTTTCAATGCAGCAATAAAGAAGTCATTAATAGCTATTCAAAATGAAACACACCACCAAAGTGAAAACACACAGAAATTTACAAAGAAAAAAAACCACAGCTTTCTTTTGAAAAAAATATAAATGTTTAATTGTAACTATTTCTAAGAGTAAAGGAAAGGGGGGAACTTTATAGTCAGTTTAGAGCAACGATAGCCGACAAGTTGATTGAGGACAATTTTGGTCAATCACTCATGATGTCTCATGAACAGACTGCATGATAAATAGAGTACCAATTTAGGACCATAGATAAGGTCATCGTTATCATTTCGGTCAGGATATATACCTAATTATTTTCCTTGGTAAGAGACATGAAAACTCAATCTTCCCATTAATGTTAAGGTTATAAATAAATTTTAAATGTGTTCTTTAAAAAAATAAAATAAATACAAATGATACTGGCAAAGTTTTTGTATAATTATGTTGCAGTTGCATTATACAGGGTCTCCAAAAATATAATAAACTTAAGGGGAGGTAGGGTACATAAAATGCACACAGAGATAGACAACAAAGCTATTTTACATACATGATATTCAAAAGAGGTAGTGATAAAATTTAGTGGAGGTAGGAAGCATAAAAAGGATTTAAAATCACATATCAAAGTGGTTTTAAAAACACTTTTTTCGTACATGGTTAATAATCACTCCATGAGAGCTGTAAGAGTAGTAATTCCCTTATCAAGTTTTATAACAATTGGTTTATTTCAACAAGTACAGCATTCAAAAAGAAGCACTGTTTATAATAATCACTTTTTGACAAAGCATAGTAGGAATTTTCACTAATACTTCAATACTTATTGTAGAGTGATTATCAACCGGTGCATGGAAATATGTTTGACCCTGCATTAATCTGTGATTCTGATTTTATTTAATGTGCCTTAACTTATCTTATATATTAATCTTATTTAATGTGCCCCTAAAAGTTTGCTGCTCAATTTTTGGGACACCCTGTATATCATCTCAGGTTAGCATTTACAATGCAAAGTTTATGTCACAAGTGAAATAGCTTTGCAATATTTGATTTTCTGCATAACTGCAATTAATTCCATTCAAAAGTGTAAGTAAAAAATTTGCTTTCTTTTGAGCAAGAAACTAGTACTAAATAAAGCATTAACCCTTTGAGGCGCAACCCTTTTCCAATGCTGAAAAAAGGGCAGCCGTTGCCATCGCTCGACTTAACTACCAGCAAGATGGCGGACGATCGAAACGTTCATCGCATGCCACAGATCTAGAGACCCTTTCTTGACGCAGCTGGCTGGCGCACGTTTTGATCGTCCGCCATCTTTCTGGTAGTTAAGTCGAGCGATGACAACAGCTGCCCTTTTTTCAGCATTGGGCAATCTATCCAGCTGTTCTCGCATTCTTCCATTTTTCAGCAGATGTCAGTGCTGTTAAAAAGAATCGTGACCCTTTTTTTACGGGAGATAATGTGCTAAAAAGTAAAAGATTCTCATGGAGCTATGTCACCCGCCACTATTTTTATAGAAATCCAATCTATTCTTCGCGACTGGCAACAGTCAAAATGTCTGAGTTTGGTGTTCCCAGAGCGGGATCACTGCGCGTTAAAGGGTTAAAAAAGAAAATAAGCCTACTATTCAGGTACTGGCATGGATCATTCTGCCAAAAGCAAGAAGTTGTGTTTAGATGTGTTGTATTCCACGCTTTTTTGCCACCAGGACAATCCAACGAATTTGGTAGGTATCTGAAATAATTGGAGAAAAAAAAACTAAGAATAGACCTTAACACAGTTATGTATTCATTTTGAAATGATATTATTTTTTTAACTTAACTGATAATTCAACAAAATTATTGATAATCCTTTTTTTAAATATCAATAATTTTGTTGATTATTTAATAATTCAGTAATAAATCAATAATTTTGTTGAATTATCAGTTAAGTTAAATAAGCATTGATAGTCCTAGTTAGTCACAGTATCAGACAATGCTTAACTAGGACTATCCATGCTTCATGAGATGTTTAATTTTGTATTAAGTATTCCAGTTGAATTGTAACTACTTCTGTTTCTTCTCTTTCCAGAGCATAAATTCTGGATTTTACATTTCTTTTTTCTCTAAATGATAAACTATTCAACACATTTCATCCCAAAAGCTATTATTCATTAAAATATTTTTATCAATAGTAAATTCCAGCTTTTCTGAAACTTTTACAGCAAGTCTCATGTAACACATGATTTGCTTGTATGACAATGAAAAACTTCATTTGAACTTTTCTCCTTTGAAAATGAAATACTGTATTTTCTAATGCATAAGTCGCCTTATTAAGTGTGGAAAACTAACTCAAAAATTGAGGATTGACTTACACATCCCATATGAAAAATCCACCGCAAATCCAACTGACTATATTGATATCGTCAAAACATGAAACTTCAAATTAAAGTAGTGCATTTTTATATATGAAAAATAGATTAGAAATATAATTTTCTTTTCTAAAAATGTCAGAAACAATGAAAAAATTTTTCCCTCCTTCCCCCTAATGTTGTAAAAACTACCACTTTTAAGTACCTACCGAAGGTGAAGTTTATTTTAAAAAAACATACTTTTCCAAAAGTAATATTTTTAATATTAAGTTTTAGCCTTTTAGATTTCACAAACAATTATACTTTATATTCTTTATATAGTTAATGTATTTAATTTTTGAGTATCTGTTTTGTTTTCTGATGATTTCCTCCAGTTTTTTACATTTCTTCTGGTTTCTTCTTTTTTTTTTTTTTTTTTTTTTTTTTTCAGTTTGTTCCACTGCCCTGGAAGAAATTATTTCTACCAGAAGAAACCTAACCCTGGTTGTAAATTAAAAGTAACAGGAATACATTCATACGTTAATCGTGCAATTAAAATTAACTTGAATAAGTCAATACTCCAAGAAGAATTGAAGTTTATTAAAAAGGAATGTAAGGCAGCAGGATATTCAGAAAATATAGAAGATAACTTTTTAAAAAGAAAGAAATAGAAACATCAATACATATATGTGTGTGTGCATATATATATATAAGTAATTTTTCTCACAGGTAAGTCAGATTTAGCAGTCCAATTAAGTCCTTAGGAACAAGGCTTGTCAAGTTATTGTCACGCAAATCCCTGCAAAGAAAGAAGTTAGTATTAAAAACATCATACAGACAAAAGATTAATATAATAACAGGGACAATCAATCAACCAAAAGTATATCCCTACAAAAGAAAAGCATATTCACAACAAACTTTCCAACATGAGTTTTTATGGCAAAGCAATGTTCCAGCTAGGAAAATTATTTCTTTAGCTAAAATGGCAAAAAAATATTTTTTTAAATGGCTCCTAAAATTTAATGAAAAGAAACACTAAAAACATGTAAAATATTGAAGCAAATTAATATATATATATATATATATATATATATATATTTCAAAACACTTAGTTTTAAAACTCAGAATTTTTTTTCTTTTAAACTGATCCACCTCAATAGCTTTGCCAAAGTATATTTTTTCTTTTGTGTGCCTTCAGATTTTATGATGAGGAAGAATGTTGTTAACATCACAAAGGTTAATTCCATTTCTAGTATTAGTTCTAACAAAGTTTAAAGCACTAAAATATGTGTGTATTTTAGCAAAAGCAGCTCTTTTTTATTGTTATAAAAGATTTTTTGGACAGGCAAGGCACAATTACAGAGCCAGAAAAAAAGAGTACATTTTCACCAAAATGTGGGTGTGAATAATGATCATGCTATTAGTTTGGAATATTGGGAGATTTTTTGGTGTATACACAGTTGCCAGTGGTGAAGAACTGAAACACCTGGAATACTAAGAAAATTTTACTTTACAGAAAGAGGCAGGAAAAATTACAAATTTTGGCTATAAGCCTAAAAAATATTGAAGTGTGGTATGAAAAATTAACTGAAGTCTGAATTTATAAATTAATTTTTCATTTGTCATTATGTGTGGAAAAAAATAAAAATGTCTTGAGATAGGTGTACAAAAGTGGTGCATATGGTAGTTTTTTTATTTTATCTATTTATTTATTTATTTTGAAGAAGAAGAAAAAGCTTATTCAGCCTAAACAGAATGTACAGTAAAACTAAATGTTACCCTAAAGCACTATTTCATTTTTCTTTTTTCAACTAGGGCCTCTAAAAAAATCAATTCTGTATCTGCGCTACCAGTCTTGCACACCTATATCAAGTCATATTTAGAACCCTTTGTTTTAACCTTGAATATGCCAAAAAATTTCTCAGCATTCTGAAGTAATATCATGATCATTATTCATAATGATATTTCCATGAAGGAATTTTTTTAAGCGCAATTTAACTGCCAACATCATGACTACCCAACTGAAATTCAACATTTTTTTTTTGGCTTTGTATTAAATGGGTATTAAAATGTGTGAATATTAATAAAAAAAAATAAAGACAAGAAAAGTGCATGAGCTTATATTTCAGTATTTAAGAATTTCACAGTGTGGTGCACAATTTTTCCAATTACATTTCAACCACAAAAGAAATCTGATTCCTTTTATACTGAACGAAATAATACCTAAGCAGTCACATATAAATAAATGTTTAATAATCAATATACATAGAAAACATTTAATACAGAAAGAAAATAGGCTATCATTATTTAAAAAAGGGAGATTTTGAGGAATTTCACAAAATTCAAGGTCAAGACAGAAATTTCACATCTAAATTTCAAGCTAGTTTTTATAAAAATAAAATAACACAAAACTGGTTTTGGGATTTAATCTTATTTTTATTTAAGATACTTTGATTTGAAATACAATAAAAAATATCCATATGCATCTGAGGTTTCTTTACTTACTTTCAAAAATAAGCCTTTAAATGGTTAGAATAAAAGGGGGGAGGGGATCTTGTTAAGAAATGAATAATCTTTTTATAAATGCCTCTAAATATTTTTCCAGTTAAATTTTGCAGTCTTTCTGGTCTTCCAGCACCAGCACCTTGATACATAGAAGTGGAAACAAGACAGGAACAAATGCTTCTATATTACTAGTTTGAACCATCAGAAAATAAAGTAGGAGCAAACCTCATAAGATTATAAAAACATTAAAAAAAGTAATTTTTAACTTTTGTAGTAAAAAATACTACTCATGAGAATAAAATGAAATATGGATTCAGCAATTTTTCCTATTTTTCAAAACTGCTGAAGGAAAAAAACACAAATCTATATACAATGAGAAAACACTTTTCCTTTAAAAATAAATATTAAAAACATCATTTATTTTTACTTAAAAAGATTTTTTTTACATTCAGCCATGGAAAATCAATCTACTGAAAATTCATATTCAAACAGAAGTAGTAACAAGATTTCTCAGATTTGCAAATAAACTTTCAGATGCATTCAAATCTCAAGAAAATTTATAAGAACAAATCAAAATAGGCATAGGTGTGCTTTAAAAATTGTATACTTCATAAGTATCATTTTATGTGTGTTTTTTACACAAAGTTTTTATTCATTTTTTCTTTTAACAGCAGTATTTTGAGTGTTTTTTCTGTAATTTGTGTACTTTGTAACAGTATTAGAAATATGAATAAAGAAATGCCTTTTAAAAAATACTGATTTACCAAAAAGATTTTTTTTTTTTATTGAACTTGTGTTGGCAGCTATAAAATGCAGATATCAACCTTGATTATAAAATTCACATGCTGTTTTTTCAAAAGATGAAAAAAAACTAAAATGAAAAATTCAGCAGGTCTGTGAAATATTCTCACCTTTGATTTAAAAAAGGGGGAGGGACAAGATACAAAAACACACACAAAAAAATAAAAAGGTAAGCAAAATGCAACATCCTTCGAAAAATGCAAAACATGAACACTGGTCAAAACAACCCAGAAAGTAGGACTAACATTCAATTAGATTTTAATAAACCTTGAATAAAATTTTCAAAACTAAAACGACAGAACAAATAAGACAAATAATGCAGAATATACTTACATAATAACAACATCTGTGAAATTATCTTCTGAAAGATTAAGACTTTTTATTCCACAAGAGCTTAAATCAAGCCTATTAAAAACAAATAAATAAATATAATAATATATCAAATGCAAATATTAAATATACTAAGAACTTTTTTTTCTTCTGTTTTTAAGTATTTTATAGATAAAAATAAAAGAAACATCTAGCAAATGCATCAGTAATACAGTCAAGCACGGTTTATACATTTTTCGTTTATACGCTTCTATCATTTATATGTTTTTCTGGATGGTCCCAGTGAAATCTATTGAATTTTAATGTTAAATAATTTCATTTATACGTTTTCCCGAAATCATAAACTTCATTAATATGGTTTTTTTTTTTTTTTTTTTAGAACTGAAGAGGGGTGAAAGTGTGTGATGCAAAAGTTTTCAATAAGCTTTGCCAGATTCTAATTTTATGAAAAAATACCTAATTTCCAGCAATTTAAGTGATAGCGTTAAACAGGCACTTTTACCTAAGTACAATGAACTTTTTTCTATGCATTCCCAGGCAGCCATATGTCAGAAAAAAAAAAAATATTTTGTACATGCCGAATGAATATGAATAGGAATACTAGCCGTACATTAAATTCAGAATAAAACTGTTAGTATTACATACCAGTTGGTGTACTTTGGTCTCATGTAGTAATATAAGATGTAATATTTTAATTTAAATCTGATTTTTTTATTGTTGGTTATTACAAAAATGTACGTACTTTGGAGAATTTTGTTTATACATTTTTGTTATTCATACGTTTTTTTCCCTTAGTCCCTTGAAATATGTACAAATGTTGCTTCACTGTATTTAAACAGTTTAATTTTTTTTCCAAAATTTAACTCCAGTTTGCTTCTGAAAACACTGAGTCTGTAAATGCTACCTGCTGATTATTATCTGGACAAAGACTAAAATGTGCTCTTTTTTCCCCTATCTTTAATAATAATTAAAGGCAAAATATTGGGGCAAAATACAGACAATATTTAATTATAATAGCAAAATATATACAATACCTGGGGTTATCTTGAAGTCAGTTATTAAAAAAGGAATATATACCTAAACACAGCTAACTAATACAAACCAACTAAATATAACTTAAGGCAACTAATTGAATACAAAATTCAATTACGGATGAAAAAATATTTAAATACATAATAATAATAATCAATTACAATAATCAATTTTACATGAAAAATATATAAATCAATAAAATAATAACCTATTGTGGTTTTCTTTTAGAAAAACTGATTATTAGTAAGCAATTTTAACAATGAAATGACTTATAAACACAGAACTAAGTAATAGTGCTATGTTTATAAGCTTTGCATTAAAAAAAAAAAAAAAAAAAAAAAATTTCTTGAGTTTTCCTCAAGTGGGATTTAAAAAAATTTAAAAAATGGGTTTTTTAGGCTGGGCAAAATTATAACAACCTTGAAATCATACAACTTTTGTAACCTTGCACCACCAAGACTGCTAATATCTTGACCAAATTTTGGCACAGTGGAAATACTAGCACACATTATCTTTCCTTCTTCTCTCTTAAGTATACAATCATATTTCTCACATATCATGCTTAAATGAATATCTAGTAACATTATAAATTTCCTTTTGCAATTAAGTTTTAATTATAAGGTTGTAAAGGTGCAATTAAGTTTTTTTTTTTTTTTTTTTTTTTTTTTTTTTTTAAATGAAAGAATAATAATACTAACCTTGTTTATATACTACATATTTTTAGTTCTTTCAAATACTTAATACTTTTAATGTCAATACAAAATTGTATCATGATGATCAAATCTGTGTTTGTTTCCCTAGAATAGTTATAACATGGAAATAAACATTCTAGGGAGACTTCCAGGAATCAAAATTGCTTACTTTATAATGCTAGATATAGTATTATAGAGTGATAGCAGATAATATTGATGCTTGGAAAAGATGCTTAATGCTTGGAAAAGAAGGAAACCATGCCCTTTTTCAATGACCATAGTAGCTTAAGATACCAAAAGTCGCCAAATATTTGAAAATAGCATTTTTTTAACCAAAAAAATATCTCAAGTAGCCTAACCTTTTGTTTGTGTGACCATTGCAATGTTACTCTAGGACGATCTGCCAAGGATGGGGGATGCCTTGATAGGAGGACTTTCAAAGGGGTTCTAATGCATATTCACGTTACATCTGGAGAAAACCTACCTAAACTTCAGACCGCTAGATCGACAGCTGCGAAATGGGACCCAAACCCATGACCTTCACACTTCAGCATCAGCTGTCTACCGTTTTCAGTAACATAACCACTGTGCATTGGTGAGGCGCCTAATCTTTTGAATTAACTGCAAAAGCCACCCTTTTAGTTGCTGGTGAAGACGCTACATAATAGCTCAGTATATAACATTTTGAATGATGGATAGAAATGATATGCTGAGTATACAATACTGAGTAACTACAAAAAGTATTACTGTTTTCCAAATGAAGAATTTGCAAGGCATAAAGAATTTCAGATATTTGCTTTAAATAAACTGAAAATTTTATTTTTATTCTAAATTTCAAATACATAATTTCTAAACTATGCTTTAAGCATAGTTATTTTTTCTCCCTATTTCATAACAGAAAAACTATTCTGCTTTTTCTTTAGACTGTGTACAAAACTTTGCTTAGCACAGATGTTCTTATCTGCATAACTTACCCAACAACTGCTTCTGTCTCATTCACAATGCAACATCTTCCAGACATGTAGCTAGGGCTTGTTTCGTTCTTGCAAAAATTCTCAACCTCAGACTGAGAGGGATGAGTACCATTGCAGAAATGTACAGGACACTCTCCCATCTATGTAATGATAATATATACTTTAAAAAAACATCAATTAATGGCAAAAAGCTGGGCATTTGTGAACTTTAAGAAAGCTGGGTTAGGTCCATAATTGGAAAGACCCCTTTGTTTTGTACATAATGTGATTGTTTAGTACAAGGAATGGATATCATTTGGGTATTTATTGGCAGGTATGAGATTTTAAAAAAAGCAGTAAGACTAAAATCATACAAGAGCAGAAAATTTGTATACACTAGTGGGGACATGCAACTAGTGTTATATATACCAGTTTCAAATAATATCCAGTTTCAAATCTACAGCAACCGATTTAAAAAAAAATGAAAGTGTTTATTAGAATTTAATAGTTTTTGTAAAGAATGCGCAGAGAGAATGCATTTGTATGTTTCCTATGCCGCTTTTTCCATGTTAAATTTCTTTATTTTTTATTTTCAAGAATTTTTTTATTTTTGCATTTTTCAACGGACAGTAAAAAATTCCATAGCACTGCTTTAACAAATAAGAATCAATTTTTTTTATTACAGGTATGGTACTTCAATCGCCAAAGTACCAACATTTTGCAAGATTTTTTTCAGGGAATCATTCGAAGCATTGACTTAACAGCAATCAAAATTTGAAATATCTGTCACTTATATGGTTTGATCGCTAAAAAGTAAAGCAGACATCTATTTGGAAAGTAACAGCATTTTAAATTATCGACTATAACATGTTTTACTGATCGTTAACTACGATGTACTAAATGTGAAGATTTCAGTTTTCTGAAATTTGGCGGGATTCCCCTAATTTAAATTAATTTATTTAATTTGGCGAGAATTCTGCAGATAGATCGCTTGAAATTCCTGAATAACTGCATTATTTCTGCATGAATAATTAAAATTTAAGCTGTAGTCTAATAAAACCTATACTCTTGTTTACCCACATACATAGCCAGCCAGCTACAAACTTTGTTTACTCTCCGATTTTATTATATAAGATGATATTAATATGCAATATATCATATGAAAGTTGTTTTAAGAAGTAAAACATTGGAACATGCTATGATAAAACAATACAGACTTAATTAATTGCTCAATTATTTGTTATTCAGTAAATATAAATAAGAAAAAGAATATTAAATAATTTACATTAAAAGTTTAGCTAACAAATTTTAACACAACAGAAAACACAATATTAGACACTAAAACTTATTTACCAGTAGATCTTTGAGATGCTACATTTACTCAACAGAAGACCAAAAAGAATTATATTTTACAGCCTTTTGATTCACAATGATTTTGTAACTTATAAAATAAGAGGGGGGTTGGGGGAATTTACAGGTAACAATTACAAGGAATTCTTTCAGCATTATTGTTATTTGAAACAGTTC
This sequence comes from Cheiracanthium punctorium, assembly GCA_038373885.1. Lineage (NCBI taxonomy): Eukaryota > Metazoa > Arthropoda > Arachnida > Araneae > Cheiracanthiidae > Cheiracanthium > Cheiracanthium punctorium. The sequence continues at coordinate 56,164 of JAWZYV010009733.1, forward strand.
CTTAAATTTTGTCCCAAATCAGATAAAAAGCTGAAGAATCTCATCCCTGTATTTAGCTAAACATCTTTTATACGGTTCATGTTCATAATATACAGGTTGTGCCATACTTCCCTTATGGGTTCACAGTAACAAAATTGACTTTATTGGAGAAAGAAACATTACAAGTTTTGATTCACAAATTATCAATATGTGAACCTTTCGTGATGTGGCAAATATTAAGTCTAAAGTCAAATTCTTCCCACACTCGTACACTTGCTTTAACATGGTAGCAAATACAGTTGTGATTTAGGTGTAAATCTTGTAAATCACATAGCATAGGGGCTACAAACACATGATGTTTTAAGTAACCCTATAAAAAAAAAAATGGGTACTTGTATATTATCCTGGTGATTCGCCAAGATGATCATTTTTTCACCAAGATAAATGCCGAATGCATGAAATGATTAGTAATGGTTTCGAATACGATTGGCAACAGTTTGCCAGCATATTTGACGAAAAAATTGTTTGGCAGAAATGACTGTCGGGATAATACATAATTATCAAAAAATAACATGGAGTTAGGTCCAGCAAGTGAGGTGGCCACAGAAGAAAGTGATTGTCGCCATGAGAACCTCGTCCAATCCAACAACGAGGAAGTTCATTATTCGTGAAACAAAACTTGTAATGTTTCTTTCTTCGGTACTTACGTATTATCCCAGTGATCTGCCAAGGTGAACAATTTTTCGCCAACATAAATGCGGAACACATGAAATTATTGATGGTTTAGAATACGATTGCAAGCAGTTTGCCAGCAAATTTGACAAAAAAAAAAGTTTGGCGGGAATGACCGCCGGGATAATACGTAAGTACCCTTTCTCCAGTAGAGTCAACTTCTTTGGTGTATTGTAATAAATATTTTGGAAATTGTGATACACCCTGTATATCCCATGGAGGGCAGTTTTCTGATTGCGTGATAAATTCATTTCTCTGTGAAGAACAAAGTAAACGAACTTTATTCCTCGCACAACTTGAGCACAAAAAGAATGAAACTATAAAAACCAAAGAATTGATGCAATCATACGCAGACGATAAAGTTTAATATTTAAAAAACTCACGGGCGACGAACTCGCCAGGTTGGATTACTGAAACTTTTATGCCACACTGTGAGCCTCGATTGAAGAGGCCTCTTCGTTGGCAATTTACCCTCGATTTTGATTTGTTTTGTAAATTACTTTAATAAAAAAATTCTCTTTTACAGAAATGGGTATGAAAATTGACAAAAATGGGACATCAGAAAAAATTCCGGGATCGACAACTGAGTATATTAACGGCAGAGAACATCCGATAGCAAATCTTTAACAAATAGTTTTAAATAGTGCAGAAAACTGTGAGACTTCAATAACTTACGGAATTTACTACTCTGGAAATTATTAGCGCCCAAGAAAGAGCAAGAAAAATCATCTTAAGTTTATATCGTTAAATATTAAAACAATGTAAAAAAGAACTCCAGTTCCCATCACTTGGATAAAGCTAAGATTCCGTTTTATCATAGCATCGCTGCCTGTGATTGTGTTGTGACTGTATTGACAAACAATTATCACATGCACATTGGTTGGTTGGAGGGTGTTCATTACAGTGAAAAATTTACCACAATAGGCAAATGGAAACCATGATAGAAACCATCAATAGAGGGCGTTCAAACTTAGTGAACAGATTGCTAATTTTGATACTGAAAAGGATTTTTTTTTTCAATAAAAGTGGGCTTTTTGTTTGATCATCAAATATTTCATTTTAAAAGGTGTTCAAAGTAATTTAATTTGCATATTTCTTGAACGAATGGCCCATTTCCAGTTTTTTAAGGCCAATTCTTGAATTGTGGCTTAGCGATGGGGCGGGATTTGGGGGGTCAGAACCCCCTCCCCTAAATTTTTCAAAATGAGCCTCATTCTTGGCAATAACAACAAGACATATAAAATAGGAAGTGCACTATACCTTTCATCTTCTAATTTTTAGTTAAAATTTTAGAAATATTTTATGCATACCTTTCTTCTACTATTGTACACCCTCCAAATAAAGTATTCGAGTAAAAGATAAATTTCCTACGTTGGTTTCTATATTAAAAATTATTTATCATAGAATATGAATTAGGCAGTGTATAAATATACTTTCCAAATTTCTGTCAAGTTTGGCATTTTTCAAAAACTCAATTATTATTCTCAAATCTAAAATAGGAAATTTATCTCTTACTCGAATACTTTTTTTGGAGGGTGTAAATATGAAAGGAAACAGAATTTCTTTACGTGCAGTTGAAATATCCAATGATAACGACAGATTTTTAACAATAGATTAGGGGGCTCTGCGGCAATAAACAGTAATGGAGGATGGAGCCTCATCTTCACTAATTTTTCCAAGCTTAACTACTGTTAATCGAATTATAGTCCACTTTTTTCTCATGTATGCAAATGCATCTCCTAAGCTTAACCAATTTCTGCCTGGATATTTTTGCGACTTTCTTCGATTTTTACTGATAACAGAAATAATAGATAAATTTCTGATGTCAACTTCTTGAACAAGGGATGATTTCTTTTAAAATCATTATGCATAAAAATCCAAATATCAACATCCTACTTGGTCATGTTAAAATATTTTGTAGAGTTGAGGCTCAATACACATGAACAAAGGCTAGGAAAAATAAATAACGTTTTCGACTAATAGCGAAAATGCCGTCCCAAAAAAGGGACACTAGGCACAAATGGGTTTAAGGTGACCATATTATATTCCAACGTAGAATAAGGTAACCAGATTTTTTAACAGTTTTGTTGTCAAAATCGGGGACATGTCCCCGATTCTGACAACAAAACTGGGGACATTTATAATTAATGCAATAATTAACAATAATTTAATTAAAAAACAATGCAATAATTAAAAAAATGTCCCCAGTTCCTGTTTTACATTTGGGGGCAATTTGAAAAATGCCCTGAAATTGGGGACGTTTGGTCACCTTAACGTAGAATTGAGGACATGTCCCCAATTTCTAAACAAAATTGGGGACATTTTGTAATTAATGAAATAATTAACACTAATCTAGGGGGTCTGCGGCAACACGCAGTTTGCTATGCTCGCGCAGCTATTCTATTTTTTACTTCTCTCCAAAAATTTCATCCGAGACGTATTTTTATTTCAGTGCCAGAAAATTTATGTACACCTAATAAAGTTATTCTTTAAATTTAACGTGGTGTTTTTTTGTGAACGAGCACCCCATAAAATGGTGACCCGTCTACGTTGGTTGTTTTTAAGGAAGGAATCTTTTCTTCAAGTTGGACTTCTCCTTTTGGATACTCAGCCAACTCTTAATTCACCGTAATCTCTGCCGTGCTAAGATCTTTTTAACTTTGTTTATCGTCTAGACGCAAAAATATTTTTATTTTACTTTTGAGCGAACAGAAAAGATATTTTTGAATGAATACTACAGAACTTTACGCTTATTTACGTTATTTAATATGGCATTGTCTGGCACAGCAGTTTCAGCCTCTGAATTGGCGCGTCGCCGTTAAACCTTCACCATTTTGGCAGAAAGATCCGGAAACATGGTTCCTTCAACTCGAAGCTCAATTCAGTTTAGGTTGTCTCACAAATGATGAAACCAAGTTTTACACAGCAATTTCTGCGATTGATACTACTAGTGTACACCCTCCAAAAAAAGTATTCGAACAAGAGAAAAATTTCCTATTTTAGATTTGCGAATAATATTTGAGTTTTTGAAAAACGTACAACTTGATAGAAATATGGAAAGTCATATTTATACATAGCCTGATTCATATTCTATGATAAATAATTTTAACATACGAAACCAACATAGGAAATTTCTCTCTTGCTCGAATACTTTTTTTGGAGGGTGTATTACAATCTGTCCGCGATATTATTTAGAATCCCCCGACTGAACAGAAATACGACGCATTAAAGGAAAGATTGATTTCACATTTTGCAGAGTCTGAAACTGCCCGGCTTAATCATTTGTTACAAGACACTCATTTAGGAGATTGTAAACCCTCTCAATTACTCGCCAAAATGCGCGACTTGGCTGGTTCCAACTTTGAAGAAACGGCGCTAAAAACTCTCTGACTTAACCGTTTACCTAGCCAAATGCAGGCGATCCTGGTGGTCAGTTCTGAAAACTTAAGCAGTTTGGCGCAGATGGCTGATAAAATTCATGAATTGTCGCCAAATACGCTACAGATTCAATCCGGTATTCAAGGAACGCATTACGCTTCGTTACAGCAACAAATTGATGCTCTTTCACAACAGATTGCTAAACTGTCGACTCGACCACCGTTTCAGCATAGACATTATGATAAGCGTACACGCTCGCGTAGCAACTCACGTCATAAAAGTGCTAAAAACAAACCCGAAATCTGCTTTTATCCTGCTAAATTTGGTGATGCAGCTCGCAAATGTAAGAATCCCTGCAACTACCGAAGTCAGGAAAACTAGCCGCGCGGTCCCAAGTGGCCACCATGGATGACTGAAGCAATCGTCGAATTTACGTGGCCGACAATAATTTAAATATAAGGTTTCTCGTCGATACGGGTGCTGACGTTTCAGCTATTCCTCGCCCTCGGAATCGTCAGTGTGAAAAAGGACAATCGACTACTTACTTGGACTGAAGAAGACATCAATGCTTTTCAAAAGTGCAATGATGACCTAACTAACGCTGCTACCTTAGCATATCATGCGCCTGAGGACAAGCTATCTCTTGTAACTGACGCTTCGGATACAGCCATTGGTGCTGTGCTGCAAGCGCATACTCTTAAAGGCTGCCGACCGCTTGCCTTCTTCTCAAGGAAGCTTACAACAGCAGAAACTTGATACAGCACGTACGATCGAGAACTCCTGGAGATCTACGCTGCTTCGAAACATTTTCGACCCCTGCTGGAAGGTAGAGAGTTTACGATCCTTACTGATCACAAACCTCTGACTTTTGCTTTTCCTAAATAGTCTAATCCATCTCCGCGACAACTTCGACAGCTAGATTTCATAGCTCAATTTTCGACAAGTATTATGCATGTTAAATGTCAAGACACTGTCGTCGCTGACAGTTTGTCTCGGATAAATGATATCTCTATGACCTCCGACATTGACTTCTCATCGCTGACTGAGGCGTAGCAGACTGACGAAGAACTAAAATCCATTCAGTCAAGCTCTACCAACAGCGGACTCAAACTTCAACCCCTGAAGATGGATATTCAAGTTACTTTACCCTGCGACACTTCTCAAGAAATGATCCGTCCTTATTTATCAGCACCTTTTCGCCGACAAGCGTTCCAACTACTTCACAATTTAGCGCATCCCGGAATCCGTGCTACTAAGAAGCTAATTCAGCAACGGTATGTTTGGCCATCGATGTTCAATGACATCACTCGATGGATGCGTTCTTGCATTCCGTGCCAAAGATCAAAAGTGCAGCGGCAGACGAAGAGTCCACTTCAATTATTTCCAGTACCAGAAAAGAGATTCGACCACGTACACCTTGATCTGGTTGGTCCTTTGCCTCCGTCGGAAGGTTCGTCATATTTACTGACATGTATTGACCGATTTACCCGCTGGCCGGAAGCTTTTCCTATTTCTGACAACTGCAAAAACAGTAGCTCGTACGTTTCTATCTCGCTGGATCTCACGTTTCGGTAGTCCGTCCACAATAACTACGGATCAAGGAAGACAGTTCGACTCTTCCCTATTCTCTTCACTGTCAAAATTGCTAGGCATTCATCGGATCAGGACGACACCATATCACCCAATTTCTAACGGACTCGTAGAACGTTTTCACAAATCACTCAAACAGGCCCTTCGAGCTAGGGAAAACAACCGTTGGACAGAATCGTTGCCGTTTGTTCTTCTTGGCCTAAGGTCCACTTTAAACCCGATCTCAAGTGTACAGCAGCCGGTTCCACATTTCGTTTGCCTGGTGAATTTTTATCATCATCTTCTACACGTACCTCAGATACGACAGACTTCTTAATTCGAATTCGTGAATACATGAAAAACTTATCGCCTATTCCCACCGCTGCGCACAACAACATCAAACCATTTGTACACCCTGCATTGAAGTTATGCTCACACGTATTCGTTTGTCGAAATGCTGTGCGAAAACCTCTTCAGCCACCATAGGATGACCCATATCAGGTACTTTCGCGAAACGAAAAATTTTACACCGTACTCATCTCTGGCAAGGAATCGGTGATCGGTATTGATCCTATCAAACCTGAATTCGTCGAAAGTGAAGCTTTTCTTCCTTCTTCTTCCACCGTGCAACAGGAAACAATAACCGATGACGCTTCACGGTCAACTCAAATTGAAGACGCAACAGCTACGCCAACTCCACCAGTTACCGTGACTCGTTCGGGAAGAAGAGTGAAATTCAACCCTAAGTACCTTTAAGGTAACGTACCGTTGGTACTTGGGGGGGGGGAGTACTGCGGCAACACGCAGTTTGCCATGCTCGCGCTGCTATTCTATTTTTTACTTCTCTCCAAAAATTCCATCCGAGACGTTGTATTTTTATTTCTGTGCCAGAGATTTTATGTAAACCTAATAAAGTTATTCTTTAAATTTAATGTGGGGTTTTATGTTAACGAGCACCCCATAGGTCTATTCTGCCACGTTCGTTTAAGCGAACGTTCGGATTTGTGACGTATTTCGAAACGTATGCTAATGTAAACATTCGCTACGAAGTATCTTTATCTAAAGCTCTACCGTACCTTGCAGAATACCAACATACGTTAGCAGGATGCGAAAAACGTCGTTTTGATTTCATTTATCCGAACGTTCGCATATACGAACGTGGTAGAATAGAGCCTCTAATTTAAAAACAATGTAATAATTAAAAATTGTTCTCAATTGCTTCTTTACTTTTCCTGGACATATCGCAAAAAAAGCACAGAATTGGGGATTGTCCTTGAAAGTTGGGGACGAATGGTCAACTTACTTAAGCTCAAGGCTCCCGTGCACTGCCCGGGCGCCCAGTTGTAAATATGATCCTGAATAAGGAGCCTCAATGTAAAAGTATTCGAGTAAGAGATAAATTTTCTACTTTGGTTTCGTATATTAAAAATTATTTATCATAGAATATGAATTAGGTTATGTATAAATATGACTTTCCATATCTCTGTCAAGTTGTGCATTAGAAAGGGTTACATTAGAAAGGGCCCTTTTGAAGCTTTTCAATTTGCGGACCTCAAGATTTTTCGTTACTTACTGCGTTGCCTAAAACACTTCCTAAAAAATTTCCCTGGCTACGCACTGTTCTTGCAACAGGACAAATTTCTTTTGTTTATCTGTGCGTGCTGGGATTGAATATTTATTCAGGCAAAGATCATAGCAGAAACAAGTTTTTTTTTAAACCTCCATTCGTTGAAAAATGCACAAGTGTGCACGGTCTTGTCTTCAGGCTTTACCCTTCTTCCGAACAAGAGGATAGCCTCGAATTTCTCTGGACATTCCAAAGTATATTGATCCCCTGATTCTCCTTGGAGTACGAATTAGTTCCAGATGTTTTAACCCCGTTTTCCTGAAGTAGAACCGGAAAAAGAAAGAATCATTTGATGACGACAAAGCTGCTTTCTTGAAATTACAGGGCTATACTATGCATTCAAACAAATGCCCCCCTCCCTTCAGCCAGGAGAAATGTGGACCCCTGATTCGAGTCTGGTTCATTGAGAAAGGCGTGGGATTCTACGTTTATTTTTTTCCAGTGTAGCCGTCGTTGGGTAAATCAGTAGCGATAAGAATTGCTAACAGTCGCATCGCATTGTTGTATCTGTTAAAGCCATGGTTAAAGCTATGTGAAGTTAATTTTTGTATTGCCAACCTTTGGTTGTATATATAGCAGTAATAATCGTAGTCCGTAATTATTTGAAAAATTAAAAATAAATTAATAATCTGAAAAGATTTTTTGTTGTAGTTCATCTAAAACAGAACAAAATGAAAACGCGAATACTGAGAATACTGCGTCTACATCTGAAGAATTAGCATGCCCGATTAAAGATTCATCAGTGTTTGTGACACCACCTGCCTGTTCGACATTGAAAGACAATGAAAGTGAAGGCAATCTCATGTCGAAACAGCGGCATTTGGAGTGCCTGACTGACACGCACACAACAAAAATTTCTGAGACGTTTGGCAATGATATATTTCCTCGTTAATTAGATTCGGTCATCAGATGACGTATCTGAATGCTGGAACCAATAAGTGAGCATCCGTAGGCCTCTTCGGATGACTCATCGAAATGCACAAGCAGACCCGGTGAAATCACGATGACCCCGAAATTACTCAGCGATAACAAAGTATAGGAGAATCTTTCACTGTTTTAACCATATTTGTAGAAAAAGTGTGTTTATTTGTGTATATGTGTACCATGTTTGTGTATTTATCACTTTTGGAATCAGCATAATTCGGAGATTTTGGAAAAAAAAATCGGTGATGAAAAATGTCGCCAACATTGGTTTTGGCGGCAAATGGTAAAGCATTTTGACTACATAGCGTAGGCAGTAGTGCATATCCCATACGACGTAATAGGTTTACGCCTAAGGTCCCGCGCTGAAAAAGGCCCCCGGCTATTGTTCTTGCTTACAATTATGTAATGAATGATAAAGCATAAAAATTCTTTCAAATTTTTCAAAATGTACTTTCCCTATTTCAATGTTCGCAGCAAAACTTCAGCAATGTTCGCACCATGGCGACATTTGGCGCGATTTTAATAATGGGGCCTATAATGCTTGCTTCCTTGCATACCTGTTGCACAGTTGTATTAGTATGATTCAATAAATGTTAGCGGTTGATTAGGATTTTTGTGAAAATGGAGTCTCGTGAAATTGCAAGAAATTTCAGAGAGACTATATAAGAAGGGCAGATCACGTCCCAGATCAGTTTTGTATCAGATCATGTCGGCAGATCAGTTCTGTAACAATTTTCGCTGTGAAAACGTTAGCTATGGACCTAAGAGTTCTGTACTGCGGTATTACAAGCGACGCTTTCTCGCTTGTTTTGAGAAGCCTATTTTTGAAGGCTGTTTTTGAATTCTTCATTGTTGTATGCTGAGTAGTTGTGTTTTCGGGAATTTCCTCTGAGTTTTTAGACTGTGTAAAGATTTTACCGCATGCAAAATGCAGCATTTGAGAAAGACAGTTTGTTCAGCTGACTGTTGAAAAGCGAGTTATTTCTTGTTGATTTTTGTGAATTGCGTATTGAAGATTGTTTATTTGTTTTGCCAGTAGAGGACAGCTCACGTTTAGAGCTCCATATGTCCTTTTTGCATTTTCCCGCCACAATTTGGTCAGAAGGTGGGGGACTTGTGATTATTGGCATCCCTTGGAAACTGCAAGCGACCGTTGAGAGGATTTTTCGAACCACAGATTTAACCTGCACGTACACGATGGTCTTTAATGGTAAGTCGGTATCGAACCCGCAACCTTTCGGTTACGAGTCTAATGCCCTAATCACTGAATTACCACAGCCCCGAAGATTGTTTATTTGCCAGGAGAGGACAGCTTGTGTCACGAATGTGTCGCTTAGAGCTACATACGTCCTTCCCGGGGGTTTCCCGCTACAATTTGGAACCTCATCAGAAGGTGGGAGATTTCCGAATATTGGCATCCCTCGAAAAGTGCTAGCTACCGCCGAGAGGACGAAGATTGTTTATCAAATTTCTAGAACCAATAAAAGTTGTTTTCGTCCTGACACGTCTGATTATTAGAACTTTACATACAGGGTGAGTCCTAAAAAGTGACCAAAACTTTATGGAGTGTGATGATAGAACGCATCTACACGAGCCAGGGCAATCGTGATTCTACCGAGCCTGCTTGTGCACTCCGAAAGAGGCCTACGGACGTCTCCTCATTGGCTAGATTCGGCCGTTAGATGACGTATCTAAGTGCTGGAACCAGGGGCGTAGCCAGAAATTTTTCATGGGGGGGAGAAATTTTTCAAAGGGGAACTATAACTCATGTATATGTATACGTGTGTGTGATAATAGAGTGAATAATATTTATTTTGTATGGCCAAAAAATTTCTCATGGGGGGGTTATGACCCCCTTAACCCCCCCCGTGGCTACGCCCCTGGCTGGAACCAATGAGTGAGCATCCGTAGTCCTCTTTGGATGACTCATCGGAGTGCACAAGCAGGTCCGGTAGAATCTCGATGGCCCCGCACACACAAGAACAGGAGAAGATGCTGTTGCATCGGGTTGACATTCACAAGCGAGTAACCAATTCCATGGTTCCAGGTTGCCATGGAGTCAGATGGATTATACTCTCTTTGGGAATGAGTGGCAACGGTGAAAAGAAAAAAAAAAGAACGTAAGAAAAAATAGTACAGCTTGCAGTTATTATTATTGCTTTATGCATAGATTTGATTTGTGTGTTTTGAATTTAGAAATGCGGTTTTACTTGTAAATATTGTAAACTAAAGTTTCAAAATTTTGTAAATAAATGTTATTAGTGAAAAGAACTTCTTATTTGTCATAATCAATTCGGCCGTCTCATTTATTTAGATTAAATGAGTAGTTTTTTCATCAGTCACCGACAGATATATATTTTTAATTCCATTTTTTGGGGATGGTTTGGCGACATTATTATTTTTTGGCGCCCCCGACGTGGGCGGCTTGGATTGAAACGGCATTAAGAAGCCAAGAAAGGTATGATTATTTAGAATATAATAGATTTAGATGGAAGATTTATTATTACTGATTTCCTGTTATTGAAGATTTATAGATTTATTATTACTGATTTACTGTTATTGAATATTTATATTTAGTACTAGTAGAAATGGAAATTTCGAAAAGAAATAAAATGGCTCAAAGAGCTTCATTTAGTAAGGCATATAGTAAATTAGAAAGTACATTAGATGATGATAGCGTCGATTACGATGAAATAGAAATGTGTTTAGGCTTATTGAAGCAGAAGGCAGAAACTTTAGAAATAACTCATAACAGTTATTTAGATAGTTTAAAAGATGAAAAGGAATTTGAAACAGAATTTACTACGGTTGAAGAGTATCAGGAGAAAGCTTTAAGAATTCTGATAAAAGCTAAACGTGTGTTGGGTAGCATTAAAAAGATCCCGATTGAAAATAAGACTTCCGATAATAATTCTCAGTTACAAAATGATAAAACTCCAAAAACTTTGTGTACACGGCTCCCCGAAGTGGAACTTTATAAATTCGGTGAAGATTTAAAGGACTGGTTGACATTTTGGAACCAGTTTAAAAATATACATGAAAATGTAAATTTAACGAATGCAGATAAATATCATTATTTAATTCAGTCAACTAAAATTAGATCCGAAGCTAGAGAAATAGTGGAATCGTTCCCAGTGACAGAGGAAAACTATTCTTTAGCTGTAGAAAGCTTAAGCGAAAGATATGGAAGAAAAGATCTATTAATAAATTTTTATGTTAGGTAGCTGTTAAAGCTTGTTTTGAACAACGCGAATAGGAATAAAAGTGATTCTTTAAGTTGCTTATATAATAGGCTATCTACTCAATTGAGAGCACTAAGCTCCTTATGAGTTACATCTGAAATGTGTGGGGTAATATTATATCCTCCCGTTGAAACTTCACTACCAGTGAATGTTTTACGTTCATTCGAACGACAAAGAAAAATTATAGAAAGTGAACAAAAATTGTCGAGTCTTGATGCTGTAGTTTATTTTTTGAAGAATGAGGTACAATCCGAGGAAAAAATAGAATTAAGTAGAACAGACATATTTCATCCCCCATCAGAGAAAAAGACAGTGACGTCGCCGAAAGATCACAAGAATTCGGCATCAGAATTAATTTGTCATAATTCGAATGATGATACATTGTGCATGTTTTGTTTAACCCTATGACTGTAACCTGGACGCGGTAAGTCCACGCGGACCCCAGACACATTTATCTAGTTGCCAAAAAATATATATCTTTCATTGAGGGGTCATAGCCAGTGACATCTCATCTTATCATCAGTATAACACAGGGTAAAAATTTAATTGCATAAATGTCAGGCGTTGTTGTGATTTTTTTTATTTGACACTTATATGTCACATTTCTGTAACCTGGGGTGCGCACGGACTCCAATGTTATCCAGTGTGTCTGAGAACGATTGGACATATTAAAAATGAATAAAAGATATAACTAGGAAAACCGTTACTAAGAAAAATAACGGTTTTTTGAAAACACAACACATTTTTTTCACAACAGTATTCTTCCCAGAATTCAATAGATGGCGCTATGTGACATGAAGTGTGATTGCATTTTTCTCATTTCGCACCGTTCAGTTGAGAACTTTCATTTGACGTTGCAACATGTCTCGAAAAACAGTTTCGATAGATGAAGCTATACGCATGATACAAGCAAGTGATAGTGAAGACGATGTAGATTTAGATAGCTTTGGTGAATCTTCTGAGTCTGAAGAGAGTGATGTGGATAATATTCAAGATCCAAGCATTGAAACCGATAGTGAATTGGAAAGTGATGAGTATAGTGACCATCAATCTCTACCTCGTAAAAAAGTTCGTTACTCCAGTCCGTTGGCCTATGGTCTTCTGGTTCAACATGCTCGACAACGCAGCTATAGCGGGATATTCTCAGTTTTATAAATAAAATTGTTTAAAAAATATCCGAAAAGCGTTTATTAATGAATAAGATAGTTAAATGAATGTAAAATTAACTTTCATTACATGAAAATTATAGAAAATATGCAAATTTACAGATGGGGTCTGTATGGACCCCAGGTTACAATGGGGTGCATTACGAAACGATACAGTTACAGGGTTAAAAAATCATGCTAAAATCAAAAAGTACCAAAAGAAAATAATGAAACTAAAGAAAACAGCACAGACACTTTGTACTCACGCATACATGCAACGAATGAAGTGTTTCTACAAACTCTTGTAATAATTATTAATAAAGAAAAAGGCACAGCGTAAGTCTAGGATTATTTTAGATACGGGTTCTCAAAAGTCTTATATTAAAAAATCTACCGCCGAAGAGTTAGGTTTTGATATTCAGAGAGAAGAAGAGTTTTTACACACATTATTTGGGGGTGGGAAAACTAAGACACAACAGCATAATTGCTATAAAGTTTATCTTGATAGCCTTGACGGTGAATATAGTTGTAGTTTAGATGCATTAGATCAGGATATAATCTGTAATGACATAGCTAGCGTTCAGTATGGACCTTGGATGCGTGAATTAAAACATAAAAGAATATTCATAACAGATTTTCGAAATGACTTGAAGCCCATTGAAGTTCTTTTAGGATCTGACGTTGTTGGGAAACTGTTTACTAGTAAACAAGAACGACTGGCATCTGGTTTGGTTGCCATGAAGACAAAATTAGGTTGGACCCAGATGGGAAAAGTCCCTCAGTTTCACTATCGAAATGTGAATATGACTGTCCTGTCATATTCACATTTCGATATAGAGATCCTGTTGAGGAAAATACTAAAGAAGATTTGCAGAAGTCAGTAATGATTCATTTCCAAGACACTGTTCGGCAAACTTCAGATGGAAGGTACGAAATAAGCTTGCCATGGAAAGATGATCACGCCCTTCTACCGGATAACTATGACATGTCTCTAAAGAGGTTAGCATCTACTTACAAGAAATTAGAAAAACGGATATACAGAAAAGTATCAGCAAGTTTTTGAAGAATGGACAGAAGAGGGAGTGATTGAAGAAGTCCCTTTTGAAGAATTGTCATTGAATGAATCGCATTACCTTCCTCATCGTCCAGTTATTAAAGAAAAATCAGTGACCTCTTCTTTGAAACTCAGGCCCGTCTTTGACGCCTCAGCTAAGATTCCTAACTATCCATCATTAAATGATTGTTTAGAGACCGGAATTAATTCTATTGAGACAATTCCTGCCATTTTAGCCAGGTTTCGACTTTATGAAATCGATGTGATTTCTGATATAAGAAGAGCATTTCTTCAAATTTCACCTAATGAAAAGGATAGAAATTTCTTACGATTTCTTTTATATGTTGAAAAAGATCATGTCAAGACCTATAGACACAGACGAATCGTTTTCGGACAAACCAGTAGCCCGTTTTTGTTAATGGCTGTCATTCACCACTATCTGTCAAAGAAGACTTTTGAATTACAGTACTCTGACGAGCTTACTAGCAAACTCAATCAGCAAATTTGCATCTCTACAGCTGCAGTTTTAGACAGAAAAATGTTTTGTCAGCAGTACGAAGAAATGAAAGAAAGGCTTGATGAAATGAAACAGAAAATTAATAATCTGGACAATTACGTCAATGATTGGAAGGAAACACTCTGTAGCAGGAATAAAGAGATTAAAGCATGGAAAAATAAATGGGTAAAACTTGTTTGCAAAACAAGAAACTAAATTCTAGACTTGCTGAGAAAAAATCTGAACATGATATCTTAGTGCATGAACATAAACACCTTGAAGAATTATTATATGGATATATTAAAAGTAACAATAAGAAAGATAAGGAAATAAATGTTCTGCAGTCGAAAATAAATGACTTAAAAGAGGAATGTAAAATATTGAATTCTAGAATTCACAAACAAATAAAAGATATAGAATCACTAGAAGAAAAAGTAAAAAATTCTGATAATATGCTGGAAGCAGAGAAAGAAATATTTGAGACTTTTCAAAATTCTACTAAATTTTTGGAGTTGGAAATTTTAAGATTAACTAGCGAGAAAAGTTCTTTAGTTTCAAGAATCAATGATTTAGAGAAAAAGCTTCTTGTATGCCAAAGATGAACTTTACAAAGAAAGATTCCAGAATTCTGCTGTGGAAAGAGCTATGCAACAAACTATCAATGCCCACAGATGGAGGATGTTAAAAGGAACAGATCCTGAGAAATACCAGCTTATAGAAAATCGGCAGGCAGCATAGAAGCAACTTTTAAAAAAGTGTGCTGAATCTGAAGAAAAGGACAAAAAGTTGCTATAAATGAATAAATTGGTACAGTAGTTGAAGACTATGACATTGCGACAAAAAGATCTAGAGGAAAAATACATCAGGGATGTAAGATTGAAAGTCCAGTTAAAGTCAAAAACTGATGAAATAAAAGCATTACGAAGATTTATTGAACGGAAAGGTAGAATATCCGTTCTATATTCAGATAATGGGATTAATTTTAGTGGCTTGAAATCTGCATTAAAACAGCTTAATTGGTCAAAAATACAAAGAGAATTTGAAGTTAACCAAATAAGATGGAAGTTTAACCCACCTGCTGCCCCATGGTGGGGAGGATTCTGGGAACGGCTAATTGGGATCCTTAAAGACCTTCTCAGAAAAAACTTAGGACGTTCAACCCTGGCTTATGAAAGAACTCTTGACTCCCGGCTGCGAGTGTAAATCCGTTATGAATAACAGACCTTTCACATACTTATCAGAAGAGCCAGATTTTAAAGCTTTAACGCCTTCATCATTCCTACAAGATCTCACTTCAAATGATATGCCTGATCTGGACAAAATTGACAAGACCAAAATCAATAAAAGATACAGATATGTTCAGAGACTGAGAGAAACGTTAAAAGAAAGATTTCGAGCTGAATACTTAGGGTTCTTGAGGTCCTCCATTCCTAAGAAACTCGACCAAATTAAAGTTGGAGATGTTGTCCTAATTGGTAGGGAAGATAAAAAACGACTTTACTGGCCCTTGGGTCGAGTGATCGAACTTTTTCCTGGAAGAGATGGACGTGTCACACTAGTGAAGTTGAAAACGTCCAAAGGAACTCTACTCAGACCTATCCAAAGATTATATCCTTTAGAGATCACTGAAACCACGAGTGCTCCGACCCATGACTAGAACTTGATATAGACCCTTTTACATATTGAACACTTTTAGGACTCTAATTTTAAAAATTTATATCTCATTATTGTTATATATTAATTTGTGCTTTAGTTTTGAATATTTGAATTGTGTGTTTATGAAATGTTCAGTATTTTTCGGTTTTCTTTAATGTTTAGTTTTTGTCGAGTTTTCTCCTAAGAGTTCAAAAACTCAAGTGGGGAGAGTGTTGCATCGGGTTGCCATTCACAAGCGAGTAACCGACTCCATGGTTCCAGATTGCCATGGAGTCAGATGTATTATACTGTCTTTGGGAGTGAGTGGCAACGGTGAAAAGAAAAAAAAAAGAACGTAAGAAAAAATAGAACAGCTTGCAGTTATTATTATGGCTTTATGCATAGATTTGATTTGTATGTTTTGAATTTAGAAATGCGGTTTTACTTGTAAATATTGTAAACTAAAGTTTCAAAATTTTGTAAATAAATGTTATTAGTGAAAAGAACTTCTTATTTGTCATAATCAATTCGGCCGTCTCATTTATTTAGATTAAATGAGTAGTTATTTCATCAGTCGTCGACAGATGTATATTTTTAATTCCATTTTTTGGGGATGGTTTGGCGACAGATGCTTCAGAAACCATTGTATTAACAGTAATGGAATTGATGTACATGCTCAGAGAAATTGCTCAAAAAAGCGCCATCCAGCTGTAATGCAGTCTTCACACCTACGGGATAGGGACTGACGCACGCGAAGATACAAAAATTACATATGCATTAGACTGCCCCTGCATACGAACCCGAAAATAAGCAAACTTTTCTGAAACAATATGTGTTTTAAAGGTAACTTATTTCGATAATTATCACTTTATAAATTGATATAAAGCTCTTTATTCGTCAAAATAGGACATTTTAACTAATATAAAATTAACTACTGAACGTGTAAAAATTTGAAATTTTGCACAGCGATGTAAAATTACTTTCTGTATCTATTTGACTAGGTCACTTTTCATACTTTTTTCGAATATTAATTTAATAACTTAAAATTCATATTAATATTTTATTTTAAAAAATATAATGATAGTAAATTATATTTCGACCGTTCGATACAATAATACGAATAAAAATGCAGTTTAAAAAAAACTAAAAAACACGCTTTAGTGATAAATTGAACTAACTAAAAAATGAAAAATAATTCTTAATATAGGCATAAATTAATGAACGAAAAATACTATTATTGTGAAAAAAGTGTGGGGCGCTTTGTGCTAGATTTTTTGTATCATTTTTGTACTAATCGTACCGATCGAATATTCTCAAGAACTGATTTATGGAGCACCCCACGCTTTTTTCACTATGATACTATTTTTCGTTCATTAATTTATGTCTATATTAAGAATTATTTTTCACTTTTTAGTTAGTTCAATTTATCACTAAAGCATGTTTTTTAGTTTTTATAAACTATATTTATTTTTTACGTTTTAGTTCGATTTGTGATAAAAGCGTGTTTTTAGTTTTTTTAAAACCGTATTTATTTAAAATTTATATATATATATTTTTAATTTTTGATACCTTTCATAAGACACTAAGGAACACTAAATTGGAAAGTACAAACTGTAAGATAATGAATTTTCACTGTGCACCAGTGGCGTAGCCAGGATTTTATTTCGGGGCGGGCTGGCTATCAAATTTTAAGTTTAATTGTACGCTAAATATCAAATTGTAAGCTAAGTAAAGAGTCCCATTTCGGGGGAAGAGCAGCAGCCCCCTCAGCCCCCCTCTCTGGCTACGCCGCCCCTGCTATGCACCAAAGTATTAATTAACCTGCAGTTAAATGCTACCTGCTTACTGAAAATAAGTAAAGGGTCCCATTTCGGGAGCAGCAGCCCCGTCATCCCGCCCTCTGGCTACGCCCCTGCCGTGCACCAAAGTATTAATTAACCTGCAGTTAAATGCTACCTTCCATACTAAAAAGGAAAAATAGGTCTCTAATCAACAAACAAGTTTCATAACGACTACAACAAACACAAACATCCATGTGATAATATACAATATTGAGGTAAAATTTTTAGATTTGCCATCTGGATTTCAAAAACGTAACTACTCAAACATACCATTGAATACAGTTACCAATAGCGAGAGAGGTTCTACTCCATTGTGCTGAGCCAAGTGCCGAAATAGTACTCATGCGTAGATCGCGCGCTTACTCCATCTCTCTCGCTTTCACGCAAAGGATCTCTAAGAAAATTACTAATCCTGACGATCCTAATCAGGATAATGGGATAAACTTGTTTGCATTGATAAGTCTACAAAGTTTAAATTAATCTGACTGTTTAAAGTGGGTCAAAATCGAGTTCGAAGGAGTCGGTTACAAACAAACATACATACAAGTGAAACTAATAAAAGCGTGTTAAAAATCCGCTTCTTAATATCAGTATTAAATGAGATATGAATTAAAGTATGAAAAATGTTGTAGCATATTGGGGGGGGGGGGTTTCAGGAGCTCATAACTCATTCATTTTTCGTATCCGGTATTAAAATGAGAAAAATTTTGAAATATGAAGTGAAATCTTGTTACTACCATTGGAAAAAGAAAATTGGTACGTATTTAATATGAAGGGGGCCTAATGCAAATTTTATGTGTAGCAAATCAAAATGTGCTGCATTTGTAAAGATTATATACAGGGATGTAGCGAGAAAAAAAATTTGGGAATGGCCCAAAAGTTGAAAAAGGTAGAATATCTCACAAAAATTTCGATAATTGCCATCCAATTAACAAAAATCCAAAATTTTGGGAGTGATTGAGACACCCATGTCCGGTTACGTCTTATTTGAGACCGGTGTGAAAATCGTCGCACTTCCGACCACTTTAATTTGAGCGTAGCACTTGCGACCGTTTTGTTCAGATGTGCAGGGTGGCTTGGGATGAGTCAGAAGCTGTCACTGGGGTGGGTGGGGGTCAGTACAATTAAAGAAAGTGTACACACACAAAAAAAATTCCCATTCCAGTAGAAACTTTAGAAAATATTTTACCTAACATGTTTCTTTAAAAATACCTAACATTAGAGATCTGAGTGAAAAACTATTTGAAAATAATGGTTTTTGTGGCTTTTTTAATTTTTATGTTTTTAAAAGGTTTTTTTTGTGATTTTTTTTTTACTGTTATTTATTTAACAAAAACAAAATCGTTTCTTATTATTCTCAGACAGTATGTTTTCTGATACCGTACAAAATTTTAAGATAATAAACTTAATAGTTTTTTAGAAAAGTGTACCAAACTAACACGCTGTCCTTCTAGAAAAGTTCTTTGGACAGCATGTTAGTATATGTAATGATATGTAAAAAGTTAATTAGCTGTTAAAGACTAATTTTTGAATCAAATTCGTTGTTTTAAATTTATATACGGAATGTTATATTTTTACATACAGCATACAAAAAATTTCATTTCTATCTCTATTTTGAAATAAAGTACATGTTAAATCTTTTGCAAGAAATGCCTCTCTTTACTCGCCGAGATGTTCTGTGTCTAAGTGTACATATTAAGTACTAATATCAGTGCTCTATTATTATTATTATTTTTTTCTGAATGCTTTTCAGATATTGCATTTTTCTGTAATAGAAAAACGGATGTTTTCCCTCCTGTTACGTATTTTAAATTAAATCAAATTATTACTAAAAATTGCACTAAATACTTCAGTAGTAAAATACATGAAATTTTAAATACATGTATACATTTCTAAAAGGAAATAATTTAGCGATTTCCGTAAGAGAACACAAGTGCATTAATATTAAACAGATAATTTCATCAATTTTATATACATAAGGTGAGGAAAAAGTAACAGTATAGAAAATTATAATTTCTAGAAAACAATTATAAAAAAACAACTATTGGGTATATTTACCGTGTTTACTCACGTAATAGTCATCCTCGCATAATAGTCGCACCCTCGTTTTGAAGCAGAAAAAATCGACAAAATACTTTTCAGTCATGTATTTGACCTTCATTTATGTCTATTACTATAAAAAGAAAAATACCTCTTTTTCGTGTGACACTGATAAAAATATTTTTTGATATACTGCAGATAATATGGACAACATTGGTAAGTTAGTGGTTTTTTCTTTTTTTTGTAATTCCAGTAATCCTTTAGTTTTAGAATGTACAATATTATGTAACAGATATCCCCCTGCACCTAGACTTTTACCGTGAAACAAAATCGGCAAAAGAAGTGCGACTATTGCGCGAGTAAACGCGGTAGTTTATATCGTGTTTGCTTACACAAACATTTTTAGCCAATTAGAGCATTTTTTGTTTGAACATTTATTTTAATTATTTTGAATTTACAATATCCAAACTTGCTTCCAGTAATGAACAGATTTTTAAATGGTTTTCTTTGAATATAAGGCTTAAAAAATAATTTATTCTTAAAAAGGGTCATTCAATCTGAACTCTTATGGTATGAGAGGCTTTAATAAAAGAATGATGAAGGAAAAATATTTATTCTTAAATGGGATGGTAAAAACGGTTGAAATTAGAATGCTGAAGCATAATACATTTATGGAAATTTTTCCAGCCAAAAAAGTTGAAACAAACAGCAGAATTAACTGATGTGAAGTAGAAAAAATGAAAAAATCCAATGACCTTGAAAATAAACAAAACGTTAAATACATTCGATATTTGTAGAAATGTATATTTTAGAGGTTTTTAATAAAAATTCGATTCAATAAAATACGATTTCCTTAATCATTATTAAACAGCGCAAACAATTTAAATTTCTCCACGAAAAATTCGTACTACTTGGCAGCTGTGAGCTCAGAGCTAAATCTCAGAGTGCAACAACTATTCACACCTACGGCAGAGTCTTGTTATGGAAGAATTTGCCGTA
Source organism: Cheiracanthium punctorium (assembly GCA_038373885.1). NCBI lineage: Eukaryota > Metazoa > Arthropoda > Arachnida > Araneae > Cheiracanthiidae > Cheiracanthium > Cheiracanthium punctorium. The sequence goes on from JAWZYV010009733.1 coordinate 76,825, forward strand.
TTTAAATTAAAATCTAAAAGTTTTGCTTATTACGATTTAACCCCCCCCCCCTACCCATCAACCCCTCACACTTGAAGCGGTCGCAAATGCAACGGTCTCATCCTATCAATCATGCAATGCACTTGCTTTTAAACGGAAACGGTCGCAAGTGCGACGATTTTTACCCCGGTCGCAAATACGACGACACCCCCATGTCCCAAACCCCCTGGTTACGTTTCTGGTTAGATATATAGTTTGCTTTAAGACGAACGGCGGCGGATTAAAGTCAAGTGGACTTTTTTTTTCTTCTCACAACTAACTGTACATGTGTAAGTAGAGGCGTCAAATAAAATATCGCCAAAGTAAGTTTAGAGAAAATCAATTTTTTCATCAAAATCTGAATACTAAAATTTTTCACAATCAAAGTAATAGAATTTGGTAAAGCGACCACCTTGATAAAGATACACCTGTCTAGAGATCACTTTTGTACAACTTCGCTTTACAGCCACTACACTCAGACACATATCTACTTTTTTCACATGGGAAGAGTCCAGATATGTGTGTGTGTGTGTTCCATTTTTACTGTAAAATTTGATTGACGGTATATTTTACTACAAGTAACTTGTAAAAAATTTCAGTTACATTAGAAAATTTTAATCTTAATAGTAATTTTTTTACTACCCTTTAAAACATAGAGTTTACAGGTGGATATTCGGCCAAATTAGCATTTTGGTGTAGACTAAGGGGAGGGGGGTTACAGACTCCCTAATCCTCCTCCCTTATATACGTCCGTGACCACACTTTATCTCCTTTGTAAGGTGAGCAGTGCCAGTAACGTAGCCAGGAATATTTTTCGGGTTTGGCTGAGAACTAAAAAGCCAGAATGCAATGTAACTTATAAAAATCGAAATAACATATTTTTGTTGGGCGGGAGATGGGAATGCCTTTTTTATTTTGCTTAAAAGTGTTCGCATATAAAAATGAATTAAATAAAAGAAAGAAACAAATTAAAAAAAATTCATTAATAAAGTTTAAATTGTATGTAGTATGAGAAACATACATTAGAATTTTTTTTTTTTTTTTTTTTTTTTGCTTTGTGTAGCTGAACCTCAAATTTCTCAAAGGGAACTTTGCTTTGAAATATGCCATGGATATATCAGGGCAAACTTTGAAATTTATTCACGAATACTTAACTTTTTCCATAACCTATATTTACTGATTTCGGGGGCGGCTGCAGCCCCACCACCCACCTCCTGGCTACGCCACTGACCTCTGCTATTTTTCCCGAGGGTGCGGGCACATTAGACAGGTTTCGTTTCACTGTACTTCCTTTTACTTCATACAAGGAAGTAAATAAAAGCTCAGCGTTAACCGATTATAACCGAGACCACGTGTTGTTCTTCTCACAAATCTTTAAAAATAAGATAACAATCTTAATCTGATCGAATTCTATCAGAAGTGCGTTTGCTCGGAGATAACCAGGGCACTTTAACGCGAACAAACCATGCTGTCGGTGGTACTTTTCGTCGTGGCGGTGCTTGTTGTCCTCCTGGCATATTTCCTAGTCAAGGTGGATGCTGATCTGACCCTCTTCTTCTACGACAAAAAAGATGACATACGGGGTGAGTTCATGTTGTATTCGCTCCATATCCGTTAGCTTTCAAAGTCAAATAAAAGCGTTCTGTATACACGGCGTCCCAAAAATGCAGCAGGGGCAAGAAACAGCATTCAGAAACACCCAAAGTGATGTACAGATGTGAAATAATGCAAAATTAAAGAAGGTAGTTGGAGACAAATTTAGTTTGAGGTACTTAAACAGAGATTGTGCAGCAGAGCCGGTCCTAGAGTGGAGCGATTGGTGCGACTGCACTGGGTGCCATCTCTAGGGATGCGCCAAAAATACCTTACACATACACACACACACATAAATTAATCCATCTGGTGTCCATAACCTTTTAGAAATGTTAGCAGAGTTATGGCACAAACATAGTAAGCGTGGGATTTTAGCATAACACTTACTTTATTAAATTAGAACGGAAGAAACAGGCACATCACATAACAAGGTAACATCAAGAAGGAAAAAAGTATAGAAGAAGTAAAAAGAATGCGTGCGCGAGCACAGTTACAGTTAGATAAATGTTTATTGAGGAATACAGAATTCAGGAGGATAAGACATTGCACAATAAAAAATAAACAATTCAATACTCGACAATTTTCTTAAGCTGTTGAGTTTTTATGATTGTAACCTATTTATAGAAAAATACGTGTGATGCATATTCCACAGCTTATGAAATATTGTAACAATAGATTAAAGCTGTTGTGAACTAATAATATTTAAATATATGTAAAATACTCAATATGTACTCAACAGTTTTCTTAAGCTGTTGAAATTTTTATGATTGTAACCTATTTATAGAAAAACGCATTTGATGCATATTCTACAGTTTACGAAATACTGTAACAATAGATTAAAGCTGTTGTGAACTAACAGTATTTAAATATATATGTAAAATACTCAACAACTTTTATGTCGCATACTTTTTTAAGTCTCATTTTTGGGACACATTTTTCGGACCATTTTCAATAAAGGGGGGGTGAGAGATAAAATTACATAGTCATTAATATATGTATATGCAAGATGTCGCAAATTATTTCGAGATTGTGGAGGTTTAATACTATCAAATTCATCCCCGGTCCGACCTCTTCAGATAAAAAAAAAAAAAAATGTATGTAAATATTGCTTCTGTGATATGAATTTGTCGATACCAAAGATAAACACGAGAGACAAAGATAAAAAAGAGATTGAAAAAAAAATCCCTTACTCCTCTGAGAACTTTTTTGGAGATGCGTGTGCGGGAGGGGTGGAGGTAGCATTTTTGTAGTTTGAACTACTTCGAAAAATACGTACGACCGGCACTGCTGCAGAGAGGGCACACTTGTGTATCAATCATAGATAAAAATGCATACATATCCTCTAAAAAAATCTCTAAAAAGTATAAAAACAGCTCTCTAAGAAAAAAAAGAGTGAAAGAGACTCTTATCAAATATCATTTCTAAAATCTGTCCCTCTCTGTTTGATTTAATTAGGGAGGATTTAACGAACGCAAATAAACATAACTTCTACAAAATGCACACTATTGCTATTTCATATTTACGAAATTCCTTAACACAACAGTCATTATTTTCAAATAAACGTCATAGAATATATTTAGTGTTTAACCCTTTGAGGCGCAACCCTTTCCCAATGCTGAAAAAAGGGCAGCTGTTGCCATGCTCGACTTAACTACCAGCAAGATTGCGGACGATAGAAACGTTCATCGCGTGCCACAGGTCTAGAGACCCCTTTTTTGACGACAGCTGGCGCGGCAGTCGACCTAACTGTTCGGAGTTTTCCGTGGTTTTCTCCGAAACTAGCGTAAATACGGGTTAGGACTCCTTAGAAAGACCACCCCTCTACGGAGTGCAACCCCCTTGGGTTGTCTTTCTGAAGTGGATTTATAAGCGGGCTTTGGGCGAAGCACACAAATCCGAAATACAAGTTCACAAACAAACAAACTATTTAATCCACAGACCGGTACCGGTCCGCGCCCAGGGGGTTGAGAAATACTGCTCTATATGATTATAGTTTTTACCGTTTCTAATATTATAACTACGCATTTTTTTTCTTCTCTCTCTCTTTACACAGGACCGTAATCCTACGTTAACCCTTTAACGCGCAGTGTTTCCTCTCTGGGAACACTCAACTCTGACGTTTTGATTGTTGCCAGTCACGAAGAATAGATTGGATTTCTATAAAAATAGTTGCGGCTGACATAGCTCCACGAGAATCCTTTACTTTTTTAGCACGTCATTTCCCGTAAAAAAACTGTCACGATTATTTTTAACAGCACTGACATCTGCTGAAAAATGGAAGAATGAGAGAACAGCTGGATAAATTGCCCAATGCTGAAAAACAGGGCAGCCGTTGCCATCGCTCAACTACCAGCAAGATGGCGGACGATCGGAACGTTCATCGTGTGTCACAGATCTAGAGACCCTTTTTTCATCTGTGGCACGCGATGAACGTTCCGATCGTCCGCCATCTTGCTGGTAGTTAAGTCGAGCGATGGCAACGGCTGCCCTTTTTTCAGCATTGGGAAAGGGTTGTGCCTCAAAGGTTTAAGAGAAATGAACGTTCAAATCAATTTTTCGTTTTTTACAGGTCGTCTTCGGGGTCAGGTGGTGTGGGTGACTGGCGCCTCCAGTGGCATCGGAGAGCACCTCGCGTACCAGCTGGCCCAAAATGGCTGCAGGCTCGTGCTGTCGGGGACAAGCGAGGATAGGCTCAAGAAGGTCCAGGAGAGATGCATCAGAGGTAAAAAGCATTCTTCGCATTCCGTGGCGTGTTTCTAAACACTGTAGAGATCAAGAAGTGAATAATATAGCGAGACGCCACAAGCAGCTTTCTCCATGTAAAGCGATAAAGTCGAGGGGAGGATCTGAACTGTATACCAACCATAGAGATATGAATACCATTACTTATCTGATAGTGAAGCCGTAACTGTAACCGAGCCGCCATATTGCTGTGACCAAAACATTGTTATTGCATGTTGATAGTTCCAATGTCTCCCTTCAATTGTACCGACAATTTTAATATTTCTTGAAATTGTGTTAATTTTAACACTTTTACTACCTCGTACCAAGTAAATGGAAGTATAGTCTAGTGGTGGGTAAAGTCAGTGCTTTTAAGGATCCGGTCCTCTGAAGGACCGATTCTTTCAGACGCGGTTCTTTTGGATCCGCTCCAATCAAAACTCTCAAAACTAATTGTTCCGCCATACTGTGACCAACTCAGTTACTTCATTTCGCCCAATGCTGAAGATAGCTAATGCCACCTCCTGGTATTCTTATCTCTACGATACCAACTATACATTCGTTATGCATCTTTCAGCAACAATTGTCTGCCAATTAGCTCAACCGAAGGCTACCAAGTCGCATTGCCAGCAGATGGCTTCAAAACTTCTCGCTTGTGGCTTCTCGCTAATCTTTCTTGCAGTAGATAGAGAAGATTTGACAACAAACAGCTACCTAACGTTGCTGGGCACACAGAAGGCCGAGGAGAATCCTTACTGTAGCCTAAACACTTAGCTTCTTACAGAAAAGGGGACAAATTATTGAATGATCTGAGCAAAATGTGTTGGGTGGTAGCCTGGTAGTTAAGCCGTTGGACTGGTAAACAGATGGTTGCCGGTTTGATATCGACATACCACTTAAGACCACCGTTACTTTATTTGCGGTCTACTTTTCACGCTAAATCCACGATTCCGTAAGTCTCCTCGGAGGCCTCTAGCATTTTCGAGAGGTGCCAATATTCATACGATCCAAATTTTTTATAATACTTTTAAAGCTTAGATTTTGCTTATCTCATTCAGTAATAGTATTTCGTAGATGACGGGATAAACATGCTACTGTGCTGACATTTCGGCCACACCCCATTGAATTGGCATAAACTGGCATGTAAGAAGAGCCTTATTATCGCATGGGCAAATCGGGACTTTGCCCAGGGCCCCCGGCTCGAAAGGGTCCCAGTATCAAATGTTGTTTTGAAAAATTATTTTTTATATTAAAATTTTATGAAAAATAAAGCAAATTTTATAGATGAGGCCCCCACATTCATCAATGCCCGGGGCCCCAGTTGGTCATAATCAGGCTCTGCATGTAAGATTTGGGGGAGGCGTCCATTGGCCCCTAGCCATCAGTAAGTTATGCCTATGCCACTTTGCACCCGAAGAATCATGTGACCAAGGCGAGTGTGATCATCTTGGTCCGAGATAGCCAGAGTAAGATTCTCACATGACTCTTCGAGTGTAAAAGGGTGAGGGTGTGACCAAAAATGTCAACATCCCAGCTTGTATATCCCATCGCCCACGATAATATTGCCCCTTTTCTGGAAGCAGATTAGTGTAAAGAGATAACTCTAAATACCGGGTTTAAATTAAACGACCTTACATAGCTGCCAACTCTTCCGGTTTTTCCGAAAGATTTTCCACCACTAATTTTTACTTACGAACTTAAGCTTAAAATAAGGCCAAAACTTCATTGTAAAATAAAATTGTTTGAAGATAGTGGTGAAAAATCTTCCGGAAAAACCGGAAGAGTTGGCAGCTATGACCTTATTTTAAAGTTGTCTACAGACGAAACTATTGTTGAGAAAGTTGTGAAATTTTGTGTAGGACATAATGAAGGTATGGAAATTTGTTTGAGCCGATAAAAAAGTTAGTTCAAACATTCGCCACTGGGGAGTTTTTTTAATGAGTTACACTCTCCAAAAAAAGTATTCGAGCAAGAGAGAAATTTCCTACGTTGGTTACGTATATTAAAAATTATTTATCAAAGAATATGAATAAGGCTATGTATAAATATGACTTTCTATATTTCTATCAAGTTGCGCGTTTTTCAAAAACTCAATTATTATTCGCAAATCTAAAATAGGAAATTTCTCTTGCTCGAATACTTTTTTTTGGAGGGTGTACACACGTACGAATGGTGCTTTATTTCGATTGCATCATCTTTTTATCCATAGGTCACTCTAACACATTAGGTCATACTCATTAAATAATAAAATCTTTAAACGATAGAAGAAGCAAAAATGCGAAATTTTGTCCACGTCATGCAGCAGCTGTTACGATTACGACGCAGCATGTTCCCTTACGATTTCAGATGGTAATGATGGCGTCATGTTCAGCATGTTTTGTTGTAATAATATTTGTAAACTGTCATAAATGCATGCTAAATGTGTAATTCATTTTTTTAAAAACGCCCTCTGGTGGCGAATACTTGAACTTATATATATATACATACACATTCTCTCAAGCAATTCAAGTTTCCATACCTTCATTATGTACTACACAAAATTTCACAACTTTCATAACAATAGTTTCGTCTGTAGACAACTTTAAAATAGGGTCTTTTAATTTCGGACAACCTGTATTTAATCCTACCTAGCAAAGTGAGGTAGCTCTTTAGAGCCCAATGTTCTGTATCGATGAGTATTTGAGGACACGCCCTCCGTTGGTGGATTCCCAAAGAAGTGAGTATGGGCTACGTGCTTTTATAACGACTGTCTCTCTTCTCTTGCAGAGATCGGCGTCCCAGAGGACGATGTGTATGTGTTGCCCTTTGACATGACAAATTATGATGTGCATGAGGAGTGCGTCCGAAAAGCCGTGGCACGATTCGGAAAGGCGAGTATTCTTTGCATAGACACAGTGGCGTAACTGTACCATTGAGGACTGTGGAAAATTCATCGGATGGTCGCCCACCTTCAGACATCGTGATTCTACCGGGCTTGCTTGTGCACTCCGATGAGTCATCCAAAGACGCCTACGGATGCTCACTTATTGGTTCCAGCCCTAAGATACGTCATCTGACAGCCTAATCTATCCAATGAGGAAAGGTCCGTAGGCCTCTTTCGGAGTGCACAAGCAGGCCCGGTAGAATCACGATGGCTTCGCGCCGGCCGAGAGGACGAAGATTGTTTATCGAATTTCTAGAACCAATAAAAATTGTTTTCGTCCTGACACGTGTGATTACATACACGTCTGTCATACAGGGTGAGTCTGAAAAAGTGGCCAAAATTTTATGGTGTGGGGTGATAGAACGCAGCTACACGAGCCTGGGCCATCGTGATTCTACCGGGCCTGCTTGTGCACTCCGAAAGAGGCCTACGGACCTTTCCTCATTGGATAGATTAGGCCGTCAGATGACGTATCTTAGGGCTGGAACCAATAAGTGAGCATCCGTAGGCGTCTTTGGATGACTCATCGGAGTGCACAAGCAAGCCCGGTAGAATCACGATGTCTGAAGGTGGGCGATCTCTGTGTCTTAGTTTAAATTAAAAATCAAAACTTACAAATTTTTAAACTTAAAGAACAATTTAGGGGCCACCTTTTCTGTTGGGGGCCCGGGCGCTTGCTCCGCATGCCCTGCGTGTCTGGGTTAGTTCATAGAACAATGCTCTCTTGTATTGCAGGTGGACATTCTGGTGAATAATGCGGGCCGTTCTCAGCGGGCCCGATTCGAGGAGATCGACGTGTCGGTGGATCGACAACTGTTCGAGCTCAACGTGTTCGCAACTGTTAACTTAACCCGCAAAGTGCTCGCCCACTTCCTGGAGAGGGGCGCCGGTCACTTCGCGGTCACCAGTAGCTGCGTCGGAAAGATGGGTGAGTAGCAAATCATACACGTTACTATTAATGGGATAAAAACAGCGACAAATGCGCATATTGTTCTATTCTTAAACTGACCAGACGTCCTGCTTTTGGCGGGACATTCCTGATTTTTACCTGTATGTCCTGCTGTACCCACAGAACCCTAAAATGTCCCGCTTTTCCATTTCTGTCCCGCGAAAATCCCGCATTATGAAAAATACATAAATAAATGTAAAATAATTTGGGAATAAATTCGCATGAAAATGATTGTGTTATTTAAAAAAGTTTTTTGTTACTTGTATGTAACACTGTTTTTTTTATTGATGAAAATGATTGTTCTATATCAATGTATTAATACATACGTATAATCAATGGATGGTGAGTCTATAGTTATTGTTAGAAAGCAAAGTATTTTGGAAAGTTATCCAAAAATTAACAATAAAATTATTTAAAACCTAAGTTTATATAACAGGCCTATTTTTTTTGTATATTCGCTATATACTTTTTTCAACTCATTTTTCTCATAAAAGTAGAAAATCAAATTATGCGTAAAAAAAAAAAAAAAAAAGGAGGTGGGGGGGGGGTTGTTTTACCGGCCGTAGGCCGAAGGTTTGTGTTCGTAGGTTTTTGCACTCCGAAATGGCCGTAGGCCTCTTTCGGAGTGCACAATCAGGCCCGGTAGAATCACGATGGTCCCGCTCTGGACCATCTTTTGATGAAAGTCTTTCCCCTGATGATTCATCCCAAGCGAAAGCTTGATGAAGAATGTAAATAAACGATCCGTGCATTTCCTCCGGTCAATTCACTATTTAATTGGAGCCCCGAAGTTGAAAGGGTTTTCACACCTGTAACGGTGACAATACACGTGAGGTGATACCCAACGAAAAGGATGAAAATATCTAAACAAATGATGACTATGAATGATTTCTCTCCGGGTACTTCACGTAGGGTATAGAACAAAAGGGATACAGTGTAAATCCTGCTTAACCCTTTATCGGGCGAGGGTTATGTGCAGAGAGTCGAAATTACTTGGAATTTTTCTGGCCCATTTTTTAGAATTAATTCATATATTTTCCCTGTACTGTAATATCCTACGTGAAAACTGGAGAAACAAGTACTAAATAAACATAGAAATTTTGCAGGAGAATACATTAATTATGCACAAAATCAAAGTCGGAAAACTACCTGCTGCTTGTACACGGAATTAAACGCAAAAATATATAATTAAAAGCGATGATTCTTATGCTCCAATTCGAGTAATTATTCGAGCTTTCCTTAAAATTGCGAATGAAAGAAAAGTTCATAAGTCAAATATTATTTAGAATCTAGACGTATGGAAAAAATATACATCCCATATAACTGAACAAAAATCAGAAAATTCACTAATGACAATTGATTTCTGTATTTAATAGACCGTAGGTGGTAAGTATTTTACCACTGCCCGATAAAGGGTTAAGAGACGAGCCAAGAACGAAAAGAGTATAGTGTTTCCGAATATTCAACGAGCGAGAACATGGATAGAAAACCCAATGCACTCAACACGTCTTCTGGTTTCAGAAGCGAGACATGGGTGAGTTCTGACGTCGGTGAATGCGAAGTATCGCCTGTTTCACTTTTGAGCATCTTCAATATGACTTTTCTTCAAGTGAGTGCCACTTCTAGGGCATGTGCATCTGATTGGAAGGGATGTTAGGAAGAATCTGAGAAATCTCGAGGAGAGAACAGCAATTGCAAGGCGGTTATAATGGAACTTCCCTTGCCAATCAGCATATTGCAGTCAAAATGGATGACCACACACTTCGGTGAATGCACAAGACTCAAGGTGCGATCAAACAATTTTTCCCCCTTTTAAGATGGTCCGTCAGCTGGAAGCTAGGGAAACTGTTATCCAACAGATGGCGCTGAATATCACATGTGTGATAAATTTACTTTTATGGCAAACTGGTGTCCGGCTATGTAATTTCCGCTGCTACTGCTAGTATCTTGTTTCGTTTTTGGATTTCGTCTGTTGAAATATGCGCGCGCATCCGCTAGACCTTGAAAAACTAGTTTTGTTTCAGCATGAACAGTGCAGAAACTGATCTTCTCGTTTTGATCTCGAGGGCGAAATCTACGCAGGGGAATATTGAAGCATTATGGATCTAGAGAAAGGAGCGGAGCAAACAGCTGATGCGAAAAGGCCGGGCCTCAAGGCCGTACCCAGGGGGTCCGGTCCCCCCCTCCCCGAAATTTAAAATGTTGTTAACAAAACAATAATGATGAAGCCTTTTGTGAAAAAATTTAGATGGAACCAGACCCTGATTACCGCACAAGCCAACTAGGCCGCAGCCTAGGGCCCCCAAATTTTAGTTGCCTCAAAATGACTAACATAGTTTTACCATTCTAAAAAAAAATGTGTTCTGCTAAATTTTAACAGTACTGAAATTACGTCAGAGATGCAAAATGTCAAAGAGATGCACTTTGACAAGAAATACCGTTCAGCAAAATGTGGTTTGTTTACACTGTAGTCAGGGATAACGTGACAACATTTAATTTTGAACATAACTGCATCAATAATTTGTGAAATTTAAGTTAAAAATATTTGGACAAGAGAGAGGGCAGGGATGAATGATATGTATGGGCAGGAAGCCAAATCCCCTCTTCCTGCCCATACATATCATTCAAAAGAAATTCCCCAGTGACTACATTTGGTTAAAAAAAAAATTAAATAAACCCCGATAACACAAAGACAAACAAAGGAAATCCGCTGGTTTCCTCATTCAGGATATTCATGCATCCACTGGATGATGCCGTCTGCTACGTAGCTGGACGTAGGATGTCCAGTGGGTATCACAATGTCACACTTATTTATGTCTACAGGATGTCCGATGGGACGCTGACAGGACCTTACACCGGATGTCTACAGGTCAATTTGATACGATAGACGGCCTGCAAATGTCCGATAGGACTATCGCAGGACCTTTATAGAACATTGCCAGTTTAATCACTGGATGTTTAGAGGCCCAGTTTGATACGATAGACGGCTTGCAAATGTCCGATAGGACTATCGCAGGACCTTTATAGAACATTGCCAGTTTAATCACTGGATGTTTACAGGTCCAGTTTGATACGATAGACGGCTTGCAAATGTCCGATAGGACTATCGCAGGACCTTTATAGAACATTGCCAGTTTAATCACTGGATGTTTACAGGTCCAGTTTGATGCGATAGACGGCTTGCAAATGTCCGATAGGACTATCGCAGGACCTTTATAGAACATCACCAGTTTAATCACTGGATGTTTACAGGCCTACAATTTGATCTACAAATATCCCTCTGGATATTGCAGGGCCCTTATTTAACTCTCAAAAATAACTATTGGGTGTTTATAACCTTTACACTGTAGATATCCCATTAGAAATTTATAGAATCAATTTACTGCATTTATTACATTTAATTTTGCTATTAATGTGGTAAGTAAAATACTGCCACATTAGCAGCATAATTAAATCTTATAAATACTGTAAATTGATTTTTTAATGTCCAATGGGATATCAACAGTATAAAGTTTTAAACATCCAATAATTATTTTTGGCAACGCTCTATAAAAGTCCAATTTCCCAGCAGGATATTTGTAGCTCAGCTGTTGGTATTTAGTTACTAAAAATTTGTTTAAGTATACTTTACTTTGATATACTACAGCTTACTGAAGAAATGAGAAAATTTTTGTAGTCTAAAAAAAGCACACACTTTCTTAGTACATAAATGTTTAGTTGTGAATTTCAGTTTGAAATTAATAACCTTCAAATTCACTAGTTCCTTGCTTTTCATGTTATTAAAAATAAAGCTTAAATTGTTTTTTCTTTGGTAGGGCTAATTTAAGAAATGCTTGTGTAACTTACACAAAATTTAAAATAAAGCAAAATGCTGACCTAAAGCAAATTTAATTACTTTAGGAGAGGTTAATTTATATAAATTACACATAAAAAAAGCTTAATGCAAAATTTTGTAAACAATATAATTTAAATACTAATCAGTGATTTCAGCTGCTGTATAAAATTTTTCATAAAGGCTAATAAGTTAATTAATAGAATAAACAAATCTGGATGACTAATTAACGTTGTAAAAATAAAACAATATTTCAATTAAAAACAGTCCTTGTGAATTAGAAATTACAAGATTATAGAAACGTTAAATTTGAAAAAGAGTCAAGTTGCAATTTTGTACGACAGAGGAAGAACAACTGAAATATACTCCTTTTCCTACTCTGAATTCTAAGAGAATTGGGCATTAAAATAAATCAGACAATTTATGAAAAAAAAATAAATCAAGAATGGCTTTAAAGAAAAGAAAAATCAGACGTACCTTTTGCTCAAGTTAATAGAAATGCCTGAAAATAATTAGCATAAGAACAACGAAATTTTTTGAAACTCAATTTATTTATTGTTCGTCATTTATTTTTACATATATATTATTCTCTCTTTGGCATGACACAATGACGTTTTTACATATTTAATATTTGAACATGTTTGTGATGGGTATTCTTTACAAAATAAGTCATGACACCATGGCAGAGTATGGAATTCTTCTCCAACTAGGTTTAACACACCTATTCAGTCAGTCATCACACACAGCACCTGAAAAAATGGTTAAAAATGCTGTTAATATATCTATAAATAAACAACTAGCATTTAATGCACATATGCTTTTGGCTGAATGATTTGAAACAGGTATTTTATTTTACATTTTATTATGCTTACAGCCAGATCTCATCAAGAATCATCAATTCAACAGTTTGGTAAAACACACATTTGCTGCGATTTTATGAGGAAGTCTTTATTTTGCGAAGAGAAGAAAAGATTATTTAAGAGAAAAGTTCAAAAGTTTTTTTTTTTTTTTTTTGAGACAATTAACTTCTAAAAATAAATAGCTCTTATGAAAGATAATTTTTAAATAACTGAAAGGTGAGTGTGAGTCCTAAATATATACTTGCTTTTTAATTGCAGATCTTTAAAAAGTATGTTCCAAACTATAAAGCTAACTTTGAACATGCATGACATGCATCTACCATCTTTGGTACACATACCGCCCTTTCCTGCACAATTCCTAATACTAGACCTATCCACTTAGTATTTTCCCTAGGATAACCTTTAAATGACAAAGGTTAAAATAAACATTTGATTCTAAGAATGCCCCAGTGAAAGAAATTCCATCAGAATTAGCACAATATTGTGCATGAGAAGGCTTTTTAGGAAATTTTGTGTAATGAAGTCTGCTGGATGTACTGCATTATGGGGGAAAGACATGAATTCGACAAAAAGTGCATTAAAAATAGCAAGTATGCCTGTAACAACTGCAGCTAAAGTTCCTATGGACATTTGCAAAAAGCTCCTCATCCCCAAGGGAAAAAAACTGCTAATTGATCAATAAAAGAAAAAAAAATGTGGGAAATCAGCACATTTGGGTCCACAATTTTAAACTCTTAAAGGATAAAAATAAAAGTTAGTACAATTTCAAAAGGTTCACGAAATGGAACATGTTTCTAATAAAGCATTTTGTCTTTTGAAAATGAAAAATGATTAGATTTTATTTGAAGATACGAGTTTTAGGGAAATGATAAAAAATAAAATTTAGCTTTCTTTTTGATGATTTGTTCAAATTTAAGGATATCCAATTACAAGTTTCCATATGAAAAACTCTTTCATAACTTTCAAGAGAAAATTCTCCTTGTCAAGAATATTCTTCAAAAGATTACTGGAATTTAACAACACTAATTATTCATAAATATTATTAATCTAATTTTGTAAACAGATTTTTTTATACACTCTAAATCCCCCCCCCCAAAAAAAAATGTGGTTCATTTTCACGCTGAAAATTTTACAAGTTTGGGTACTTTCTGGTAACAACAAAAGGTTACAATCTGTTGTGGTTTCTCATTCTCAATGATGGATCAATTCAAGATAAGCAGAACCAGCGAAAATACTGTAGATTTTCATTTTGGCTAGAAAGAAGCCTATCAAATTAATTAGTAACTTAGTTCAAACGTGCTAAAACTTACCTACAATTAAGGTCCATAATAATTAATGAATTAAGTCTCTTTTTTTTTCCTTTGAATCATAAGCAACTGTGTTCTTCAGCCAATTTCTCACCAGAATTCTCCAAGACTTCAATTTTAACCCCTTTAATGTAAAACAATAAAGTATTACAATTAAAGTTTATAAATACAAATTGCATGTTACTCATCCACATTAATGTATTAGTATGTGAATAAAATTATCTCATTACTAAAAACTGAAATTGCATCAAATGTTAATGATAGGTTATTCGCACATCTAAAATATGTAAAACAAATGTAAATTGATATTTTTAGTTTGCAACTTTCATCAACTTAATTAGAATAGTGAGAATTTTATTTTCTATTTGTTGAGAGGTTAGGTAATCAGAAGGAATTTAACTAGTTTAAACTTTCAATTTTGAGAAGTCATGCTGTTTAAAAATCAAAGTACTTAGAAATATAAAACAAAATTATTTTTTAACACTCTGTATGAGTTGATAAATTTATATATATATATATATATATATAATCAGGAGTTGATTATTATCAAAGTCGAAATGCCGCACTCAGTAAGTTAAAATAACATATTTATAGTCCAATTACATAAAATAAAAGCTTCTGCAAGATTTTAAAGGAAAGGATCCAAAATTTTGAATCATTCAAGCTTCATTTGCTGCAAAATCCTTAAACAAAATTTAAACACGGCATATAAATATATGACACATATATTGTAACTGAATGTATTATACACTTTTCTGGGAAAATTTATGTGAATTTTTGTCAAAGTTTTCCTTGTTAAAACAGTTTACGAAACAAATTAAAATACAGTGCAAAATACTGAAGATCATTTTAATTCAACTATATTTTTTGTGAAGGGCCAGTTTAATTGATCCCCCCCCCCTCCCTAAGGATGCTTTATTCAAATGTAATTTTGTGAAGGAGCCACAAAAAGACAAATTTTGTCTGCATACATCCTCAATAAACTCTGATGATTTTGCATTTCCATAATTTACATTATTTTACCTAAGTATTACCAGACTGAAAGCAGAAACAAAAGAAAACCTGTTTCGCGAACAAACAATACCTCTTTAAATGCTAGACTACATTTGATTATCCCATCCCTATAAATCAATTGAGAGTTCTGAAAATTTCTAAAAGAACTAACTGTGTAATAAACACAGAATTACACTGCAAAATTTTCTGAAGTGCAACAGCATAATCAGATGAAAAAGGAACTTTAAAAAAAAATTTTAATGTCATTTTGTTTTCAAATTATCATAAAAGGTACCTATTTTCAAGAACATGCTTAGAGATCTTGTTTTTGATAGTTGAAAGTATATGTAGCATTAAAAGTATTGCATCAAAACATTTCTCTAAAGTCATCTTATTCTCATACATGTCAGTGGAGATGTTGATTACACTTAATTTAAGGGATGATAAACATGACTATTAAAATCATTATAATTTATTCTCTGACTACGTACAACCATTACAATAATTAATAAATTAACAATATAAATTGAAAAAGTAACCACTGGCTCACTCAGGGTTTTAGTTTGGGGGGGGGGTAGGCTACAAATTCTGCTGAACTCGGTTATAGTGACCTCGATTATATAGTTATAACTCCCTTATAATGTCAAAATATTCTGTGCCACTTGACTTGCCCATAGAACAACATGCATATGAGCAATGCTGTTGACAAATTATAATCAGATCTTTTCAATATTGTTGAAAACGAGTTTAACTGCCTTTGTATAGTAACTGCAAGTATTTATTCAAACTAACTTTATAAAATGTTCTTTAGAAATAATTTAAAGACAATTTTTAAAAAGAAAAATTTAATTCATTAGGGACGATTTTCAATGCTTTTTACTTCTAACACTCCCCCTCTATGGGGACTTGAGCCCCCATAGCCCCCTCCGTGGGTGCCCCTATAAAAGCAACATTTGCCAGGCTGTAGTTTAAAGAAACACAAAACCTGATGCATGGTTTTGGTAAACAAAATTAATCAGATGAAAAGGGATTCAAATTCATTCAAAGGGATTTCATTCATTTGTGCCAGGGATTCAAAAAATTGAAAATGATTCTTTATAAACTGCAGTACACACTGAAATGAATGGAAAAAACTTTGCTTCTTACGAAACTTCCATAAAAATTTTGTTAACATGGAAATGCAGAAGAAAAGTTTTCAAAGTGTCACATCACATTTCACAAAACTTTAAACTAATTCACAAGCTAAGAATTTTTGTAGTATTACAATTGAAAGATTTTTTGTTTATTACAGTGTGTAGTACATATTTTGAAGAGACACTAAAAATTTTAAGGCCCTATGTTTATTTGTATATATGTACCAAAATCACATTTATGCACACCACTATCTTAATACTACTATAAGAAAACTCACTCCAGGATAACTTATAATGTAAGCTGAACTAAATATTTTCAATGCTCAAATTAATATAAATAAAATGCAAATTAGTTTACTTATAAAACCAAAATTAAAACTGTTCAGATAACAAACATAAAAACTTCGTTAATTTAAAAACCATAGCATAGCAAACTTGATAAATTAAAATAATCAGAAAGGCTGATATTTTTTATGTAAATTTTGTTTTGTTGTAATGAACACATTCAACAATTAAAAACACAATTGTTTGTTGCATTTCTCAAATGCTATATCTGAGCACATAAATCCAGCAATATCCCATCAAAATTAATTGAAAACTTTGTGAAATAAGACAAAGAAGGGTACTATGCAAAACGATATTTTCAGGTAGTGTAAAAAGTTAATCTTTCGTCACAGTAGCAAAATGAAATAAACAATTAACAACAGGAGCAATTTAGTTAAGCATTTTCCCCCAAAATAAATCTGAATTCTTTCTATCTAATATGCAACATGTTATTTTCAGCCTTTTTTTTTAATGTAGAAAACTTAACCATTTAAAATATCGAGATTGACACCTATAAAAAGGCAATTTCAAAACAAATATGGATAGTCAACAACTCGACTTGCAAAATCACAAATTTTTTAAATCTTTGTAGTAGTACAAATTTTTTACTATTTATTTACTCCTTTCTGGCTGAAAATACTAATTACTAGGCATTGAATAAAGCAACGTTTGCAAGCACACACACATACCACGTGAAGGAAACCAAACAATCATAAGTTTTTCAACTCTTAAAAGAAGTTTTTCTTAATAATTCTTTTACAATAAGTAATACACGTACGTATGCATTTAAAAACTTACTTTATCTACATGAAGGTATGAAGTTCAAATACAGGTATTGTAGTTTATTAACTTCGCAAGCCACTCGCCACACTTGCACACATTTTCGTGCTCAACAAAATGGCTACTGTCTTCCGATCACTTCCGATTCCGAAATGCGCATGCTCGTCTAAAAGTGACATCGGCAGGCATCCGTCGGATTCTCTGACTGGATCTCTAGCGTCTGTCAGATACAAGGTAGCCAGTGGATTTCTATAGACGCCTACAGTATGATATGACGGCTGCAGGATCTAAATGATATCTGTAGGATATCCAACGGATGTAACTGGTTATCTGGGAAGGTATGACTGTACAGGGCGCCCCAAAATAGTACCCTTAGCCTGGGGCCTCACAATTTTTTAGTCAGGCTCTGGATGGAACAAGTTAAAATTTTACATACAAATTTGTTTATAACAATAATAAAACATGGTGACTTATGTAAATCACCTTAAGTTTCAAGTGCAGCAACTATATATACAAAAATAATAGTAATAATGGCAGGTGCATTTTTAAAACAGCTAACAGAGTTCGTTAAATTCAAAATTTAAAGTTGCTCACAAGAATTTAATTATCGACAAAAATATTTACTAAAATAAGAAACATTTTGCCCCACCTTTTCTCTTTTTTTTTGACACCCATTATACAAATTTTCAGTTACAGTAAAGTACACAAATAAATTATCACACGCAGTATCATAAAAACAAATAGTATATATTTTGCCTGTTGGCGTTTTTGACGGCTAATTAAAGGTCGTTATAGAAACTATTACAGAAACTATTTATTATTGTTATTTTTTTCATAATAGAGCAAAATATAAGAATATTGCTTACCTTTGAATGTCTTTTTCGGATTTCCTCCGCTTTCGCTGAGCTACTGACTGCTTGCCACGTTTCTTTGGGCGATTTCTATTTCGGCTTTTACTGGTGTCTTTAGGAAACATTGTCTAGTTGAATTGTAATAGATACGTTTAAAAAATACAGGTTTACAAAGAATGTGATATAATAATTCACAAACGTAAAAAGAATCCTCAAATATCAACACGGAAGCTATACGGCCACGCTTTCTAGGCTGATTTTTAGTTTGGCTTCCACTCGAACATTTCGAAAATATTCTCCGGTAATTATCCAATACATTTGTATTGAAAAAAAAACGAGAAAGAAAACTTAAAAAACTAATAAAGTACAACTAAAATGCACATTGTAAAACAGCAAAATCCTATAGTAAACAAAAATGCAATCGAGATTTGGGGTTGCTGTAATAAAACTTTCCGAACGTTCAAGCAGTGATCACAGCGCCGCGCTGATACTGTAGGAAAGTTCCTTTTTTTTTTGCACACATTCTCAGGGTTCCACAATGCTAAATTAAGGTACAAAATATTTATATATTAAAAGCAACTGAAAAGCTACTAAATAACTACAGTTTATTCGCGATTACATAATAAAAAATTATGTAAAAAAATTAATATATAAAAAGTACATTCCGATTTCCGACAATACTATATACTGGTATTCGAAAGATGGCGCCATCACCGTAAAAAAAATGCAATTTCTAAATATTTCTACAATTTTTTTTTTTACATAATTTACTTTTACTGTGTAGTTTTCAATAATCTAAAGACGTATGCAAAATTTCTTCTTAGTTGATGGAATTTTTATGGAGATAATGTGTGCACAGCATTATAGCATTAGCGTCTATGGGCCGACGAACACCCTTAAGCATGGCTCAGAAATATCGGCGCAATCCTGATTCTACCGGGCCTGCTTGTGCACTCCGATGAGTCATCCAAAGAGGCCTACCGGTGCTCACTTATTGGCTCCAACACTTAGATACGCCATCTAACCAATGAGGAAACGTCTGTAAGCCTCTTTCGGAGTGCACAGCAGACCCGGTAGAATCACGGCCCGGTAGAATCACGGCCCCGAGAAATATCCACATGTGGATCTTCGCATGGATAAACGACCTATTAAAGAATCGATGAGCAAATCCTTATTGAAATGGTTTGTATATTTCGAGTGGGAAATAAGCCACTCGAAATGTGCAAGCCTATTGGTTATCTTATCCAGGCAGTGCTTGGACGGACTGCTTGAAGCCGGACTTGCTGATCACTGAATCAACAATGTGCTTACCAAAAAACGTCATGTGGAACAAGCCAAAGCAACTGGATTGTCTGGCCAAGGCTGAAAAGTGCATACCGTGTTCTTTAACTACTGGCAAGATGGTGGTTGAACGAATCGCAGCATGACAGCATTCGGTGGTCGAACTAATCGCAGCGGCGATTTTTCCATTGTCATATTGCGAACAGTTAAACTGTTCTTCTACGATGAAACATTATATATATAGATAGATATATATTTTCACGTTATTCCAGGTTGCAGATGCGTGCTTGAATTTTCGAGACGAGAGTAGTTCGAAGTCGGGACAACAAGCAAGCACTCTCTGGGTTTTTATTATTTGGATATTTAAAGGGAAGATTACATGCAAAAGAAGCCATCGAAATTTAACAGCACTGTAAAGAGTACTATTGAAATAAATTAATAATGATTGGCGATCTCTCACAATAAAATGGATACTGACCTAAGATTGTGTTTGTTTCTTTGCAGGAGCGGCTTCGTCGGCCTCCTACACTGCTTCGAAGCACGCCCTCCACGTAAGTTCATGAGATCAGATTTCTGTTTTCTGTCGCGGTGAAACAGTAAAATATTGAGTCCTATATCCGATAATATGTAAATACGGAAAGGTTTATTTTTTTCTTAAAAAACAAAACAAAGAACTTTGCCATGTATAAACACATTGCAGAATTCAATGCGTTCCAAAGTCCAACGTGTGTGCTCACACTTAGAGAGGTTATACTACAGATGAGTTGGGTCTCACTTTTTAAAGCCCGATCCGACAATGATATTATGTAAGCAGAGCCCGAGCTCGAAATTGGAGCTAGTGGATAAATTACAGGTACGAAATAAATGTGGTGTAACGGTTAGCGTACCGTGCTGCCGTACCACAAGTTCGAGGTTCTAATCTCGGGTTGGGCAAGGTCAACTCAGCCTTTCATCCCTTGAGTGGGTCGATAAAATGAGGATCAAGCTTGCTTGGGATCAAACACTGGGGCTTCGCTTCAGGCTGACCACCTGAAGGGGCATATAAATCCGCACTCCAGAGCCCATGGTCGCAAAGGCGCGTTTGGGCAGCGCAGGCCTTGGCCTCGCAGTAGGGCTGTTGCGCCAATGTTTGACAAAATAAATAAAAATAAAAAATAACTTTTCTAAGTCATTACTTCAAGAAATTATGAACTTTTTAAACGTTTGAGTTAAATTTCAAGTAACTTCAGAATAATCATTAAAAGCAGTTTTGGGAATTCGATTTTTAAATGACTCGGTTGAAGTGAGCAAAGCGTACAGTTTCCCGGGACGAAAACTCGATCAATCACAATGACGCGAAAAAGATGTAGGACAGTTCAAACATTCCGTCTCCGAAAACTCGTCGAAATAAAAGTTCAGAACCTTCTGGGACATTCTGTATTTTTTCTAAATGTTTAAACTTCACAGATTTACCATTAGAAGAGCATTCTGTTGATCAGTCTCGGCTACTTTGGCACTTTATTCCCAGCTGCTTCCCGACTTCAACTTAGAAGTTCAATGGTGCGATGTCCTCTTTTCACCCCCCCCCATACCTTGGCCCCTTTACCCAAGCTTTGCACTTCGAAATCGAAACCTTCTTCAGAGATAGGAGGTAGAGGGCCATCTTACACTGTAAACCCCATGGTGCTGGGCTTGGTTGCAGAGATGTAGAATCACACACACATAAATACCATGCTTATATTTAATATATTATTGATTTATCTCTAAACGATTTTTAAATACAGTAAACCCCCTATAAACATAATGCCTATTTGTTATTTTAAATTCTGGAACACTACTTGTAACTTAATGGTGAGTACACGCTATCGAACGAGCCAACCAATGCCCTTGCAACAACAGCTGAAGTAACTTTGTGGAGATCTCTCTATTCCTGGGTAAGAGTAAGGAAGATGTTCGGTGACTCGGTTGGCGTTCGCTTGGACAGCGGTTTTTCTTGCGAGATCAAAAGAATTCCTATTTGCTAATAGGGGCGTATCTCTCTTTCCACGCATTTTGACCTGCAAGTGCACACGGTAACACATACAAATATAGAGTTGTGCGTCGCCTTATCTCTTCGCATGTCGCACGCTAGTGTATACAGATTGATAGTGAGCGAGCGCTACGCGAGACTACGAGAGATGACTCTTGAAATCGCTCCTTCAGCGATTGCGCAACATGAGATCGGGAAAATAATCTCGCCTTTTCCACTATGGTAGAGTGAACAGAGAGGATGGAAGTTTCGTAATACCTATGTATTAATATGATAAAGATACTGAGCTTGTTTGTTTGCTTGAAAACTCAGAAAATTCTTTTTGCGTCAGATGTCCCGTTAACCCTCTAAGGCGCAGTGTTCCCGCTCTGGGATCACCAAACTCTGACGTTTTGACTGTTGCCAATCATGAAGAATAGATTTGATTTCTATAAAAATAGTTGCGGGTGACATAGCTCCACGAGAATCCTTTACATTTTAAGCACACCATTTCCCGTAAAAAAATTGTCACGATTCTTTTGAACAGCACTGACATCTGCTGAAAAATGGAAGCATGCGAGAACAGGTGGATAGATTGCCCAATGCTGAAAACAGGGCTGTGCCGAACAGCCAGCTGCGTCAGAAAAGGGTCTCTAGATCTGTGGCACGCGATGAACGTTTCGATCGTCCTCCATCTTGCTGGTAGTTAAGTCGAGCGATGGCAACGGCTGCCCTTTTTCCAGCATTGGGAAAGGGTTGCGACTCACAGGGTTAATTGATTAAGGTTATAGGCTTTATACGATTTAAGAACGACTGGGTGGCGCAAGAGAACTGAAAAATAAACAAACGTTTTCGTGAAACATCACCATGAGAGGGGGGGGGGGGTTGAAGAAATTTTGAATCAACTCAATTTAAAATTCAGGAATTTTTCCTGTCATGGCATGCCATGACAGGAGAAATTCCTTTCACATCATTGCATTCAGCGAGTGTATCTCTGTTCTTCACTGGATTATCTATAGCGACAGAATTCAGCACATCAGCTTTCGGTTTGGGTGGTGAATCAATGGAACTGACGGGTAAAACCGCGAAGCACAAGTAGCTGCACTTCAGGGTTTCCTCCGCGAATCAATAGGACCTTGATTATTATCACAGTTGCTGTACACCATCACCATTGGCAAATCCCGTTGATCCGATTCAACACACATCTCAAGTCAAACATTGGCACAACAGCCCCTCTGCGGGGCCAAGGCCTGCGCTGCCCAACCGCGCCTTCGCGACCATAGGCTCTGGGGTGCGGATGCATATGCCTCGGCCAGGTGGTCAGCCTGACGCGAAGCCCCCAGTGTTTGACCACAAGCAAGCTTGGTCCTCATTTTATCGACCCACTCAAGGGATGAAAGGCTGAGTCGACCCTGCTCAACCTGGGATTCGAACCCCAGACCTGTGGGACGGCAGCGCGGTCAACACACATCTAATACATAGATATAGATATATGTTATACGGGATGAATCTAGCGATTCTGTAGAATGCCCACCAAGAGGATATCTATTAAAGGAACAGAGCATGTCATGCAAATTTCAATTCATCTTCCGGAATAAGTAATGTACAACAGGGTTTTATTTCATTGAATCCATCTCTTGAAAGCCTGTTCAAAAAAGCAAGTCATGGCAAAAGACCAACTGAACGCATTTTGGTAACGCGATGGACTCGTGGGTTAGTCTAGTGCTGGTCACATACATACATTAAATATAATTTCCCTTTACGGTGCGCATGAAATTGAATAAATAATAGCAATTCATTTTGGAGACTCTACCCTTGCCAATGAAGCAAAACGAGCCTAGAATGGTCCATGGTTCCAAACAACCATCCATTGACATGGGATCTATGGACCTTTTGAGAATGGTCTTTCTAGGGATCCCCCAAAAAATCTTTCGATACTTTTTAAAGCTCATGGGCATTCATTTCAGGAATGTTCCTTTATTGTAAAAGAAATATGACTTACACCGTTATGTATGGAGTGTCTGCAGCGCAAATTTTTCGCCGTCCCCCTCCCTTTGAAAACTTCAAGGGGTATACTCATGTTAACTAATAATTGCATTCCTTAGAAATGGTACGGAGCACATTTGAAAGCAGATATCCCTTTTAATAGAATATGAGTTCTTTGTCACTGTGAAAAAGACCTGAAGGTAAAAAATAAGAGCGAATGAGCATGAATAAAGACACCATTATCCGCGTGAGAGAGATAGCAAATAACTGTCAGACAGTCGTTGAGCCCACCGTTGCTTCCAACCTTAGATCTTCGACTGCTCCACTTTGAATCACAGAGAGAGCATTCCAACAGGCACAGACGCAACGGTCATTGTCCTAAAAATATGTAGTACCGTTTGAACATATACCACATAATGAAATACCAAAAAGTGTCTGACAAAACCAGTTTGTTGATTTTTCAAGAAAGACGGCTGTAGTTTAGTGGTGGATCCAAGAGTGGAGGGGGGGTTGGCGATGAGGCGACCCCTAACCATACTTAAACGTAACGGAGAACACGCTCTACACGGTAAAAAAAATGCAGAAACGTTACCCCAAAAAATGGGGCAGCTCTTGTAGTTTAAAATTGCGGAAACGTTTCCGAACCATGCGGGTAAACTATTTAGAAACGTAAATACTTTACCCCGAAATATGGGTTATGTTTCCGAAATCGTGAGTTCGAGTAGAGCATCGGTAGGTTACGCTATACTTTCGGAAACCTTTCCGCTATAAGTATGTAACGTTTCTGAATTTTTTTACTGTGTACGTTGATGGACGTTGCTTCCCAGATTGGCTCCACCGGAACGCAGCGAAGCATTCGAAGAAACATTATGGGAAGCAGCATCGATGAAAGAGCAATCTTCTCCGTTGCGTCTTTCTAATGATGAGAGTGAACTGGTTAAACAGATCGGATCTTTAACAATATGCTTCGTGATATGTCACTGCTATAGTTCCTCTTTAGGAAGGAAATCTCTCAGGTGTAAGTATTCGTAATACGTTGTGAGTGAGTATTTTCTCATTTTTTCTTTCCAGGGTTATTTCGAGACGCTGAGGACGGAAATGTCCGACAAGAACATCGACGTCACAATTCTGTGTCCGGGGCCCGTGTTCTCCAGATTCCTGGAGAATGCCTTCACAGGAACGCCAGGACAGGTGAGTCCTCATCACTAAAACTGACGAAGAGTGTACGAGGGTGCTACCCTCTATAGCACATATGGTCAACCCCAGTTCCTCGGGACGGACGTGACACGCCACACCTTTTAATCTGGTCGGCGGAACATTTCAAATTCTCATAGGAAACTCATATAAACCTTTTAAAATCCCATTTACACGGTCCGAGACTTCGCTAACATCCTGAAGTTTAGCCCGCAACTCTCCAAAGGTTGCCCATACCTGCTCTACAGACTATAATATACGAGTTCAGCACGTCAAACATCAGGGACGTTTTGTGCACTATTGGAGTAAATTCTTAACACGTTCTGGTGAATCTGCTAAGAGATTTACACTTGTATTCACCATTAGCGTTTATTGGCAATTCAACACAGTTCAGCAACCACCGCTTGGAAAACTTGGCAAGTCAGTCGAAGATTCATATTCACCGTTAACCGGGAAGAAAAAATTATCTGAACCTGTGGTAACTCGGGGGAAGAGGGGGGGGGGACCAGTGCTTTGAAGGAAAGAAACAGCTGAAAACACGTCAAAATGGATACGAGGGATCTAACTATTTGAGGAATAGTCTAACTGCGCATGCTAGGTTAACTTAAACTACCTTTGCAACAAGTCTGAGTTCCTCGACCTGGAATTCGTTTTCCTGCGAGGTTAGTTCCAGCTCGGTTATTGATGAATACTACTTGAGAATTCGACGCGAAAAGAAAAAATAATGTCAGATGATCACGCTCTAGGGATCGTACGAAAATTAAGAATTAAAATAATTTTTTGGACTCTAGTAGCAAACGTTTAGAAGGAAATTCATGTGTTGCCCCTGACCATCTTTGTTTGAAGATATCTCGCAGACATATTACGATGAAAGGCTGAAATTCTGTACATGACCTCACTAGTGTATGGGCCACATTTTACTAATTTGGAAAATTTTTTGCTTGGGAGGGGGATCATATAGAAATTTAAAGTGTGTAACCTTTTGAAAATTAACCAGAGGAATTTTTTTTTAATGTAGTCCTACTTTATTTTGAACTACTTTTTAATTTACATTGCTGACTTATCTCTGTGTTACCACCTTTTTGGGACAACCTGTATATATGTTTTTTAATATATATAGATATTAAAAAACATGTAACAATTTTTGTTTCCACTGTCCTTACCCATAGGTAGCAAAAATGATAATTACTGTCTCTGCTTTTTAGAAATTCGGCGTATCCACTCAAAGCACGGAAAAGAGGATGGCCACTGATCGCTGCGGTCGGTTGATGGCCGTGGCTCTAGCCCATCGACTGGATGAGGCCTGGATCTGCATACAGCCCTGCCTACTCTTCTATTACCTGGCACAGTACACGCCCACATTCTTCAGGAGGTGAGTAATCAACCACTTTCAGTGTCCCATGTTTCAATGGGAGCACTACATAGAGCATAATCTCCAAAGTACATGCACTTGAATGGAACATGGATGTTCCCAGTGAAATATGAAACGAGAGGAGTTTCTATCTTGATGCAATCTTTCTTCCTTTCGCAGGGTGGTCATTGGCAAGCTTTACACAGCCGAGCGGGCTGAGAGATTGCGAGAAGGAAGGTGGTGAAGATCTTATACATTTTGAACTCTGTGGCTTTCAGAAAAGGCATTCATTCAACTCAATCCTTCCTAAAGCCTCTTCACAGTTACAGACAATGAAAAATTTACCTTGCCATGCCATTTCATGGAACATTTTGTTAGTGGATGGCAATGTCCCTTTTTAGAACAGCAGTCATCTTTACTACCATAAAAGATTTATTCATTTTCAATATATTTTCTATTAAAAAAGTATGGCCCTTCAGGAATCAATACAGATGAAATTTGGGTCCATTTTACGGCCCTTTCACAAAATTACAATCGATTAAAATGGCCCCTTTACAAATATACAATCGATTAAAACAACCCTTCATTGGGATTTTACACTATATTTTAAGAAAAAAAAGTGACTTTTACAAAAAGTGGTTTGAAAATTCACAAAAATAGATATTGAAATAAACAAAAATAAGCAGTTTTTACAAAAATAGAAACCCAGGAAAAATTCCTGGATCGGCTACTACATTTACAATCACAAACTCATCCACCTATCTGCTCAATCGGCAGTTGAACACAGAGTAATCCTATTTTTGAGTTTCATTCATTAAAGAAAAAACTATATTTCAACTGTGATATTACACCTTGGGTGCAATGCTGGGTACAATCCTTGATTTAAATATTGGCAGTTTGCTTGATGTTTAGCATGCTTACTACAATATAGTCTTGACCACGAAGGTAAATGTATAGGAGGGGACACTTCTCTTAGAAAGTTGGATAACGCTGTTGCAAACAGATGGCGCTACGCACACTGGGTAACTGCGCATCTCCTGCTTCAGCGCATCCAGGTTGTTTATATTTCCATCGAGGCGAAGTAAATGGAGATCGTTGAATTAGCGGAACTTCTTAAAAATATGAAATACATAGACTTATGAACGTGATATATAATAATTTCTGGCTTCAGGTGCATTTTAATTACCTAATTATCTTAGAATACTATTTCGTAATTAATATAGGCAATAATTTCGAAGCGAAGTAATATTATGTATGTAATGTCGTGTTATTTTGCCCAAAAGCTGTATTTTAAGAAATAGTAGTAAATTTAGAAGAATGTTGTATATGTGAATGCAATATTTAAAAAGCGTTTATTTATAATGACGATCACACTCAAACAAGCCGTATTTACATTTATTTCATGCTGTGACAAATTTTAACACAGCTTTAAATTGCCGCTAAAAAACTCACGTTAAAATGTTAAATTCATGTTACATTAAGAACTCGTGCCATTTTCTAATGTAAATATATACCGCGGCAGACAAAAACTTCTTTTCTGTGAGCCACGATATACACACTTGTTCACAAATATAAAACTCAATATTTTAATAATCTTAAGATAGAACATTAAAAAAAAATTTTTTTTATTCATTTGTTACTAAGGCAACCATGTAAGCAAAAGCGAAAGAAATATTTTAAATTTAGTGCTCGCGTTCATAATCTCGTTCACATGCTAGGTCGGAAAATTAAAAACAAGTAAAATGAATTATCAATCAGCACGGGGAATGCTTTATTCTATTGCCGCTAGGATCGCTGCCCGTCACTAGATTTCCAATGTTTACATAATTGAAACTTATTTGGGGTACCAAAAGTTTAACATTACAGCTATGAAGAGTGTCCACTTCTATAGTATATCTCCGTGGTCTTGACATAACATCTCATATACATCAATTGAGTTTAATCAAACGTGTAGATTCTCCCACTGTATAAGACCCAGAAAACAAGTTACTACTACTACGAGGCAACTTCCAGTCTTTAATCACTTCAAAACATTACTAGGTTGCTGAGTAGGAAGAGGTTCCAAGGTTCGTTTGAAATGCTCCTATGACACAATCAGATGACTAAAGTAGCATATTCAGAGATCTAGAGATCTGAAAGTTCCTCCTTCAAGCACTAGGTGAATATTTCTTAAAACAACTAACATTTGTATGTTTGAACAGCAAGTATATTGAAGAAGAATGCATCTTTTATGGTGTTTCAGCATAGGTTTTTTTTGTTTTTAGCTATGTCATCCTTAATAATCTAACTCACACACTTGCTTTCACAATGGTGCAATTAGTTATTGTTCAATTCTTTAAAAAGTTATTAGCACACAAGCATTTACACAAGATACATAATCTACAGAGTCATCAAAAAAAAAGCTGGACATATTTCATATAATTATGTTCAGTGAAATATTTATCATAAAAAAGAACAATTCTTTCATTCTACTGCAAAGAATTTAATAGATTTTTACTTTAAGTTTCAGTATGAGCACTATTGTTTGCTCTGCTCATATGAAGTCCACAACTGTAGTGAACCAAGTCCATCTGAACTAAATTGAAGAAATGAAGGGTTGAAGTTGCACATTTTAGTATAGTGGCATTTACACCTTGGCATTTATACTGCCTAGTAATAAATGCCATCTCTGGGATAGAAAACGTATTAATCGCTTGATTCGCTGTGAATAGAACATGTTTTTAGGTTACTCCAACATGAGCTATTGGTTACAAATCTTAGATACTTGCCAAGTTATTTGAAAAGACTATTATTGTGCTTACTCCATGGTTGACTGGTTTAAACCATTCTTCCATTCCCATTTTTTTACTAATTTTTTAATGTTTCAGTATAATACAGTAGAGAGCCAGAAATCCGCACACCTTGGGACCAAGGCTTGTGCGGATTTTAGGATTTTGCAGATTTCAGGCCATAAAAGATAAATCCTATTACATTTCAGACTTAAGAAAAGGAGAATATAATAACAATGAAATAAAAACACAGTCAAAATTATTTCATTTATACTTTCACTTTAAATACAAAATCATAGGAGAAAAAAGAAATTACATGAAGACTAGCAAAGCAAATGGTTTCAAAATTTCCTTTCTCTAATTTTGAACACATGTTCTATGGTGATTTGTTTTAAAATATATTTTTTCTACTTTGTTTCTTTCTTTCTTTCATTTATTTAATTTTGCAAATTGTATAACTGTTTAAATATGCTGTTAAAACTGCATATTTTCATCAGAATATTTAAACAGAATTATGATGAATTTTTGTTTTGTTATAGAACTTAGCTGTTGTAAAAATTTAGAGTATTCTTTTCTTAACTTTGTGCTAAGGCTAACTAGGCTTGTGCGGCTATAAAAGTTCTTTTATCAAACGGATTTTATTATTATTATTAACCAAGTTTTAGATCATCATCAGAATCATATTTATCTGGATTCAAGAAACTTTTCAACAATTTCTTGATTGGTGGAATACTGCGAATTTTATTATTTATATCAGACAAGGTGTGCGGATTTCGGACGTTTGCGGATTTTAGGTCGGTGGATTTCTGGCATTCAACTGTACTTGATTATTTTTTTTCAGAATACGAAATCCTTTAAGATGTATAAGTAGTTTTATTAAGTTGATAACTTTCAGAATTTTCTTTTGTTTCCAAAATAAAGTGATTAAAACACTCAACTTTGCAGCAAGTTACATAAATTTGTTAAAATATGTAGCTTTACATAAAGTTCCATTTTTTGTATTTTTCTTTATTTTTATGTCTGTTTTCTTGTGTATTTAGACACATTTGTACTTTAAGTTAATTTCATGTAACTTTTAAACCTTTTTAAAATTAGGAATCGAATTAGGTGGCAAAGAGGGAAAAAATGGAGAGGGGAGGGATTAAAATATACCATGTTTTTATAACAATGTGTCTAGCTATGTATAATTTGATGAATTACTTAGTTCCTTATCTTAGATTTATTAAAACTGATTATTTATTCAACTTATTAAAATATGTATACACATTTTAAAAGCTCAAGCACATTTTCTGTGCACTTCATTTATGTAGTTTATCAGTAAATACTTATTTATAAGACATTCAGAAACTGAGCTTAAAAAAAAAAAAAAAAAAAAAAAAAAAAAAAAAATGGTAACTTGATGTTGAAAGTAGGATCATTGGCTAAAAATCTTTAATAGTGCTCTCGCCTAATTGACAACTATTAGAGATGAGACAGACTCAGCATGGGCCCGAACCTGGCTTGAGTTTTGTAATTCACTAAGTGTTCAGATTTGGTCTCATGAGAAATTTCTAATTTATTTCTAGTAAATAGATTTTGAAAAATTATACATCATTTTTGGATGAATCACTGTACTTATTTTATAAAATATGGGGAACAAGCACATCTAGAAAGTACTAAAACTCTTCAGCTATTTCAAAGCGATAGCTTATAGTTTAGTTAGTAAAGAAATTGAACATTTGTTCAAGTTAATGAATGTTTATCATTTCTGACTCTATCATTTCTGTCTCAGATGATATGACAAATGTTTTGACAGCATCATTATTCCAGAAATAAGATGCTTGTATTTCATTTATTAATTAGCTGATGACATTTCAGCCTTGGGTTGATTCAAAAACTATATTTTGGGCTCAGGTGGACTTGATTAGAAATCAGGTTTTGCTTTAAAAAGTGAGCCCAAACTCATCCCTAATATATACACTGTTTTAGGTAATGAAGAGTTTGGAGGGGGAGAACCTAGTCGACTGTAGATGCTTTACAAACAATATTTCTTGAAGATTCTTAGCCTTTCCTCCTACTGACTACGTATGCTAGACTCTAAAGACTTTATAAAATCTCCCTTTCATTATTTTTCCCCAAAAGTTAATTTTATTTCTATACCAAAAACTTTATTCTTTTCTTTTTTTTTTTTTATAGAGTAAGTAGTTTCATTATTCAAATTAATTTATTAAGATATATGTAATTTTAACAGATTTAATTAAATACCAATTTTATTTATCAATTATTTTTATACATGACCTAAATTTCATGTTTTGAAGAAATAAGTTCCAAATTCTTTTAAAGTAAGCTTCTGAAAAAGTTTTTTTTGGGGAGAAATAGAAAAATATTAAATTTGGGAGGTTTATTTTAATGAAACGATATCATTATTTAAATCTGATTAGAAATAATCCACAGTAATAAAATAAAAATTTAATATTTTCAATAACAAGTACATCTTTGTTAAAGGGTCAGGTACCTTTAAGCAATAAGAATATCACTGGGGGAGGGGAGAATGACTTTATTTCTAATAGCTCCAAAAGAAATAATTTTTAAAACTTCCAATTTTTATCATTTATTTAGAAAGCTTTTGTAGTGCTTGGAACAATTCTACATATTACATTAATTTTTTTATGACTAAAAATATTAGAATTCTATTTTTGCCTGGTATATAATTTTGCGGCAGCATTTCATGAAAAATATGTATCACATTGACTAATAATTGTTATAGACATAGAAAAAAGCTTATTAAAATGATGGAGAAAAGAATTCTGAGATTCCTTCTTTCAAAAATGAGTAATTGCAATTTCTATAACTATCATCTACATAATTATGTGAATAAGTACAAAAATTATAACATTGAATGTATCCCAACAAAATTATTTATTGTCATTTAAATTAAAGGACATTTTTTATATGTATTGCAATTTTTAAGATACTGTGATACATATTTTATATGAAAGACTCCACACAAAACTTTATAGAGGCAAAAAATAAGCTCAAAAACTTTTAGTTATAAAAAATTTTATTTAATAGTAGATTTATTCCAAAAGCTGTAAAGGGCTAATAAAAGTTTTCTAAATAGCTGGTAAAAATTGTGAGTATAAAATATTATTACTTGTAGAATTATTGCAAATGAAGTTATGGTCAATTTTCATTGAGATTTTCTTTGCTCAAAGGTACCGGTGACCCCTTAATATAAATAAAACAATTAAGCTGTAAATGATTGTATACCTTGTTCTTTGTATAATTTCAAATATTATTGTGCATAAGTTTAATAATTAATGTTTACACACGCTTTACAAAAAACATTGATTTTTTTTTCTTAAAATTTCATATAAATAAAAAAGCCCAGCTTGAAAAAAAAAAAAAAAAAAAAAAAAAGAAAGAAAGAAAAGAAAAGAAATCCATCAAACCACATATCTTTTACCCTCTGACCTGCTTAGCTCAATTTCCTTTAAAATTAGGAGCTTTCGAAATGTGTTGAACCTTTTTTGATGACCCTGTATGCAAGATGCATCAATCGAAATGTTTTTCTTTCTTTAAAATTTTGATATTTTTTCTATAATAATTTTAATGTATTTGTATACACTGAATAAAGAAGTGGTGTTATTCAAAAAGGTCTTATTATTTTTAAAATCTTCATTAAGTAACAACAGTAAAACAAGGCAATAATGGGTATCTTGCCAAGAGATTAACAGTGCTCGGTGGGTAAATGCGTAACACTGATACAGAATGTGTTGAATTTATGTACCAAATTAAAACAGTATTTTGCAAAACATGAAAAATGAAATGACAGTTCTTCATGAATAGCTCATACAGTACTTTTTGAGCAGTATAGTACAGTACATTACAGTAGTTTGGGTAGTCATGTACAAAAGAGGTATTGATTTAAAAAGCTCTCTCAGCAGGGGTCAATCAAGGAATTTTTTTAAGGTCACATATTTGTAAAAAAAAATTATTTTGTGAATTTTTAAATATTTTCATAAAAGTTTCATTTTCTGTTAAAATAATTTATGCAGCTAATCAGATTGTAAGGCAAAATACAAACAAAAGAGCAACTTAAATTGTTTGTATCTTTGTGAAGAGGCCCATTTTAATTAATTTTAACTGATTCATGGGGCTGTTTAAATAAATTCTAATTTTGTGAGGGATCTGTTTTAATCAATTCTGATTTTGTGGGAGGGCTGTAAAAACTGTCAAAAAGATTTTGCCAGCAGTAATTCCTGCTCAGGTTTAACCTGCTCACTCCCATCTTTGCAAAAGTGAGAATTCCCTTTTTGGGATGCATCCAGAGCCGGTCCTAGGGTGGAGCAAAAGGTGCAACTGTACCGGGCACCATCTCTAGGGAGGCACCAAAACTCCTGAGGTTGTAGAGGGAACCAAGGCTGTTCAGAACATAGAGCACTGTTGGGTCGGAAATATTATTTTCATTTACATGCTGATAATCAGTTTAATAATCAATCTTTTAATCAATCTATTAATCCCACTTTAGTAATCAGTTATACTAATAATTAATTTTAGCAAAATACTTTCTGAGAAAGAATCCATTAATTTTTTATGTACCATGGTTGGAAAGTTTAGTATTATTCCAAAATTATTATTAACAGGTACACGAGGACAACCTTTCCAACCCCACATTGTTATGTGATTCATAGTCGTCTTGGTTCCCTCTACCACTCCTTAAATTTTTGACAATGACTTTCGGAGAACCCTGTACATTTGAGTGTCCATGGGGGAAGGGGCGCATTTTTGTACTTCGCATCACTTAGAAAAATACCTAGGATCAGCACTCCATGGATCTTGGGACTCAGTTCTGTGTCAAAAATTAAAAAGAGTTATGAGAAAAATGTTGACTTCAATGACTTATGAATTTGGATAAAAGCAACTCTATTGAATAGAGAATCAATGCTACTTTAAAATAGAATAATTAAATAAGTAGTACATCTGTAAGAATCATGAAGTGATTTATTCTTTTCATAGCAACAAGGCCGGTTATTTAAAATATAAGATCTAATAAATATAAAATAAATCTTCTCCCACATGTGTTATTACTGATGACACACTCTGACATCACCAATGATGTCATTGTAATAGTCTCCAAAAACTGCTTGGTTGTGGCGAATCAGTGACAGAAACTGACCAGCAAACAGAGACAGCTCATTCTGCAGAGAAGAGAGGCCAGGCGGAATTTTAAGGTTAGATGATGACTGAAGAGCAAGCTCTAAAAATTCCAAAATGCGTTTAACTAGAAAAAATAAATAAATAAATAAAAAAGGATGCACAATTTTAATTGGATCTTCAGCATGAGAGATTCAGTAGACAAATATCTCAATCTGACAAAAATTAAATAAGTATATTTTAAAAATACATTTGTGTATTTAAAAAAGTGTATACATATATATATAATAATCAGATTAATTAGATATATGATTAGAAGTGAAAAAGACCAACTGAATTGAATACTCTTAATTTAAAAAATAAATAATGTATCAACATGCACATTTCTATACCAAGATCAGTGTTGGCAAGTTTTCGATGCATGGTGGTTTTAACAATTTTATCAGATTATAATTACCAAGTCAGAAAATGTGAAAAATATTTCTTTTTTTTTTTTTTTTTTTTTTTTTTTTAACAGTTAATATACAAATGAGAATATTAATATGTCATTAATGAATTATTTTTTAAAACATGTATTATAAAGATTACAAAATTTACTCATTTCAAATAGCTCACAGTAATTTTTTTAAAGGCAACTGATAATAAGCACCTGCACTTTTTTTAACATTAAAGTTCAATTTTTGGTAATCATATTATTCCTATTTCAAGCTTAATTGAAACAGTTAAGTTATACCAAATTAATGGGAGACTGTACTGCAGTTCAACAAAATCGTTATATTTAAAGATTTTTTTTTTCTACTTCTTAATTCATATTGGTATAAAAATGTGTTACAGTAGAAAACCCAAAATCTGCAAGGCTCTAAAATCCGCACTGTCTGTTTAGTGTAAATAATGAAATCTATCCCACCAGTTCCAAAATCAGAAAACTGCAGTATAACAACAGAGTAAAACTAAATAAGCAATTCCCACTTGAATAAAATGATATTTTAAAATTTATGAATTCTCATGGTACAGTAAAGCACCGTTTATACGTCTTCCAAGGGACCGATCTGAAACGACGTATAAATGAAAAAACGTATATATGAAACATTAATAAACAACTTTGATTATTACAGATTTAACACTAATAATTCAAATTTATGTAAATATAATAATTATACATTCTTTTAAGGCACTAGTAAATTACCTCATACTAGTTTTAACACTAGAAACAATAGCTAGATTTAAAAAAAAATCAAATAAATGTGAAACAATTTGTACCTTCATTGTACTGTATCTTAAATACCGCATATACTTAGTATTAATGTAATATACAGTGAATACCAACCAATTATGAGGTGATTTTTGTTACAGACCTTGAATTTAATAAATCCTTCATAGTTATCTGATGTACTGTCTTTGATTTTTAATCAGAGTATTACAGATTGAATTAAATTAATGAAATGTTTTTTCCTCATGTTCTAAACTCTTCAATATTGTCAAATGCGCCTTTAAAGAAGGTTGATAAAGGTACAACCCTCCATACATCCTTTATATGACCTATACTGGCAAAAGTTTCTCTCTAAACAGGAAAATAACTATTGAGACAAAAGTTTTGAAGTTAAGGAAAGTTTAAAACAATGTATAACCGATATTGGCATCGTATAAATGAATCATTTTTGCATTAAAATAAATAGGAATGAATCGGGACTTCATGAAAGCGACGTATAAATGAGAAACGTATAAACGGTGCTTTACTGTAATATTAATAACTTTCAGATGACTGACAATGACAAATTGCTCAGAATTACCATCTCAAGATTCAGACTCTGTAACAGTAACATCTCTGAGGATTATCAAAAGATGGATAAAATAACCTTTGACAAAAGTTTGCCACTGAGAGAAAAATATTTTAGATTTGTAGAGCAGCGAAGCTGTGTTACAGAGCAAGAAAAAAATGTCAGTATAAAAAAATAATAATAATAGTAATAATCTAAAACTAATTAAGAACATCTTAACTCTTAAACTACTATTTAAAGTTTAAATAATTTGTACATAACCTTATAATTTTGTACATAGTACTATTCCTCAGTATTTTTATATTATGAATCTGATTATAATATAAGTAATATGATTTACATCCCTTGTTCTTTACTGTATTTTATTATTATTATTATAAGGGTGGGATTGGAAGGGAATAGTTTTCTTATTATGACCCAAAATTCTAAAATCTGCACAAGGTCTGAAACCAAGCTCTGTGGATTTTGGGTCTTCTACTGTACTTTTGTTTTTTAAAACTAATTTATTATTTGAAGCAAATATACTTAAGTGTGGTAAGCAAAATATTGAATGTCGTTTAATAACTGACTCCCAGAAATAACTGAGTCTCTTCACATGTGAACATTGTATCAGACTTATGAGCTATACCTTCTTTATATTAACTAGCTTAACATTCAACATTTTCATTGTTTTTGAATAATTTCCTTTAACCACCATCCCATTATTAAATTGTTCATTCTACCTACTGCTTGGAGATTTGGCTACAGGTATCAGTAATTCTTTTGTAATTATAGCAATGAACAACTCACCATAATAATTTATAATGCTTTATTATTCTCAAAGCTATTTATGATTTTGATATCAGGTTTTCTCTTTTAACTTGGTGAAAAATCTCTTTTCATGGCTGCTTGTACAATTTTACAGAACATAGAAAATACTCCCAGAAAATTTCAAAATGCATTTTTGATAAAGAAAACAGATAACACTTGTTAAAAGTAATAGAGCACACAATTAAAAAAAACATATTTTAAAGAACTTTAGTTAGAACAAAGTTAATAAGTAATAATAAAAATATCCTTACGTATGAGCTGTCGTACACTATGGTCGTCTGCAGCAATCTGCCGAATGGATGCCACAAGTGTCTCTTCTCTCTCTTTCCCAAGAGCTGGAAACCCATGCTCAACAAGGCATGTATCCACCTCCCTAGCAACTTGGAGGCCCACTGCTTCCATTTTCAAGCTCAGCTCATCTGATGATCTGCAAAACAACATTTTTAGGATAAGTTTCTTCCCATCATTCTTTAAAAAATGCTACAGAATCATATTCTACAAGACATTGATTTTTTTTTTTTCTCATTATGGATACATTTGATAAAACTTTTCACAAAGAGTACAACAAACTCATATTTGTAAAATAATATAAATATATATTTTCCCATGCAGGAAAAATGCATTGCAACAGAGTTGGCATGTACTTATTAGTTTAAGCCACTGTATTTATTGAAATGTTGCACTTCCCTTTAGGTTTGCCAATACATACTGAAACACTGAAATATTTAGTTTAATTTCAAATTTTTCTTCTTACAAAGGAGATACTGCAATTCCGAAAAATTTGGTATTTAGATTTTGAGCCTTTCTAAATGTATTTTTGTCCAGTTTCCATGTGCAATCTCAAGGCATGTACATATAAATGTATGGGCGCACTTTCGATATACCCCTACCTCGATTTTTGGCAATTTTTTATTGGCGCCAAAGGCCATTGTTGATGGTGCCAAAAAAGAGAAGTGGCCAAAAATGCCATTTTTGACGGCGTGAAAAATAAGAAAATGGCCGTGAAAACGTGTTTCCGAAATTGGAAAAACTATAAGAATTAGAAGAATTCTACAAAAAATTTAGGGTTAAGAATGTAAACAATAAAATCATTTTGATTGTCTAATATCAGTTATTAAACAATGTATTTAGATTTTGTTTTACTTTACATAACAAACATCATAATCCAGTCCATCTGTAATTGAAAGCGTTGCTGTATTATAAAATTGACTTATTCGAAGAATACACTTCATTTATAAAATATGTGGGAAAACGTAGAATCCGTTATCCGGAAAACTTATGCCAATAATATAAATAAATAGGACTACATGTTTCAAAATATGAAATTTGCATTAGCTAAGACTTTGAAAGTGATATGACTGAAAAGTTTTGTGAGAAAGAACTGTATCGCCAAAAATCGAGGTAGGGGTATATCAAAGGTGCACCAATGTATGTACTGTACATGTGTGATACATTTTGACTGACTACAAATCCATTTCAGCTCATTCTATGGCGATGTCTGTACAGACATATGTATGTTATTTGCATAATAAAAAAATGATTAGATGTAGAATTTTGAAATTTTATATTGAGGACTGTTGTGGCATCGAACTGTGCACCTTCCTTTTGTATTGCAATCAAATAGGTAGTTCATTGACAAGATCACCCAAAACTTTCAATACATTAAAAGTTTATGGTCAATCAGTGAGTAGGACATGCCCCAAACCTCACCCTCTGTTACCAATCTTGGTGAGCTTTATTGAAATCTTGCTCAATTAGGTACCAAAAATAAATTCAAAACATTTTAATATAACAATTTTTTGTGTATAGAATAACTTGTATAAATGCTCTCAGTCTGCAGAGTCAAGACATTATTTTAAATTCACATGATTTATTTATTTATATTTAGTTTATAAAAAACAAATATCAGTAGTCTTTTTTCCATTAAATCGTGTAATAAGGGAAGCAAGTAATGTAATTTGTTTTATGTGTATAGACTGGCATAAACAGTTGTAAGAAAAATACTTTAATGTTACAACTCTAGTCCACTCTTATTGAGATGATTCATCCACAAAAATAAAAATAGAGAAACTCTGTAGATTTTTATTTTTTGATGAGTGATCTTTAGAAAAGACCACAAAAATTGTAGCTGTAGACACTATTTGAATGCAAAATTAAAAAAAAATAAATGGTTCTCTATCCTATCCCACTTTATAATACTTTATTTCATGTTGATGAATCATCCTTAAAATCAGGTGTACATACATAATTTCTAATGCACTAGTGTGTAAGAATTTAAAACCTAATGGATATTAACTTTTAATTTAAATTAAAAAATGCAACCACTTACTTGCAGTGGGGGGCATCTGCCAGTAGGATTTGGACATGACGTTTCAGAGTATCCTTGAACTCAGATATCCCTTGAATAGAAGGTCCTACATGAGAAAAGGTCACTAGTATCACAGTTGCAGTGAGTACCATCACAGTTAAGTTGTCCCGCAGCGTTATAAATCGTTCATGGTCTAAGTGAAGAGTCTGGAACAAAAACAAATTTCAGTTATTAGTTTTCATTACTTGTCACAGGTATTCTCTCATTGTGCCCACAAGAGAATCTATGAAACAAAATGATCAAGCAGATCTTATATTATACAAGCTAAACACACGCTAAAATTTAGAATTAAGGAGCACACAGCTCTTTTTAAAAACATGAAACCAACAAGTTTGCCATTGCTAAACATTTTTGGGATACTAACCATATTTTTGGCTTTAGTTCAGCAAGACTTTGCAAACCCCATTCACCCAGTGAATTAAATTTCCTCAAAGCTTTCAATATCCACAAAAATATAAACAGTCTTATTAATGTTGATTTTACTGTTCCTCCCATTTCTGTGAATGTTGGAAATCTCTCTATTCTGTTACCTTGATTTCCTGCTTTCCTGTTAGCCTTCTAATACTCCCATCTAGATCCTTGCTTTCTGATTGGCCCTCATATATACTATTCTAAGTCCCTATTTTTTCTACATAAACAAAATAAACTTTTCCATTCTCATTTTAGCACTGACGGTGGTACGTCATACATACTGAAACCAGTCTGCTATCTTAATTTTTGTATTGGTACTTTTATTAAATGTTCTATTTTGCAGCTTTTGTATTACCTTCTGCACCAAGCTACATTTTCCCATTTATTACATGTTCTGTTAGCTATTTTTTCTTAGATAAGAGATTGTTTTAGAAACATGAGTTTACTGTAAAGAGGTTTTATCCAGGTATTGATTAAAAAAAGAAAGGAAATAGGATTATATCTCATACTATTGACACCATTTTCACAATTTTTTTTTAAATTTCCTAATTTGTGTAATTATGTGTCAATAATGTTAAGCATTTAGGCAATTCTCTGTTACTAGTACTGATTTATTTTTTTAATAGCAAATTTAGCCATCGATTCATTGAATATCAAATTAGCCATTTATTTATTTGATATATCATCATTTGTAATCTCACTAGCTGTAAGTGTTTTGATTGCCAAAATGATTAAGGTCAATTTCGTGTGGTCAACAGTATATTATGTGGATACCAAAAATTCAGAATGTCATCAAATACAAAGTACTAGTAACATTTTTTGTGTGTGTGCTTTAAGATGATGTTTTAAGAAAACTGAACACTCACCCAAACAAAAGGGATTTATTTCGAAAGAGACAACTTATTAAAATAGTGTGTGAAAAATCCCCAAGCTTGGCAACAACTGTTTCTCAAAAGTTTCTAAAATTATATCTGAAGTAGAGGAGCTGTCAGTCAAGTTGAAAAATTGCATTTTATTTATTACTTTCAAGAGCATACAGAAAAGCCCAGTTTGGTTTTTTTTTTTTTTTTTTTTTTTTAAACCATTATTGAATAATTTTTTCCTTAAAGTAAATAACTGTTGATTAATAACATAGTTTAAGGGTGAAAGTACCTCAGGAAACTCCTCTGTTTTGTTCCATTTCAGGATTTTGAGGTAAGCTTTTCTCAGAATTGCAGCTGCTGTCACATCTTCAGGGCTCTCTTCACAAACTTCTTGTAACCACATGCGAGTGAATTTCAGGCCATCAATGGGAGGTGACAGATCTAAATTTATGCAAATATATCATATAAGATTAAAAATCCTCTAAAAATTCTAGTTTTCTTCAAAATTTTATAGGTTGTAACAACTCATGTTTTCAAACAATGGATTTAACTTGGGATTTAAATTTAATAAAAGGCAATTTATATATATCCCTATGGCCTTCTGTCTCACAGTTGCATCAGCTATCAGGAACTTCAAGGGGTTGTGATAATTTTAATAGCCAATAAATGCAAAAATAATTTAACAAGAGGGGAACAATTTCTTCAAAATTTTATAGGTATAACAACTCATGTTTTCAAACAATGGATTTAACTTGGGATTTAAATTTAATAAAAGGCAATTTATATATATCCCTACGGCCTTCTGTCTCACAGTTGCATCAGCTATCAGGAACTTCAAGGGGTTGTGATAATTTTAATAGCCAATAAATGCAAAAATAATTTAACAAGAGGGGAACAATTTCTTCAAAATTTTATAGGTATAACAACTCATGTTTTCAAACAATGGATTTAACTTGGGATTTAAATTTAATAAAAGGCAATTTATATATATCCCCACGGCCTTCTGTCTCAAAGTTGCATCAGCTATCAGGAACTTCAAGGGGTTGTGATAATTTTAATAGCCAATAAATGCAAAAATAATTTAACATATGACCAGCATTAAAAACTGTGTGATTTGTGGTTTAAATTTTTAAACAGGTTGGGAAAGAGCAATTTTCTGTGGCTTCTCTTACCATGGAAATCTGTATCAGTTAATGTTAAATTTTTAATAAAGATGTTTTTCAATAATGACAGCTGTACAGCAGAAAGGAATATTGTGACTTTGGAGTTACCTATGCCCCAGGAGGACTCTTACCATGAAGTACCTACCATGATTACTCAAACAAAAATCAGATCCAGATCAAACAAGTGCTGACTGGCTTGCTGTTACAGGGCAGTCCTAAACTGTATGTCAAAAATGTAAAGGCAGGTAGAGGAGACCAAGTTACCTGTTAATAATCAAATTGGAAAAACTGTTGGTCTAAATTTTTAATCAAGTTTCATAAACAATGAGCTTTTCTCAAAGACTTTCATCAGTGAAAAAAAAAAAATAAATAAATAGAATTTATAAACTATCAGTTTTAGTTAAGTGCTTTCTGTAAAAAATACATTCATTTTTTGCAAACGATGTTCGGAAAGTTCACTGTTACTTCAACACTTCTTTCAAAGTGATTATTAACAGGTATATGAAGACATTTCTGACCCCCCATTGCTATGTGATTCTGAACCATCTTGGCCCCCTCTACCTGCCTTTACATTTTTGGAATACAGTTTAGGACCACCCTGTGTATGTATATACAAAAGGAAGTGAAATGGGACAATTTCAAAATATAATCTTTTTGTATAATTTATCTATAAAAACATAATCTACATGAATGGGAATATGTGTAAATGCACAATCGTTCATTAAAAAAAAAAATGTCCAAAAGAAAAAATTAAAAGAATTCCTAAGTTGAAATAAGGATGGCTTCTTCATCCTCATAAGTGTAGACATTAGAATGAAATGAGCAGTGCCTTGCTGAGTGACCTCGTCAGTATATACCCACTTTTAGGGTGACACTCTCAAAATAATGCATGTAACAGTTGAGGACTGACCAGCTTTTATATGCTGGCAACTGTATACAACTTTGG
Source organism: Cheiracanthium punctorium (assembly GCA_038373885.1). Classification (NCBI taxonomy): domain Eukaryota; kingdom Metazoa; phylum Arthropoda; class Arachnida; order Araneae; family Cheiracanthiidae; genus Cheiracanthium; species Cheiracanthium punctorium. Next base: position 119,151 of record JAWZYV010009733.1, read on the forward strand.
CAGAAACACAGTCTTTAAAACAAGCATGATGTTGTCTCAATCAACAAATTTAAGAAACTAAGCTGTATTTTTCTATTTCAAAAAAAAAAAAAAAAAAAAAGGTTCAATTTCTAAAATTACCTCTTTATCCAATCTTGAATATTTATTATTTCACTTTAAAACTTAAAATGTGCTGATGACATCACATCTAACATGGCAACAAGTTACGTGACATACTTACATCCACAACATTGAAGCTTACAACATTCCTCTAGGTACTTTCAAATACACATTGAAGTACATGTTGTATATAAACCAGGGGTCAGTGCAGACAAAAATTGGGTCCATTTAGCGATCCCTTCATAAAATAACAATTGATTAAAATGGCCCCTTCTCAAAAATATAATTGATTAAAATGGCCCTTCATTGGCATTTTACATTTTGTTCTGTTTTATCAATTATTTTAATTAAAATAGTGACTTTTATTGAAAATTGGTATGAAAATTCACAAAAATATGAAATTTTCACAAGAATGTGACCCTGGATAAAATTTCTGGATCGACTCCTATAAATATAAGTGAAAATATAGTAACTAATTTCTTTTTCTTTACTTTAAAAATACTTGAATAATCTGTAAATAGAGATACATGCACAATTTATTTTTAATTTCATATGGAAATATTATATGGTGAAATTAAATGAAAACAATTACAGTAGAAGACCCAAAATCCACAAGGCTCTAAAATCCGCACTGTCTGTTCAGTGTAAACAATGAAATCTGCCCTGCTAGCCACAAGTTCAGAAAGCTACACTATAGCCACAAAGTAAAATTAAATAAGCTATTCCCACTTGAATAAAATATTTTAAGAGTTTGTGAGCTCTGATGGTAACATTGCTATCCTTGAAATGACTGATGGTGACATAATTAATACTCAATTATGGTCACATGACACAGACTCTGACACAGTAACAAGTGAGGACGATCAGGAAATTGATAAAGTAACATTTAATCAAGGTTAGGCTCTGAGAAAGAAATATCTCAGATTTGTAGAGCAGCAAAGCTGTGTTACAGAACTGGAAATAATAATAATAAAAAAAAAAAAACTATAATTAAAACATGCCAAAGTCCTAAACTACTATTGAATATACATGTTTTAAAGAAGTTGTACTATAATCTCATAATTTTGTATATTGTATTATCCCTCTGTATTTTTATATCACGATTCTGATAATAAGTAACATGATTTGTTTCTCTTGATCTTTATTGTTTTTTTTTTTTTTCCTGTGTGGGGTAGAGGGAAATAGAATAAATTTCCTGTTATGACCCACAATCCGCAAAATTCTAAAATCTGCACAAAGTCTGGAACCAAGCTGTGCAGATTTTGGGTCTTCTACTGTACTTTGTTTTGTAGAACCAAATTTTTAAAACACATTTTTTTACAGAATTTTACTAGTGACTGCAAATTCGTATAAAGTGAAGAGGGCAGGAAAAATTCTGAAAGCTAAGTTTTATTTAATTTTCTGACTTCTTTCGACACCCTAATATCGGATTGGATACAGATGCTTATCATTCATATTATCACACACTATTTTTGAAAATTAGCGCATATATGCAGACTGATGTTTCCAAAAAATTATATTTACTTTATACATTAGTGATTAGAAAAAACGCCTCATTCCTGTATGAAGAATAGGACTAGTAAATATCAGCAGGCAATTTTTTAAAGGCAAATTACACTCTAAGACTTAATGCAACCGTGAAAACATCTAGATACCTCTTTTGGTATTTGTTGGCTGAGTTCGGATATTTTTTAAATCACAGACAAGATAAAATATTTTGAAGTTCTAACTATGGCATTTTTTAGCAATAAAAACACATATAGAGCACTATTTTTTTGTCATCCTTACTGGGAAATGATGATCAATTATATGCATGCGTAAGTCACCAATTTATGAAAAGTTACTATGGGAGGCCAATACCCAAGCTCCTTTGCATTTTTGTAATGAAATTGAATGCCATTTTAAAGACAAAATGATTCCCACCTGACAGTGAGTTCAGAATTTCCTTGAACTTTCCCTTCTCGTATTCAATGGAGTGCTGCTGTATGTGGGGCCGGATATGGGATATCGTGAAATTAACCATGTCTAGCTTCATCAGGTCCAGAGTTTCCAAGATCCCTCTGAAATGGACACAACAAATACATTTGAAAACATATATTATTATTAAGAGTTATATAAAACTGGCAACAGCAGGATATGGCATTTAATAATAGAAAAGTTATAGAATCATGGTATAAATCACAGACGATGAAGACAATGTAAGAATAAATAAAGGCTCATATATATATAGATAGATAGAAGATAGTATATATATTTAAAAGTTGCTTCACGATGCTAACACAATTTCGGCATAGGGTAAGTGCACAACAACAAAACTTCAAGAGTATATCAAATTATTCACATTGTATGATGCCATGTTGTTAACATAATTCTGATGCAGTTAAAATAGCATGAGGAAATAGAAGATTTGATTAATCCAGTCAAAAGGTAGAGAGCTGCTAAGCAACCTCTAGCAGGAATGTAGCATGAATATAAGAAATAGAGCTATGCCAATATCAAACTTTAAAAAACTTAAAAATGCAATATATTTTGAAAATTGGGTTATGCATTTAAAAATTTTTGCAATGCTATTATATGTTTAAGAATATCTATCTATCTGTATAGATGTCAGGCTAGCAAAGTGAAATGTTATAGCAGATAGACAGTAGAATAAAAGCGATGACCTGAAGACAGAGGTACGTAGAACTCTTGGAAGTCCTAGCGTTTATATGAATTTTAATGGTTATCCTTTAACTTTAAAGACATGGTGATTTGATTTGTTATGTTGATAATGCTTTTTCCCTTTACTTAAACACATACTACAATAAATACTACTTTATGCAAATGAATTTTGTTGAGTCACTTTGAAAGCTCACGGAAATCGCCACAATGAATCCTAAAATGAGATTCACAGGGTTCATACTCCTTTTTCAAAATGAAATTCCCTGAGTTTTCCAGGTGATTTTTCAAGAACTTCCAGGTTATTACAAAAAAATAAACATAAGATAAAGACTAAATACTTTTAATTTATATGCCCCATTCTAAGGTAATGAAATTATGATAGCACTACGGTAATCAATATTATACTCCCCCTCAATTATGGCAAAATCCATGGATTACATCTATATCAAACATGGTTTTAAATTGAATTTCACCTATAAAATATCAGAAATTATGCAACAGCTTTACAGAAGTAAAAAAGAATTTTTGGGACCACTTCATTGATTGATATTTTCAAGATATGTTTTTTATACTATTGCCAGTACACAAGGCTATTGGTAAAAATTGCCATATGCTTTAGAACTAAGTAAATTCCACCAATCCTATGCATAAACAATGAAATATTTAACACTATAGGAACACACATTCTACATTGTAACCTAGCAAATATCAGCAGAGTTTACAAATATCAGCAGATATTACTCAATCTAACTTTGTACACAGTACACAACACAAAGAACAGCCCCTCCAACTCAAATGAAAAAAGGGAGCAATCACAAATGCTCAGAACTGCAGAGACAAAATGAGAAGCAAGTGTGCTATTCGTCCTAAGCAGTCTGAAGTGATAGATGATTAACCTTGTATAATCCATTTCCAATTGCATGAGTGCTTCATTAGCAAAGTAGTTGATCCTTGAATAGGGTAAAGCCATAAAAATAAAGAGAGGGGGGTAAATTTTCTTAAAATTCCAGAGTTGAAGCTGGATTTTCCAGGTTTTTAAAGCAAAATTACATTTTCCCATGAGATTTCCCTGAGTTTTAAGAGCTTATTTTCAATTCCCTGAGTTTTCTCTGTTTTCCAGGTTTCCCCGAGGGCATAGGGACCCTGATTCAAACCAAAACCTCTTTTCCACACCTCTGAATGCCTTAAGAAATAGACACTTCTAAGTGCTGGAACAAATACATTTGTTTCATACAGGAAACAAACAATAAAAGCTGAAAAATAAATATTGATCTGGACCACCTTCTATAATACCCTTCACTCCTCTCAAGTATCAAATACAACTTTAAATACAATCACACATAAGCCCATCACATGCTGCCATGACAGTAATACTTATTGATTTACATAAAATAATCTATTTTACTTAATACATATAATTGTAAAAATTTGATAAACTGTTTATAATTGAGGATTTTACAGACTAAAGAATCTATTTTAAAATGCATAGGATTCAAGTGCTCCTAACTCTGTAGGGTCCAGTTACTTTGTAAAATAACACACATCAATTAAAGATACCATTATATGATCAATTTGGGTGGAACAGTCCACCCTTCCTGAATTACTAAAAAAGCTCCACTCTCGGATCTTTTATAGCACACAAATGATCATCTTTCAGGGCCAAGTTGCAGTGAAGCAGCAAAAGATTGTCATGTGCTTTTGTGGCAAGTGTTGGTTGACACGGAATCATTCAAAACAACAGGAAGGTGCAGATATACATTTAACACTAACAACGAAATTAAATTATTTGAACATTGAAATACAAGGATGGATGCAAAAGAAAGAAAGAAAAAAAGGTTGCAAGGGTAATAAAAAAATTATATATTCAATGAAAATACAAAAGTTAATTAAGAGGCATACTTCCCAGTCACTATTTAAAAAATCACTAAAATAATTCAGACATTTTATCCTAACATTGAACCATTTTTTTTATACGTCCTTGCAGAAATTACATCCTTGCCCAGTGAGCCAGTTCTCAGCAGCTGTTTTCACATCACTGTCTGAAGAGCCCTGCCATGTTGAGTAAGGGTGTTATCCTCTTATACGGCAATGCCAGGTCAAAAGCTGCTTTCAATACTTAGTAATTGCTGCTAAAGTTCAAGAGGGAAGTCTGGATTCACTCACCATACAGCCTAGGTTTGGCAACCAGTTACTATTCCCTGCATTTAAAAATGAAAGAAAGCTTATATGGAACAAAGTTTTATTCAGACAGTGGTGTGAAACCAGCTGCCGAGACTGTCTCAGTTGATGGGGACATGATTTCTGCCAAGATGAGTTAAAGAAGTTGATCCCGCATTTTCACAAATACACTTGCATACTTTTCTTAATTTTAGTAGTAAAAAAACAGTAGTAGTTTTTCCAACGTTCATTTTAAAAATATATTATTAGTATAGCAATAAAATTATGCACAATATGAAATAATCAAATCAATTTTTCTTTTTACTTGCTCATATTTTCTTGTTCTCTTTTACATGTACACATAAGAATTTCAGTAACATTAAGTAAGAACAAGAACAATGAAATATTTAAAACGAGTTGTTTATATTATACTTTAAAGTGCTCTGACATACATAATACTTTTATTGAATATGGAAATATATGACTATGACAAAATCACTGTTTAATTTTCTAGAAAAGCTTTGACATGCAAATAGACAGTCTCAGAAAGGCTTTCAGGAATCCCTTTGATAATAAATAAAACTTGGAAAAGCAATAAAATTAACACAGTTGCCTTTTTCTGATCACCAAATTTGTACCTTGGAGTAAAGGGAAAGTTGCTTCATACTTGAAAATAGTACGAAAATGGCATTTTTTTAGTCGAAAAGTATCCCAAGTTACCTAATATTTAATTTAGTAGCAAAAGTCTCCTTTTTAGTTGCTAGTGGACACTCTGCAGTCAATATTCTTGGTGATTGCATAGAAATATAGTCGGTTAAAAAAATAAACTATCGGTGCACATAATCCAAAGTGAAACAGAATCTGTAGTGCATATATGAACATGCGTGCATAACATACACACATACATGCAAAGTGCTTGTGGTATGATGACTTAAAAAATATTTCTTTTGGGTAACTATCCATCTTTAAAAAGACAAACTCCACAAAACCCTGGAATCACTGAAAAACTATCTGCAAGAACTTCGAATGTATATATGAATGGTGTATGTCTATATTAACTGACTAGGCACAGAAAAGTGATCAGCAAATATGCCTGTTAATTCCTTTTTAAATCTTCTGTTTGATGTTAATAAAGAATGTTTTATTAGCTTTGTAACATTCTTTTTGCATAGCTGCCAACCTTCCAAGAAAAAAATAAGGAACACAGCACATGCTCATAAAATCAGAAATAAGGAACACAGTGCGTGGTCATGGCATTAAATATACAATTATAAATTTTACATTAACAAAGACAATACAATACAATTATAAATCATGTGTAGAGAGATGATGTGCATATATAATCATTCATTTATAAAAATAAAATATACTTAACTTAGCTCAATTTCTACAATAGACTTAAATGTTTAATGTAACAAATACTTGACAGAATAATAAGATGATTATCATTCAATTAAATTTATTGGCTTGTTTACAAGGATAAATGCTTTACTAAAAGCTAAATATGTACTTGATACATATTTTAGAAAGTGATTCTATGAACCTTTCAAGTATATTAGGCTAGTTGGAGTGTTAAGGCTGATTAATTTTTATTTTTTACCAACTATGCAAAAAATTCCAGAGCTGAAGATCGAACCCAAGACTGCCATTTAATGTGTGGATGCTCTACCACTGAGCTACTGTGGGACAATTGCCAGATGAAATTTCTCACAATAGAACCGTTGGCAGTTGTTCTCGCAATGGAACCGTTGCAAGAAATTTCATCTGGGAATTGTCCCAGAGTAGCTCAGTGGTAGAGCATTCGCACGTTAAGTGGCAGTCCTGGGTTCGATCCTCAGCTCTGGAATTTTTCGCATAGTTGGCAAAAAATAAAAAATAATCAGCCTTAACACTCCAACTAGCCTAATATGTACACAATTTTCTTTTTTTCTTTTAATTTTTAAAAATTCTTACACAGCAGCTGAAAAACGGAACATTTTGGCTTAAAAACGTATTTATGGAACAAAGCTCAAAAAACTGAACGAATCAGTATAAAATGGAACACTTGGCAGCTATGTTTTTGGATCCATACTCGTAGAATTTAATGTTTTAACAAAGTTTACTTGTAGAGTGGTACTATTTCTGTGAGCTGCCTCAGCTGTTGAATCTTCTCATCCCTGGCAGGTGCACAGATGCGGGCCATGGTGGAAATGATAAAGTGTGCATAGCTCAGCACATCGATGGTCCCCTTCCGTGTCTGCTGCTCTATCAGGTCCAAGTCCAGCACTTCGTTGATCTCATTCTTCAGACGAGTGTTGTGCGGAAGCAGCAGCCACAGCAAAATCTTAACAAGAAAGATAAATCACACCAAATTCATTGAATATAACACTTTTCAATAAGTCTTTTTCTTTGTGCCCAAGAAATGTATCTTGTCTAACTTGATTTTGAGGATAACCTCAAAAGAATTGTCTATCCCTTTACATGCCATTTGCTCAGTAGAATATTAAATGTTATTTCTATCCTTTAAATGAAGTAATATAAATTGAAATATTTTTAATGCATGGTTATTCTTTTAAGGGACTTCGTAGAACAATTTTGCTAAGTCAATGTAAATACCCTCTAAACAATCACTGCAACCATATATACAGGAGCAACAATATTTATGCCTTATTTCTACAACTTTTAATACAGTAAAAAAAGTGATATGAAAAAATTATCTGCCAACTGACTTTTTTGCGACTGACAAAAATATCCAGATGCATTACTTTTCCCAAAGTACATACTTTCAATTTCTTATGTAAGGACAAATATTCATTTATAAGGGTGCCATTGTCTATTTTGCCAGAATAAAAATGACTCAATTGTTTTGAAAGGAAAAACCGTATTAAAAGGGAAATGCTCCCTTCTTGTAACCCTCTTATAATGAAGAATTTCCTTTCCTATTTTGCAGTTATATGCATTTTTTTTTTGTATAAATTATGTCTTGTTGTTTTATTGGCTCTATTTACCTGTACTTTTAAACACCAATTTTATTTGTAATGTTCATTTGTAGAGTGATCACTAGCAAAATTTTCCAGTTTTAGTCATTATTTGTGACCATAAAACCATTCATGGCCATAGGTACCAAAGTTCGAAAGATTTTGCTGAAATAAAAGGAGCTTTTCATTACCTCTTTGATTTCCTTGAGTAGCAATAATGCCTGTGAGTAGTCTGGGGGTTGAGCGGAGAGTTGCTCCATGAGAAGATCCCAAAATGCCTTGTGGAATATTTCGGTAATCTTCTTTTCAAGGCTGCAATACAAATAATCAATAACTTAAAATATTCACTGAAACATATAACCATTTGCATTGCTGCCAACATTTCAATTTGAAAATTAGTACAGTCGAATTTGTCTGTCTTGCACCTCGTGGGATAGAATGGAAAAATCAAAATCAAGCTAGGTTTTGAGCTATAGAAGTTTTAAATGTGCTTAATAAAAAGTTTTTTGATAACTGTAGTAGCAAAGTACAGTGGCATGATCAAAAATAAATTGTATATACATGCATAACAGTATTTAAACACATATATCTAGCTTCAACGGCCAAATGGATAAGACACTGAACATGGCATATGGCTGAAGTGTGAAGTCCTGCATTTGGACCTATCAATCTAATAGTCTGCATTTGGACAGTTTTCTCCAGATGTAATATGAACATGTGTTCATACCCCTTAAAAAAGTCCAGCACCTTCACGAAGATAGCTTTGTATAGGCTTGCCATAACATAAAACCTCTATTTTCAACAATAAAATAGTCTTTTTAATGACATTGGATGTTTTAACTTTTTTTGTTTGTTTTTTTCTACTAGCTTTTTGAGATTAAGAAGAACTGCAAATTCATTGTAGCTAACATTTTTTTGAGATTTAGAGACATGAAAAGTTGTAAAGAATTTTAAGGCCTTCTCCTCTTCTTTTATGCTTTCTTTAGTTCCATTGATATGTAACTTCTGTTGTTAAGAAAAGTGGTCTATCAATTTTTGGAATTTACACTATATAAAATTTAAGATATAGAGATTTTGAAGATAAACTTGGAAAATACATTCAATGGACATTGTAAGTGCAAAAAAAAAAAAAAAATGTCAGAAATTTTGAGATAAGCAGGTTCAAAGGTAAAATTAAGCTTCTTCTTCTTTTTTTTTTTTAAAGATGTATACAGAAGCCTTGTTTTTATTTATTTTTTCTATTTCTGTAAATTTTAAAATCATCCCAATTTGTATTCCAAATAGCTTCAAACAATTACGAATTCACATAGGATGACAAAAAAACTTTCTGTTCAAACACTCAGAATTTACAACGCAAGATATTTTAAGCAGATTTATTAAGCTGTATTGAGATAAGTCCTCATAAATGTAACTTTTAGTTAAATATTGTACTGTTGAAATAGAAGAAATTCTTAGTACAGTCGAGAGAGAGCTCTGATAATCCAAGTTGATTGGGACAGGCACCAACTTGGATTATGTGCACTACACAATAAAATCATAAAGGAAAACACAGTTTTATGCATATATGTACAGACAGATCAAACAGCTAAAAGATAATGAGCACACAGATTTCTAATAATATAAAACTTTATTTTAAATAACAACACACTTGATTTAATGTTTAAAATATTAATCTAAGATTGTTTGTTTTTGAGCAGAAAGTCTTTCTCGCAACCTTTAAAAATTAAAATAAATAAAACTTTTCAAATAGTTATGTGGTAAAGCATCTGGTTGTTACTTAATGTAGGAAAGGGCAAAATATAACGTCACCTTGCTTTCTACCAGCAAAGTTTTTATTTATTTATTATTATTATTTTTTGCTGTACCTCGGATTATACGGAACTCTACAGTACATATTTCTGAATGAAAAAGTTCAATTTAGTAACTTTCATTAATACACACACACACACATATATATGATTCTCGAGTGTAGTCATGCATTGAGTTATAGGTAGGAATGAGGCTATCTTACAGAATCAACAATTCTTTATTCTTTTTCCTTTGAACACTGGCTATCAAGCACATAAATGTGCAAACTGGCCTCAAAAATTTGATGAGAAGAATGATCAGATAAAGCACCAAAAAACTCAGAATGTTATCTATGTGTTAAAAATTTTAAGAATCCAGACCTGGTCAGGCATTTACAGTGACAAACAGGAGAAAACCCTTACAAGTGTGTCATTCACACTTACGTTCAGATAGGAAGTTTGTGTGTTGTTGCTCGGTAACAAGAAACACATAACTACAATTTCTGAGAATTAGTTCATTAAAAATATTTATTTATTTGAGGTAAATGGAAATATTTAACAAATAGAATTACAATTATTTTTTAAACATAATTTATCATGAAAGGATTCACTATCTTTCACAAAACAGATAGTTTATGTAATTCTAAATACCTAAGGAGAAAAAAAAAAAGAACTTTTGTAACAAAGAAGAATATAATATCAAATTATTATTGTAAAATGTACATACTAGGTGTATTACTGTGTACAGTTATCTCTTTTAATCAGTTTTTGCAATAATATTCCCACTCCCCACAACAAACCTGTCACTGTGGTGAGTCTGCTGCAGCTTGAAATCTTTGTTCACAGCAATTTCATGAGCGAGGGCCATGTTGAAACCAGATTTGGACACGTCCTCGGCTGCTTTGAGTATCTGTTCCATACTGATGAAAGAAGGAGGAGATGCTAAAAAGTAAATAAACAAGCACTCAGTAAACTGTTCCATGCATTTTCCTCATTTTACGTTCTCAGTGTTTGCCTTTTGCTCAGTTTTTTTTTTTTTTTTGCAAAAAGCACAAGACATTAAAATCCACTGATTTTGAATGCATGTATTACTAGTACGTAATAAAATTAGGTTCCTGTATTGTATCTCATACAAATGGAAAAATGCTTATAGAAAATTGGTCATAAAATAAAACTTATTGCATATTAATCATGATATAATAAATCTTTAAGTAAAGAAATGTTTATTTTGAAGAATGTCTTGCTGTTAAAATAAAACAAAAAATTAAATTTCTGTCCCATGGAACCATAAATAATTTTGGCACCACTTTTAGCACTGTGACCAGGGTACGTACCCTATTTGCACCCCCTCCCACTTGGAACCCTGCATCCATGTAAGATTCAAATACTGAAAATATGTATACCGTAATTTCTGGGAGAAACAGCACAGCATTTGCGGGTTTAAAACTTAAAATTTCTACCAGTGTGGCACTTACATGTGCTAAAATAAATAAATAAATATTTGATAATTTCAGGATTCAAAGAAACTAAAATTATAGGTCCAGATAAAGAGTCTAAAAGCCCAGAAGATGAATTTGATGATGTGATAGACTTAGATCTGGATTTAGATCAAGATTTGCAAAATTATTTTAATTCCGATACAGCAGAAACAGACTTTGGTAGCTTCACATAATATAAACTTTACTGTGATTTTTGTTAGCAAAAGCAAAATTTGAAATTTTCATCTTTCATTTAATTTAATATTTTTGTGTTGCATTCTTTAAAAACTAACATAATAAAAGTATTAAGTACATGGACTTCTTTAGTGAGTTACATTCATGAATATAAGTACATCCTCATAACTTTTTATATAAAATTTATATTTCTGTTATGATTTGATTTTATTCATTTCTCTTAAGTGATAGGCCATACATCATGACACAGAGCAATATTTTGCAACTATGATATTCACGGCGATGTCACATGCAATTTAACTTAGTGTGGCGTTTATGTGCCCTCTCAATTTTTTTTGTGCCATTTTATTCAAGTGCAGCATTTCTTCCGAAAGTTATGGCAAGTTCTGAAAAGGAGAAAAACCTACATAAAAAAATTGCAATACTTACCTGATAATATCGAGGAAAACATATTTGCAGGTGACCCAGTAGGAGTGGAGCGTCCATCTTTGGGAATATCTTTTGGGCGGGCACCTTCCCCTTTAGAATGATCGTCCATCCTGAGCTTCTAAAAATAAGAAAAAGCATGAGAAACATCATTTCTAAAACACTTTCCAACAAAATCATTTTGAACAAAGTTGATAAAATTACATCACTTTCAATCACCCTCTAGCACAAGGCCTTTTTATCATTGTGTGGAATGATCTGCGCTTTAATGTGGACTAAACTCCCTCATGTGAAAAATAGTCAAAATTATCCAGGGTTTAATTTCTAACAAACAAGCAAAAAAGTGCAGGAGTCCTAATTTGTTACATTATAAATTACAACATCAATTAACTAATAATTAACTGTAGGGCTTAATAAAGTTTTGTTTAAGACAGTAATTATATGCAATGTAATAAAATTAATATCATTAGAAGCAATTATGAAGGCTGTTAAAAATTTTCATTTTATATAAAAATTCACTTAAAAGAAAAGAAATACAGGAGGCGAGTTAACATGCAGGGTTTTCATTATGAGAAAAAAACTGGGTGGGAATTTCTCATTATAGATGGTTGGCTAAAGTTTATAAGTTGCCTAATATCCAGTGGGTAAGGTGTCCATAAATGGATAGTTACCTCTGCTGCGGAGAAACACCCAAAATCAAGGTATTTATGATTTTTAGTTATTCTTATTGTATGTGACTAGGACTCCAAGTGTGTAAGTCAGGCCCAGTTACATGCAATAAAAATAACCTAGTTAAGGAATAACTGTGTCCCCAGGATATAGCTGATCAGGACACCCATCCCCCAAATCTTCTGAAATACAAGAATTTTGTGCAGAATGAAATCGTTTTATAGGGCGTGCAAATTTCTCGCAGTAATAGCTTTTTAATGTGAGAAAAAGGGGAAAAATTCAAGATTCTCGCATTCTAGTAAAAACACTGCCATGTTAATTAAGCCTGGTTACATTACCAATAACCCTCTCAAAAATAAAAAATTTCTACCAGCCATCATGGCTGGAGAAATTTTTTATTTTTGAGGTGGTACGGCTTATTTTTTACCAGCCACTTAGAAGAATCCGCAGTCCACATTCTTAATAAAAGAAGCAGAAACGATTTAAATTTATTTTAGGAATTCAATTTCTCATTACAAAGAGGCAGCAAAAATATTGTAATGTAATAGAAAAATCTTAAAAGAAATTTGAGGATTTTTAATGTGTTCAGTTTAATTTTGTTTACAAGACAAGACAATCAGTTAATTGCCACCCACTATCCAGTTTTTATCGAAACTCACTACTCAGATGTATTTGAATACTTTGATGCCCAACAGATGCATTGCGTGTCACTCACCATTTGGCGAGTGGTGAATGACATTCACGAAGGTTAATTACCAAGGTTCAAAGCTCAATCTCTTACACTAGCATTAGAAAATCTGATTTTTGTAGGGTGATCTTCAGGCCTCTTCTTCCATTGCTCATTCTAGCAATAGAAAATCTAATTTTTCCAGGATGGACTTCGTCCATCCAGTTGACCAATGAGTCTAGTGGTGCAATTCTTTAAACACTGCATGCATAACAAGTACTATAATGCCAAAGCTTGGAGAGAGGATGGGGTGGGGGTTTGAGATCCCCCTATATGGTCACCAATGTGAGGGGACACAGCAATAATGAGTGCTTGAATCATTATCATGGAATCATACTTGAATGGAAAAACGAACATTTAATAAAGACAGACATGTAAATCACACCAGACAACAGACATGTAAATGACACTAATGTACATATGAATGGTAATGCATAATTTAGTAATAAAGATACCCATTTAAAATCCCAAATTAGATAATCTACTTTCATCTGTTTGAAACAATAAATAAAAGCTCGAGAGGAACATATCAAATTAGTAATATTCAGAACATATATGTCAGTTCTTCCTAAATCTAGTTAAAGGTCTTAAATTTTTTTTGATATTTTAACAGCTATAATCACATTAATAAATAATACTAATAATGTCACTATCATTTTAGTTCAATTCTTTGAAAAATTATTGACTATAAATAATTTGTAGCAAGCAAAGAAAGTTTCCAGTCAACATTAAAAGCAATCACTAAACTTTAAAGGCACAATATGAGAGATTATTTCTACAAAATAAGAAAAATTTGAAATACAAAAATTTCAAAAAATTAAACTTCTTTAGAAATCAGAAAAAAAATCATTGGTTACATAGTTAAAATGAAACATCAATAGAGCTTACTTGCTTGCATTATTTAATTGTATATTTATATTTGTATTATTTTACGAGCAGGTCAATGGAAAAACGGATATGCTAGTCTCAGAATACACATGTTAATAGTACTAATGAATTAATGAATGGTAACATATAATTTATTAGAATATATTTTAAAAGAAACTCATAATTTTAAGTGTTCATAAATATGTGATACCAGTTAACTGCTAATTTTTATAAAATACGCAAGTAAAAGGGGAAAAAAAATTATCATTATTTCACAAATATTTAAAAAAGTGATTAGTAATAGTATTATAAGAAAAACTTTATTAAATTTTGCAGTATGGTTGTCATGGGGGCAAAGCCAAATACTAACATTGCAAGACGTATGAAAAGATATAATTGGTGACATTTCCATTTATAAAATTATTATAAAAATACTGTATTGGGTGAGAACATGTTGTACAAATTCCTACAGAAATACTTCTTAACTAGCCGCAACCAGTTTTGGGCGTTGAGCAGCCAGCGATGGCCAAAAACTGAATCTGTTATTCAACAAAATATGGCATTTGTTGCATTCTTAAAGGATACTAGGGTTTAAAATACCTGGGCTTTTTAAAAGAGCCAAATAACAATGATTTAAATGAAAGAAAGGAAAAATTTTGATAATGTTTAATCAAACCCAAAAAACATATTTCTGTGTGGGTTTTAGTGTTTTTTAAAACTCGTCTGGTTTTTTGGGGGGGGTTGTGGATGGGTCCAAAACTGTAGGATAGCCATCTAAAATCACACAATACTTAATTTATTTTCAGCTTTCACATACAGGGTTTCTACAGATTTCACAACTTTTGCTTCCCTGACATCCACCATGGTCCTCCCTGACTTTTTATCTAGCGCGCTTTCCTGAATTTTGTGTTTCTATTTTTAATATTACATCCTTTAATTAATAACTTTTTAGATATATTTTGCGCTTTTTTACAAATAATAATAAAATCAATACACAAAAAATATTATTTGACATCACTGGATTCTAACAAGAACCATGTTTGATAATAATTTAAAATAAAATTAAGAATATTTCAACTGAACAAGATATGCTAATAAAGGAAACATTTTAAAATCATTAATAAGGTTAAATAAGAAAATGAAAATAAAACAATTTCTACCATTAGGTTCAAACAGGAAGTATTTTCTTGATTTTGCCACAAAATTCAAATATTCTTGCATTTCCCTGACCTTTCTTCAAATTTCCCTGACTTTTTCCCCAAATCCCTGACCAAAACTCATTTCCCTGACTTTCCAGATCTGTAGAAACCCTGCCCTAGTAGCAATGACTGCTTGTTTTCTGCTCGGTTGTTCATCGACTCATCGACTCGTGGAATTCAGTCATCGGCAAGTGCACTTTTGTTTATCTGCAATAGATGAATTTTTATTCATGGATAGAAGTGATCTAGACGAGCAGTTTTGCCAATGGGAAACTGAAAAACAATATCTTATCCGAAACTGCAGCTCTATAGCCATCGGGCCTAGCAGGTGTCCCCAGTGGTTTACACTTTACCCAAATTCCTATATATAAATATTTGTGAAATTTAGATGTGCCTTTGCATAATCTAAGGGAAATTTTGAACAGTTCTTGAATTAATCGCATAATTTACTTCAAATTTCTTGTATTGGGGTTGGGAGGGGCAGGGGGTGGTGTCCCCCCCCTTGCCCCCTCCCACAAAATTTAAATTTGAAAAGAAATATTTACAAAAAAAAAATGTAAGTGTTTATTATATAAAAATTGTTTGTAATATTTAAATAATTTTTAAAAAATGTGTTTAAAAAAAAGAAAAGAAAATCTATTTGAGCGTCAGTTGCACTATAAGAAAAACGGAAACTTCATTATAATGAGCAACATCATTTGAAACCTCTATAATATAAACAGCAAAAAGAGAAATCAGTTAATTTTTAAAAGTTATCCAAGAAATATGAAAGCTAAAATCACACTAAAATTCCTATACAATTGGCAATATTGTTTTTTAATTATTAATTATGAATGTTGTTGCTACTTACATACATTGGTAAAAAGTGAAATTAATTTCTTACCAATCCAATAATTCGACTATTATTAATAATAGCTGAACAACACTTTGTCAAAATTTCACCCAAAGTCCCAATCTGAGAGTAAAATAACCGGTACTTTACACTTTGCCTTACATATGACAAGATTCGATGATCTAGGGGTAGCGCGTTTATCTCAGAATCAGAACACTCAGGGTTCGGTCCCGGGGGACGAAGAATTTTTTTTCTTTTTTTCAGAAAAACGGAAATTTAGCATACAAAAAACGAAAACATAATAAACAGAATGGACATTTTTTTTTAAAATTTTGCTGCCAGTCGTTTATTTTTTATTAAAAAATATATTTTAAACAGTTTATCGGTTTCTTTTCGTTATTTCATCGGAGTCATCGGGAAACGATGATCGGCTTTATGACCCCTCGAGCGGGCATTTTGTACCAGTTGCCGATGACATTTCCCCTTTTTTTGGATGAAAAACCGTGATCGGCCATTGCTTGTTCTCCTCGGATTTAACTCGCGCGCCTCTCATCAATTGATGGGTTATTGCTACTAGGGTGACATATTCTTTGATCCATCTATATCTTAAGACATGTGGTTGACAAAACACATTTAAACATTATCCCAGAAAGTCACAAATGGATATTTTCAAGTTTTTGTTTTTAACTAGAACTTACAACTGTACGATTTATTATCCACAGAATCAAAAACTACTTACATTCACAGTTTACCTGCTTTCTCAATTATGAGAATTAAAAAGGCATAACCTTGAAATTAAAGTTTAACTTGTTCCAAATCACAAAATATTCAGAGAGCAACAAAAAAAAATGTTCCCCCCCCCCCTGAGGTGTCATCATTTTTTAAAATAGCATATCGTGGAGGGAAAAAAATCTGTGCTTTTGAGATAATACTGGGGATAAACTTTCAACTTATATTTTGGTATGATTAACATTTTTCAGCCAAACATATTTAATATTAGAAAGAGGGAAAAAAAAAAAAAAAAAAAAAAACAGAAGAAATTATTTACTATTTTTAATCTAAATTATTTAGAATTTGAAAATTATATCTATAAGTATGTGGATGATTTTTCACAGCAAAAGTTCGTTTTCTATGGTAAAAAAAAAAAAAATGAAATTTCGGCAGAGTGTAAGTTTTGGTTGAGTTTATTTGAGAATCAGAATTAAAGTGATAAAGAAATGTTAAAGTAACCTTCAAAAGTATTTTTCAAGCGTAAAAAAAAAACAAAAAAAAAAAAAAAAAAACACGGAACACAAATCTGTCCGTTTTAGAAAAGTCACTTATGTGCTTTATTAGTAAAACAAATTGGCTGGATAATTTAATTCATGTACAGAAATCACAGCTGATTTGACACGAATTTATCACAAAAAATATTCGAAAGCTATAACCTTCAAATTACTATCATCACAAGCTGAAAGATAGAATAAACGAATTCAGAAAACAATCAATTATTATTAATATTTTTAAGTTGTCCAGGAAACACGATATTTGTTTATTTACCTACTCTGGATCTTAAAACTTCAATAAGCCATCTGGCGGCTTTAAAAATAAGTTTTGACAGGATGTGAAACGTTTCGTAGTGGCGAAATTTGCAAATTTTTCACGCAAACAGAATTATTGACTTGCATTTTTCAACAACAGATTGGCTTTTATATATATTTTTTTCCGTTTTGGATTTTTAATGATTTAAAATCATTCAGTTCTTTCTAGTTTTATCGAATTTACGTGACGTTAGTCATCACAGAATGACTCATTTAGGAATGATTATTTAAACCAGGCAGCGGATAGCGGATAAATGTGCACTTATACCCTCTCTTTATTGGTTCTTGTCTAACAAAGTTCAGCCAATCAAATTCCAGATATAAACGATTGGCAGAAAAGCAAACCCTCCATATTTGAAGCGAATTGAAATGTCAAGATTCCGCCTGCTGCATGGCAGAAAAACGGACATAGGTTCTGTCCTCTTGCGGGGCCGTCGGTCTAACGGTCTGAAGTTTTGGGCGATTTTCTCCAGATGTAACGTGAATACGCGATAGATGCCCAGAAAATTCCTCCCCCAAGGCATTCCCCCTTATCTTTGTCCTTTCTTTGACATGGATTTATAAGCGGTTCATCGTGACAAACACACAAATCCGAATATATGTTCCCACACAACTAGCGTTGCCAGGCGTCCGGATAAAGCCGGACATAGTTAGGCTTTTTGATTGCGCGTCCGGCCAAACTTAACGGTGTCCGGCTTTTGTTAGGCTATTTACTGGTGACTTTGGCTGATTAGTAAAAGTACTTGAACTGATTTGGCATTCGATGTTATTTATATTTCATTAGAACTTAACAAAATTCATGGTAATAATCAAAAAAGCTTCATTTTACATACACCCTCCAAAAAAAGTATTCGAGCAAGAGAGAATTTTCCTATTTTAGATTTGCGAATAACAATTGAGTTTTTGAAAAACGCACAAGCTTGATAGAAATATAGAAAGTCATATTTATACTTAGCCTAATTCATATTCTTTGATAAATAATTTTTAATATACGAAACCAACGTAGGAAATTTCTCTCTTGCTCGAATACTTTTTTTGGAGAGTGTACAATTTTTTGTTGTACCTATTAATACTAAGACAAAATCCTCAATATTGTAGGCTGTCCGGCCTTTTTACACAAATGTCCGGCCAAACTGGCTGGTATGTCCAGCTATTCGGTTTGGCGACCTGGCAACCCTTAACACAATAATAACAAACGGACATAGGCATTGCCGTCAATGCGTTTTGATAGATATTTCTACAATATATTTAGACCAGCATTTTCCGAAAACATAGCACCTGTTCACCTTCGAAAGGAAGGGGAAAAAATCCTTCTGTAGTTTCTCTATTTAATAAATAGAAGTAGGAAAAAAACGATATAAACATTTAAAATCATTAGCATAGTGATAAATGCTGAGAAATCATTGGTAAACTGTTGAAAATTATTTAAGGAAACATCTTAAATTATTAAGAGGTGCTGAAATAATATTTGTATCTAGAAATGTTTACATTATGGATTATATACATGAGGATTACACACCTAAGATCATTGATCAAAAGTAGCACTTTTATGCTTTTAAACCCAGAGTAATCCGTTAACAGATACAATACAGAACAATTTCAAATAAAATTACAGTCCCCTAGTAGCAATAACCCATCGGTCGATGAGAGGCGGGTGAGTTTAATCCGAGGAGAAGGAGCAATGGCCGATCACGGCTTTTCATCCAAAAAAGGGGAAATTTCATCGGCAACTGGTACAAAATGTCCGCTCGGGGGGCCATAAAGCCGATCATCGTTTCCCGATGACTCCGATGAAATAACGAAAAGAAACCGATAAACTGTTTAAAATATATTTGTTAATAAAAAATAAACGACTGGCAGCAAAATTTTCAAAAAATGTCCGTTCTGTTTATTATGTTTTCGTTTTTTGTATGCTAAATTTCCGTTTTTCTGAGGGAAAAAAAAAATTTTCCTTCCTCGCCCGGGCCCGAACCCTGTGCGTACTGATTCCGAGATAAGCACGCTACCTCTAGACCATCGAATCTTGTTATGTGTAAGGCAAAGTGTGAACTACCGGTTATTTTAGTCTCAGATTGGGACTTTGGGTGAAAAGTTGACAAAGTGTTGTTCAGCTATTATTAATAATAGTCAAATTATTCGATTAGGAAGAAAGTAATTTCACTTTTTACCAATGTATGTAAGTAGCAACAACATTCATAATTAATAATTAAAAAACAATATTGCCAGTTGTATAGAAATTTTAGTGTGATTTTAACTTTCATATTTCTTGGATAACTTTTTTAAATTAACTGATTTCTCTTCTTGCTGTTTACATTAAAGAGGTTTCAAAAGAGTTGCTCATTGTAATGAAGTTTCCGTTTTTCTTATAATGCAGCTGACGCTCAAATAGATTTTCTTTTCTTTTTTTTAAACAGATTTTTTAAAAATTATTTAAATATTACAAACGATTTTTATATAATAAACACTTACATTTTTTTATAAATATTTCTTTTCAAATTTAAATTTTGTGGGAGGGGGCAGGGGGGGATACCACCCCCCTGCGCCCTCCCAACCCCAATACAAGAAATTTGAAGTAAATTATGCGATTAATTCAAGAATTGTTCAAAATTTTCCTTAGATTATGCAAAGGCACATCTAAATTACGCAAATATTTATAGGAATTTGGGTAAAGTGTAAACCACTGGGGACACCTGCAAGGCCCGATGACTATAGAGCTGGAGTTTCGGATAAGATATTGTTTTTCGGTTTCCCATCGGCGAAACTGCTCGTCTAGATCACTTCTATCCATGAATAAAAATTCATCTATTGCAGATAAACAAAAGTGCACTTGCCGATGACTGAATTCGACGAGTCGATGAGTTAACGATGAGTCGATGAACGACCGAGCAGAAAACAAGCAGTCATTGCTACTAGGGTCTTTCTATCGTCGGGGAGTAGCCAAAGTTTAAAATGGCAATGATACTCTGTAGCAGGAATAATAATAATAATAATAAAACTGCATAGCTTTATTTATTAGCCCACTTCCAAAAAGAAGAAAGAATACAAGAAAGTTTGATTTTTCACTATGTGTATAACATATCAACATGAGTCTACATGTTTTATGCTGGAGGGCGGGAGGGCGGCGGTCAGGACAATGAAGGAAGATATTGAAGTCTTGCCGCCCCTCGTACAAACACAATTATTAACTATTTGTTTCCTTAAAATATGTGGTGTAGACACCACACGATTTCCTTATACGTCTACAACTTCTACGTACATCATCCACGTTTATAATTCGATACAGCTCTTTTAAACTTACTACTCTCTCTACAAAGTAAAGGAAGTATTGTCGATCGAGTATTGTCGGAAGTATTGTGAAGTCGATCACAATTGTGATCGCGATTTTTTTATATATTAAGAGTTCGATTTAAAAATGAATTTTGTTCATTTCTAATTTTATTTTGTTTTCGCGCATCGCTTTAATGCACGTATATCGATCCACTTTGACCAACCGTGATGAGAAGTTTTCTAGTGACGCGTCACTAGAAAACTTCCTCATATGCATGAACGTATGTATACAGTGGCGGATCCAGAAATTATTTTTGAGAGGGGCTAAATTTTTAAAAAAGCTTATTTCACCCAATTAAAATGAACTGTAAATCAAAATTTCAGTCAAAATCAATGTGCATGCTTTTGGGAGGGGTTAAGTTATAAAATATTATCATTTTAGCTGTTTAAAGTGTATAACAAAGCAGAATGTTACTCTTCAGCAATCTCTTTTTTTTGGGGGGGGGTGAAGCCCCCTAGCCGCTCCCCTGGATCCGCTACTGTATGTATATACATACTATGTATGCAACTCTCAAAGTTTGAAAATAATTACCCGTAGAATCTTGGAATAGGAGGAGTTTTTTAAGTGTGGTAGGGAAGATTCCTATCTTGCTCCACACCACCGTCAGAAACATAACTATAGCTGAGAAGCTTTTGAGACTGCTAGTGAACATCCCTATTTTGTTGCACACCAGCGTCAGAAACATAACTGGTGCTGAGTTTTTAAGTGTGCTAGTGAAGATTCGTACCTTAGCTTGTATCATTTAGTGAATATCTATATAAATAAAACAAAGTGTAAAATGTACGTTTGTTTGTGTCTCGCGTAGCTCCTAGACGGGTGATCGTAGACCTACTAAATTTTGTATGGAAATTCTCTAGGACGGGTCCCGATATACCTCGAAGCGATTTTTTCGAAATTATTTTAGGAGATATTAATAAGAAACGTGTCGCAAAATGCTAATTTTTGCTCTCCGCCATTTTGTAATTTTAACCCTGTAGTGGAAAAAGGGAGGATTAAGTATATCTAGGTTGCCATATTTGGCAAGTGTATTAAATGATTCAGACTCGAAGTAAAAATAAAAGAATAACGTTTTCTTTGTTTGCTTAGATTATTTGTAAGGTTTTTTTTAATAAAAATATCGTGTGCATGTGAAATCAGAGCAGGAATGAAATGTTTTATACTCAAAAGAAAATAGGATTTAGAAATTTTCCGAGACTAAAATGTGCAACTTTTTAATTTGGCGAAAAATAAAATGGTTGATATGCGATTTTGAGAAGATGATTCTAGCGCTGGGCGCAATTTAATGAGAGCGTATTTTTAATTTAATATAAATTTGCCAGAAATCCACTGTATCACGTGACTGATGTTCTATCCTCGTTAAATGACGCTAAATTAATTTTTTATCGTCTGCTTCTTGGAATATGAATACACCTGAATAAGTTTTAAAACTTTCATTCAGTTCGAATTGTGCATTTTTCTGCGCAGCTTTCCCCCATCTATTTCTAATGTATTACGTCCAGAAAAAGGATGTTAGAAATATCAATTTTAATTTTGTTTAATCACACTCATGAATAATGATATACTTTCTAACTTAATGGAATGAGGAAAGAAAATAGGGAAGACCCATGGATTATAATACGCTTTTTTACGTTAGCAGGGGGCGCCACTCATTCTCGGGCCGCTCCTGTTTGTAACCATCTTAATTTTAAATTCCATTCAGAATCTGAGAGATTTCAGTGCCAAGGAAAAAGGTTAGAAACAGGCTTCTCTCCGAGCGAGATTTATTGAGATGGCGAACCAACACGTCACGGGAGATGGCTAGTATAACAATGAAAAACTGTACTTAACAAAGATATAAAATTGTTTAACCAAGAGTTAATTAGTACTTTTTTTCTTAGCGAATATCTTTAAAACTAACAGCCACAGTAACAGTATCTCATTACTCTAGTAGAAGAGCAATAATTTCATTTTCAGCCATAACGTTGTTTATGTCCGGTGAAGATGGGCTGCCGAACAAGCGTTGTTCACTGTAAGAAGTGGACGCAGAAAATGCCGCGCACCAGCCCTTGGAAACCACTTCTTCGCGACTGCTGTTGGCAGTCTTTCACACTTGTCACCTCGGGCAGTTTTTCGCGGCTGCCAGAGCGTGCGCTCGCCTTGGTGGCCAGTTAAATATAAAAAACAATCATCTGCGAAATATTTACTATATTCATAATAACTATCTCTCTTGCTTTTTACACTCTCAAACTGTGTATTATTAGTTATAATTCATAGTACCTCATGCCGTGACCATAAGAGGGGAGCGCCGATGAAGTGCTATAGTCTGTGTTGTATTTAGAATAGGCGCGTCAAGGTAGCAGGATTTTCCCACTTTTTTCTCTTTCCCCTCTTCGTTGTCATGGTTCCGTCAAATCTCAGTTTTTCCTCACATGATTTCGTTATCGCAAGGAGAACGCACGCAACAAATGGGAGAAAGCTATCGGGACTGCTTAACTTACGTATAGAAGAAAAGAGTAGGACCGCTCTCCATGGGCGCCCATAAGGGGGGGGGGCAAGGTAGGACACTTGCTCCCCCCTAGCGATTTAGTACATTGTGCAATCATGTAAACAGCAGTGACGTGCATTCCGCCCAAGCAACCCAAGCAGTGCTTGGCCAACTGAAAATAAGGCTATTATTGCTTTTAAATTTTGCTTTCTATCACAAATTGAAAGAAAATACCATCTACCTTATTTATTCATAATTTCTTAACACAAAGATAAATGTCAAGTGGATAAACAAGTATATTTTCTTTCTGACTCTTCATTTCTCTGCCGTGAGATCAACCCATCTGCAATGTCTGCTGAAGGGGTGTTGCTATAGAAACATGACTTCATCAGAGAATTAGCCAATCAGAGACGACACCCCCGAAACCCATATTCTGCCTTCGTGCTTGGGTGGAACAGTGGCGGCTCGTGGGATACAGCAAGTACAGCCGGGCTGCACTTGAAATTATCAGCACATACTTTAAAATAATTTATTCTACTAACTTTCTTAAATTCAGATTAGAATTATGAAATTCCTATCGTAAATTTAAAAAAAAATCTCAAAAAAAAAAAAAAACTATTGTAGTAACGGCCGGATCTCTCATTCAGAAAAAAACCCCCTTTAATCTTCCCGCAATTCAACTGCGAAAGTCGTTGGTACAGCCCTCCGCGCTGATTAAGGAATTGGCAGCACCGTTGCCATGGTAATGAGTACTAAGCAGTTTCTCCGGCTTAGGATATCATAGGGTGTTTTAGGTGAGACACAGCCGAAGAAAGGGTTTCTGTCTTTTGCAGCACTCGTGAATTCGACGAACTGATTGGCTCGGACGATAAGTGAGGGAGAGAATAAAGAAACAGAATATATGTTCTAGCCCAGCGTTTCTCAACCTGAGGGGGGCGCGCTCCCCGCAGAACGTTTGCAGGGGGGGGGACGAGAAAAACTATAGAGCAATAGGGCAAACTATAAAGCAGATAGGATGCATTAAAAAAAATCATCTTATTTATTCGCATTTTTACTCAAAAATATATCCATTTTCGCTTAAAATGTTCATTATTAAAGATTAAAAATCTCAATGTATGCTGAAAAATGTGAGGGGGGGGGGAGCGTCACTGTAAGTCAGCCTTTGTTGGGGGGGGGCACGACGTTAAAAGGTTGAGAACCGCTGTTCTAGCCCATTCTAACGGAAACAATAGTTTTTTTTTGTTTGTTTGTTGTTGTTGTTGTTGTTGTCTGGGAAGGTTGAAAGTTTTTAGTTTTATTAGTTACTGTGTCCGTGTGTTATTGGAATCTATGATTTAACCGTTTTGAAACAAAGAGCCCCGTTATTATCCAGTTTGCGTCTTGCTTGAAACTCTTTTTAACACATGGAAAGAAGATAATAAACGACAACCACTAAAAGAAAATAGACCGTCGCCAAAATTGTCCATTCATAAGAAAAAAGCGGGTTCGTCTCAGCATGGTCGTAGCTTCCATTTCTCATGCTATGCACTATTCTCGTGGCTATGGGGCAGTTTTTATTTACAAAAAAATGTTTTGCTGGCCGTGTTTAATCGTTGAGATAAAAAAGACCGTTTGGAATGGTACTGGATAGGATGGATTAACCACCATCACACGAGCAAGTAAAACACGTGAAAGCTCAATCGAGCATTTAAAAAATTCTTTAAAATTTAAGGAGTTGATAAGAAGTGGGAGCTAAATTGCTGACGCATTAAAGGAAAACTCTCGACTTTATATTGCTGAATTTATCAAGAAGGTAAGCCTGAATAGACGCTTCATGTAATTACCCATCAAAGCAGTATTGATTTTAAGTAAGCAGGAACTGTCATTAAGAGGACATGCCGAGCGAGAAAATTCTTTAAACATGGGGAATTTTAAAGAGCTTTTAAAATTAATGATATCTGAATTTAAACAACGCCCTTTTATGAGGACATCATTGACTGATTCGCAAGTTTAAAAGAAAAGAGGATTGATTTGACTTCTAAAAAATAAAGAAATTGCATAAGTAAAAATTAAAAAGTTTTCTTTTTTTTTTTTCTTTCTTTTCTTCTCAAGTTATCATTACAAAAGAAAATTCCCAGGAAACTTCGAATTAGACACGGATTAATGCAGTTTGGAGGATAGGAGCGGTTGGTTGAAATTTATGTCCATTTTATGGAAGTAAAATAGGATCTCTTACATTTTTTATGTAATTTCTTTTTTTTTTTTTCCTGGGTGAGGGCTTAATCCGCCAGCTTTCGAATTCAGTAACAAAGATTTTTCATTCCTGGGGGGGGGGGGGGGGGGGCATATGTTTCCGGCTGCACTAACATTTTTGATCACGGTCCGCCATTGGGGTGGAATGCATGTCACTGAAAACAGAAGTGCATCACAAAGCAAAATCGGAACCAAATTATTGCAAGTGTGAAATTTGCCCCCCTCTAGAAAAAAAATTTTTGACGGTCCACCCCTCCCCTAAAAAAATTTCTATGGGCGCCCATGTCGCTCTCTTCTGCGCGCGACGAGGGGAAAAATTTGACCTTGATGCGCCTATTCTAAATACACAGAATTCAGCCTAGGGTGCTTTCAACAGTTAATCGGCCTCTGGAGCATCGCAGATTGCAAGAAACATTAAAAAAGGCAGAGCCTTATTATCGCATGGGCAAATCGGGACTTTGCCCAGGGCCCCCAGTTTCAAATGTTGTTCTGAAATATTCTTTTATATGTCATAATTTTATGAAAAAGAAAACAAATTTCATAGATGGGGGCCCCCAAATTCATCAATGCCCGGGGTCCCTGTTGGTCATAATCGGCCCCTGAAGGGAAAGTATTTTTATTTTTCAGCTGTGAAAAGATATTTCTGAGCTTTCAGAAAATCTCTTTGCATCTCTTTGTGCAATTATATGCACAAAAAGGCACGAGCATTTCAAATTTTTCAATTAAAATAAATTTCGAAATTAACTGAAACTGAAGCTAAACTGAACTCAGCACTTTGCACCATACAAAACGATGTTCAAATTACTTCACTTTCTCCCACAACCGACCAATGAGGTGAGCACTCTATATCTTCTATCTGGTTGGATTACCCACAAAATTTGTGCAACACGCGCATGCGTAGTAGTTGTCATTGCTTGGGACTTTTCTCAAGGAAAACAATAACATCCACTTCGCTACTATTCTTTACCGCAGACCTCTGTGGCTACAGGTCGTGTCATAGGTAAAGGCGAGTGAGTCATATCGTGGGCTGGATTTTTTAAAATCTCTTCTTATTTTGTTGCCGTAGTGAAGGTCGTTTGGTTTTCTTTTCTTAACGACTTTCGTGACTATTATATGCACGTTGCGTAGATGGAAGAGCCCGATGCTTTAATTATTCTTTCTAGTTCTTGGGCAGCCTCCATCCAGTTAAAGTTATTCACGGATTGCGAAATGAAATTTTAATTTCTCTCATCAAAAAGAATAGGATAGTATTGTTCTCGGGAGCATTTCTTGTTCCTTTTTGGAGTGAAACAAGTGTGTGAAATGTGTCAGGGTTTTAAACACCTAATGATTTATATATTCAATTGTAAATAACCTTTCAAATTAGCCCATTCGTGCCCAGATATTTTTGCGACTTTCTGCGATTTTTGCTAATACCAGCAATAATAGATTCATTTTTGATGTCAACTTCTTGAACAAGGGGTGATTTCTTTAAGTGACAATAAAAAATAAAAAACAAATCTGAAGTGACTCCTCTCGACTTTCCGAACATTTACGATTAAGATCTTAAGATCATTACCAAGCATTTAAATAAATTTTAATTGATGAATAATTCAAACATATATACCAAATTGAAGCTGAATCGAATTCGCCGTTTAAACGCTATTTCCCTTTCAAGAATTTCTTTCCATATGACATAATGTAAAAGAAATCTTTGTCGTAGCCCTGTAGAAAAACTGTTAGTCCTCTACACATCAAAATCAATGCCGGTCTTACGATGGTGGTTTATAACATATTTACCCAATTTGAGCTCAATCGAATGCCCCGTTTAGGCGCTATCGTGTTCACTCACATACACACACATACATACATACATACATCTCGTAAAAATAGCATAAATAAATTCAGAAGACCTCAAAACGTGTCAATACACCAAAATCTCGAAGTCGAATTCTTTCATGATTACAATATCTTCCTTACATGGTACATGTTCGGAAAGTAAAAATATTCGACTACAAGCCAAGTTTCCCATGTCAGTTTCATGCATAAAATGTTTTTCTTTATAAAAAGTAGACAATGTAGTATACAGTGTGTTCCAAAAAGGTGATAACGGGCTTTAATTCTTTATCTATTAGATATAAGTGGGTAACGTAAATTGAAAAAAATGTTCAAAATAAGCTCGGAGTATAAGTATTACACAACGAAAAATCTCCTCTCGTTCATTTTCAAAAAGTTCCCCTTTTTAAATTTGTATACTACCTCCGTACAGAAAAATTCTCAATTAGTAAAATGTGCCCCGTTCACTATACTGAAGTGAACTACAAAATTTGAGAATTGTATCCTTAAAAGTGTCAGAGATATGAAGAGAAATATAACGCTTACTCAAACCACCTTTCAATGGCTCTCGAAGGGGGAAAAAAAATCACACCGAATGATTGCATTTCAGAGGTCGTACAGAAATTACGAAAGATAATCTTTTTATCCATTCTAGCAATAAATGCATAATCATGTATAGCCCCCGATCATCAATCTTTAAAGATATCCCTGAAATAATGTATGATGAAAAGCTGAAATTTGGTACATCACCTTATTGGTGTATGGAGCATATTTTGCTGATTGGGAATTTTTTTGTACGGGGGGTCGTATACAAACTTAAAAGTATAACTTTTTGTAAATGAAGAAGAGGATTTTTAATCTAAATGCAGTCTTATTTCCGATCTTATTTCGGATATTTTTTCAATTTACATTTCCTACTCATCTCTAAACAGATAAAGAATCAAAGCCTGTTACGATCTTTTTGGGACACCCTGTATAATTACTTCTAATATTACTTTTATATTAACCCTCTCGTCACCCTGAATTTTTTTTCTTATTCCTCAACCTTTACCTAATATGTGCATCCCTTTAAATTAATTTTAGCATAACAAAATGCTTCGAAAATGCAGAAATTATTATTAGAAAAATTATTATTATCGACAAATATTAATCGACATTAGAAAAAAATATTTTTGCATGATTTATAATAGTATTTCAGATGCATTAAATGCTAGACAGATTTGTTTTATCTGATTTTTCATAATTGTGACGAGAGGGTTAAAAAAAATAACCAATTATTCATAAAATTAACCCAGGAAATTTCACTCACACTCGCATACTTTTTCGAGTGGGTGTTGTCTTGCTATTTCGTACGCAGAATCAGACCTGGATTTAAAGGCGGTCAGGACGTGGTCAGTGCACTTCTTCCTGTGGGCGGAAAAATCCAAGTTTAAAAACCTTATAAAAGAGGAGTACAACCGTACCGCGTGTGATCTAACCTAATAAAGAGTAAAAAAGGGATAAGCTACATATTTCAAAACAAGTGTTTAAAGAGTAAGGGGTAAGTCTGGACAGACGCTCCCTTCATTCATTGGACGCTTCATTTTAACCCATTTGTGCCTGGATATTTTTGCGACTTTCTTCGATTTTTACTGAAAACAGAAATAATAGATATATTTCTGATGTCAATTTCTTGAACAAGGGATGATTTCTTTTAAAATCATTATGCATAAAAATCGAAATATCAACATCCTACTGGGTCATGTTAAACTATTTTGTAGAGTTGAGGCTCAATACTCATGAATAAAGGCTAGGAAAAATAAATAACGTTTTCGACTAATAGCGAAAATGCCGTCCCAAAAAAGGGACACTAGGCATAAATGGGTTAAAATCTGGTTTACACATTTCTGTCGTACTCACAACACCGATTTCGACTTTTTTTTTGGGGGGGGGGGGATATGAAAAATATCAAAGTTCCAGATGATACAATTTTAAGTGCGTCGAAAACGTACCGGGTGGCTCCAAACTATATGTCAAAAATGTAAAGGATGATTGAGGTGATCAAGATGGTTCAGAATAACACAGCAGTTTCCGGTCAGAAATGGCACCTTCTTGTACCTGTTACTCATCATTTTGGAAGAGCATGTTTATAATATTTCAATAACATATTTTTATCTGGTGGGAGTACACTAGGGTCTGAATATAATCATTACAAAAATAATGGTTTGCACAAGAAATTGCTAAGTAATATTTAAATTGGTAAGCAGTAAAAGGCTTGTGCAATTTCGTTTGTGACATACCTCAATAAACATTTACTTGTTTGTTTGTTTGTTAACAAGTATTTTGTGCTTGGTCCGAATGCCGCTTATAAATCCACGTCAGAAGTACAATACAAGGTTGGCTGTCCTCCGTGGGGGGTCTTTCTAAGGGGTCCTAACCCGTATTTACGCTAGTTTCGATGAAAACCACGGAAAACTCCGAACGTTTAGGTCGACAGCCGCACGATGGGAACCGTCCCGGGACCTTCACACTTCGGCTGTCTACCGTTTTTAGTGACATAAGCAATGTGCCATGGCGAGGCCGAACATTTATTTTCGGAGAATCTCTTTGCAATTGCACAATGCCATGGGGAATTTAACTTTCTTGCACTCTATCATTAAAGCTATTGATTGATAGGGAGAAAAAAAACACTTTATTTAATTTCATCAGTTTTGTACTGCGTATGATGGTTTTGAAATTATAAATTTCTAAAATCCGGCCATTCATGATGTCTATTGTGTTCGTTTGCGCCTCTTTAACTTATTTTAGAAGTTTGTCATTATGTTTTGGTCTTTCGCTTCTTTTGAGTTGCCTGTATTGTATGTTGTTTTTATCCAATACCTTTTTTCTTCTTTTTTGAAATCCAGTAATCAAAATGTTTCAAATTAAAGTCAGCTTATATAGTACTTGTAGTAGTACTTAGTTGGTATGCATAATAGATAGAAATGTCCTATTTTATAAAATTCAATTCAAAATTCTCGTATAATAAAATGTATTTTGTGTCACTAAATTGTACTAACTAGAAAGTTTTGTGTACGAGGGCCGTATAAAAATTTAAATTTTGTAATTTAATCTTCTGAAAATTTTAATGGATACCTCAAAATTCTGTATTTATATTTTACGTAGATCAGCAATTTATTGTACATGTCTATGATCAATATCTAAAGAATAAAAGCGTATAGGTCAGTGTTTTTCAAATACCCTGTATATCTCTCCTTGTCCTGGGTACCAGGGTTACCATTTTGCTATTCCATTCACTTCCTGACGACTGTGGCATTTCTTTTAAGAAATTAGATTGAAGAAGTGGCAGATGCAATGGCTTTCTGTGCTATGGCCGTACGTTGGTCTGAACGCGGAAGATCACCAGTAGCCATCCATTGGCGGATTATTGCAAGTTTGTCGGGGGGGGCGGATTGTTTGTCGGTGGGGGCGGTTAGTTAGAAGATTAACATATACATCCATTTTATGGAACTAAAATAGGATCTTTTACATTAATTTCTGTCTTGTCGGGGGGGGGGGCGGTCGCCCCCTCCGCCCCCCTTTAATCCGCCCTTGATTGCATCTGACAGTGGAGAAGCATTCAGGAACGGCGCAGTTTGCGCTTCGAAGATGAAAACCGAAAAACGTAACTAGAAAAATAGATTCTCACTGTCTAATGATTGAGACCCCCGTACAAAAACATTCCCCATTTGTAAAATGTGCCCCATATACTAATGAGGTGATGTACCGAATTTGAGCCTTTCATTATACGACATTCAGAGATATCTTTAAAGAAAGGTGATAGGGGGCTATACATGATTTTGTATGTAACTATTTATTGCTAGAGTGGAAATAAAAGATTTCGTTTCGTATTTTCTGTACGACCCCTGAAATTCGATCATTCGACGGAATTTCCCCCCCCCCCCCTTCCACAGCACTTCTGATACTTTTTAAGGTACAATTCTCAAATTTTGTATGTCACTTCATTGGTGTCTGGGGGCACATTTTACTTATTGGGAATTGTTTTGTAAGGGGGCCGTATACAAATTGAAAAAGCGCTCTTTCTTTTTTTTTTCAATTTACACTGCTCATTTATCTCTAATAGATCAAGAATTAAAGCCCATTACCCCCTTTTTGGGACACCCTGTATAAAGAGAGGATGAGCTGAAATAAATTACACTCAGTGAAAGAAACAACAAATTTATTCCTGATGAGACGGGATACAATACAGACACGCGTGACTAGGATGCATTTCGTGAAGGGAGCCACAGCACTTCCGTGACTTCAGGAACTTTTCAACTGGCTCGTTCACGCCGAGTCCCCCTTCTGAACACGGCGTTGCTTCCGAGAAGGGTCTTGAAAAGTTTTGCTGCTACGGCTGGTTGGCCGCGCAGCCTCAGTTCGACGCTCTTTGATCGGAGTGGCCAGCCTCTTGTTACGGCTGAGCCGAAGAACGATGACGTCAACCCTTTAATGCGTGGTGGTCGTGCCGTAAAATCACCTAATTTCAGCGCTTTCACTGCTAGTCGCAAAATGGTAAAATGGTCCCAACACTGAAAAAGTGCAGCCGTTGCGATGCTCAATTAGTGATTCGATCGAAAACCGTGTTGCTAGTTGTTAAATTGAGCGATGGCAACGGCTGTGCTTTTTTAGCGTTGGGCAGTACATTCTGTTGTTCTATATCGATGTGAAAAAATGGTTGCTCTTCAAAGGAACTGTATCTGTCCGTATTTATCGAATAACCAGCATTCTTTTTTTCTTCTGTGTCTTTTGAAGTGATTTGGAATCCACTTTTAACAATGATGCCATTCTTACTCCTTTCCCTTTTATGCGCAGCGAGATCGATAATGATGAAGTATGTCACCAGAGGGCAGCAGCCGACAGGTCGATGTTGACGTCTTTGCCGTTGCGGTAGCAGTCCGCTCGAGTGAAGGCGTAGACGGGGAGCCTAAAATGGAAAAAAAAAAAAAAAAAAAAAAACAGAAAAACAATCACTTTGTGGGCCTTTCATATTCCATAAAAATTCTATTGCTGATTTTTTTTTAAGGATGAGCTCTTGCAGATAGACCAGGCATTCGCTAATAAAGTGCCGCACACAAGGGAGCCAAAAGAGTAATTAAAACTAATTGACCGCATGGTTTTAACCGAATTCTATGTCATTTAGCATATATTAAGACGATGAAATTCTAATTTTTAGCGATAAACACAGCACCCAGTAAATATTTTATTGATTTTGCTTTGCGCCTGTAGGGAGAGCGTGCGGCGGGAGCCAACGCCCCCTAGAGAGGAAGCCGCGGCGCTTACTTGTGACGTCACACCGAGTAGGTAAAGCAAAGCGTTTCCATTGGGTTTCTCCTCTCTCCCGCTCCCGCAACGCCCCCTAGAGAGGAAAGGCGCGGCGCTTACTTGTGACGTCACACCGAGTAGGTCCACAAGCAAGCGCCACGCCTTTCCTCTCTAGGGGGCGTTGCGGGAGCGGGGTTTGAACCCGTGAAACCCGCGTGGTAGATTGAGGTGCTTTCCAGTCGAGCCAAAAAGTACCCCCTGATGGGCCTTCAATTACCGGGTGGTGTATGCGCAGAGGCGATCTCGTGCCGCCACACGCCAATACAAATGCCCGAAGTGGTGGCCATTTTTATCTAAGCACCAGGCTACACGCTACGACGAGACCGGGTCGGACAAGTTAACACCCAAACCCAAGCCTTGAATGGAACTTGGACCAAATAGAATGGGTGTAATGGAGGTTTTACACGCAAGGCCGACCTTAGCAGTTCCAGGAGCCCTGGACAAATATTAGGTGCGGGCAGTGGCGTAGCCAGGTTTCATGTGTAAAGGGAGTGAGCGATATGAGGATTCGAAGGCGCAGGCCTGACGAGATTTGGGGGTGGTGAGATCGCGTTCCGAGATTTTTAGAATTCCGGATTTTTCCTGAATTATACAATTTAAAAAAAAATTAAAGACCGAACAAGTGAGGGTCCATGCATAATGCGATTACACCTCCGACCCCCGAACTTTTTTCCCCGGCCTTGCGATATCTAAATTTTATTACATTATTAAAACAGGCATTTACACGCATGGAGCTAAACTTCTCATATAGATTTTTTCGAACGAACTCATTATATGTAATGAAAAATGTGTCAAATAAAATTTATCAATTTACTCTTTTCAAAATCAATCAGAAAAGAAAGTTTTCACCTAGGGGAAATATGGAAAATACTTAAAGATGAAAAACGTGTAAATGAAGTTTAATTGCATTTAGCGTTGATTAAATCGAGTGCTTACTCATTATTGGTCACATACTAAAACTCTTTCACTCAGCATTATGTATCTTAAATAGCATCCATACTTTATAATTCGAACATTATTTATTTATTTATTTTTTGTACAAGAGTTAAAAAAAGTTTCGAGTTGTATGTGAAGACACCAAACAGAGAATTAAAGTCTCAAGGAGAGCAATTGCTCCCCCTGCTCTTCCTCTAGCTACGCCAATGGATGCAAGGCTTTTAAACCACGCAAGGTACACAGTATGCACGCCAGCGTTCGGAAGTCACACACACGTCGTGACTATTCACTTAGTGTTAGCATAGTTTCAAACAAATAAAGAAATGACACTGAAAAATTTAATATCTGCGTTTTAAAAGTTGTACGATACTTATTATTAAGTTTAAAAAAAGTGGTTTTTTTATACATTAAATATTAATGACTATGGCATTTTATTTCACACCCCTTTATTGAAAATTGTCCGAAAAATGTGTCCCAAAAAAGCGACATAATTTTACATATATTTAAATACTATTAGTTCACAGCAGCTTTAATCTATTGTTATAATATTTCGTAAGCTGTAGAATAGGCATCACAAGTATTTTTCTATAAATAGGTTACAATCATAAAAATTTCAACATAGGGTTGTTGTTGTTGTTGCTAATGCCCTCTGGCAACCGCGTTGCGGTGACAGATCCCCCTATATAGGCAGGCGATGGGCTGAAGGAGCGGCTTCCATTTCAATGAGCCCCAGTGGGAGGAAGTCCGTCTTAGCTCGGGGTCCCGTAATTTTGAACCAATTCCAGAGGAGGGACCAACCCCCTGAAATCGGCACCCCCAGAGGTATCGTTTAACAACTTGGAGGACTTTGGAGCCACGACGGATTTTACGTGCACCAGCTCCCATTAGCATACACGGTTCCACAGCGGACGGGCGGAGAGGGGGAAGTCCCTCCCAAACACTGGCCAAGCCGGGTGCTGCTTCACTTGCCGTGTTCTTATGGGAACGGAGTTTAGCGCCCAGTCCACTGCGAGACTCAACATAGGGTTACCAAGCGAAATACACGAAAGATGAGAGATAAAATGACATAGTCAATTAATATCGTTTTAATATGGCAATAATGAAACTAGGGGCAATAATGAAATTAGGAGGGGTTCAGGGGGTCTCCCCCTGACGAGACTCGAATAGCCGAGTTACAGCATATTACAGTATATATACAGTATATCTATATGTATTTAGTATGGTATCACGATTTGAAACAAACAAACAAAGATTGCCTGACAAACAAATGTTATAGTTTAATTTTTATATTTTCCCGAAAACAATGATTTTGGGCCCAGGCTTTCAAAAGCGCTGAGCCCGGGGCGGTTGCCCCACTTCCCTTGCCTAGGACCGACCTTACTAGCACGTATTTGGATAATGCGCCTTACCCATTTGATATGCCAAAGTGGGTAAGCACCCGTGCTTTATACAATGCCCGGAATATTTTTTCAAGCTTTTTACTAGTTTGGTCAGTGTTATGTATATGAATTTTAACACACTCTTTATCGGCCAAATAATTTGAAACTTCGCGTCATGTACGTGTAACTCCGATAGCTCTGAGTGTTGCTGTTTTTAATGCTTGATACTCTTTTTTAAAATATTAAATATTTTGTTCCTAAAATAGTATTTTTCTAGCACATATCGACTCGTATTTTCCTAACTATCGATCGGACGTTTTTTAGCTTTCCATCTTCGGAAAGTTTTTAAAATTCTGAAAAGATGAAATCAGTTTCGATTCCCTAGCTTAAATTTTTAATTTTTAGTAATGTTTCGAAAGAATAATCACAATAATTGCCTTCAATTTTTTTACATCGTGTCATCCAAAAAACGATATATTGTACTTATTCGAAAATTTCTCTGAATACGAGGTATCCCTTCTTATAAATCGTTTAAAAGAAGAACGCTTTAAAAATATAAAACACTAAATTTTTGACAAATTTTTTAATCAAAAGTATAAAAATAAAGTGGTAGATTTTGATGTCTGACGGAACTGGAGCTGTCCTCCAATCACTCGATTTATTTTTTGTACGTGAGGTTAAACAATAAAGCATAAATGCGGTCTTATTGGGCTTTAATGGCTTTTTAAAAGGGCAATAGTAGAGGAAGGGCACTGAATATAAATTCTTCCAATCAAATAAACGGTCTTGGAGAGAAAATTATTTATGATTTCTGATTCCAGCTCCTCACGGTAAATTTGCTAGAATGGATAGGTTCTGCATTTTTCTTATTTTTTCATAACCATAGGAAAGAAAATTTTGGTGTGATTTAGACTTTTAATGATGATTTCACTGACTTGGTGGTCTGCTTGAAGTTCTTTCCGTCGACGATTCCCTCCTCCGATTCGAATGCAACGTTTTCGAAGCACTCGCCACTCTGACTTTTCTGGGCAGTGGACCTGCAAATAAAAAGGAAGAGGAATAATGCATATGTGGTGGCCATCGATGCTTCCTGACAGTGATTTTTTTTTTTTTTTTTTTTTTTTTTTGTCCCGGGACCCAGATTTTGAGTGTAAAGTGGCAAAGCCAGAGAGTAGAAACATACGAGAGAGAGCATTGCCATTCAAAACCCGTTGGCAATAAACGTACAGAAAACGTACTCAGCAGCAACAATTTAAATACTTTATATATTTTAACCCTTTGAGGCGCAATCCTTTCCCAATGCTGAAAAAAGGGCAGCCGTTGCTAACTACCAGCAAGATGGCGGACGATCGGTACGTTCATCGCGTGCCACAGATCTAGAGACCCTTTCTTTGACGACAGCCTGCTGTGCCCGCGCACAGCACGCGCATAGGCCCAGTCGTGCGCATAGTTAACGTCCGCCAGCTGGTAGTTAAGTCGAGCGATGGCAACGGCTGCCCTTTTTTCAGCATTGGGCAATCTATCCAGCTGTTCTCGCGTTCTTCCATTTTTCTGCAGATGTCAGTGCTGTTAAAAATAATCGTGACCATTTTTTGACGGGAAATGACGTGCTAAAAAGTAAAGGATTACTCGTGGAGCTATGTCACCCGCAACTACTTTTATAGAAATCAAATCTATTCTTCGTGATTGGCAACAGTCAAAACGTCAGAGTTTGGCGTTTCCGGAGCGGACACACACTGCGCGTTAAAGGGTTAAAAGCTGTTCAAAAATTCGATGATTTCATAAAACATGAGCAAGAAGTCCGTCCTGAAAGTTGTCGGGTCTTGTACCAATGAATAAATTACCTGTGTGGCATGTCGTAGTCCACTTCCAGTATGGTGGAGAACGTGTGGGGGAAGAGAATGTCCAGCACTGCGGCCACTCCTCCGACAACGACGGCGCAAGCACCTGGAAAGGAGGAAAGTTGCATATGTGACACGTGACTTTTATAGCGTACTGATTTTTAGCCTGGTCTTAACACATTGTTTGCAGGGTGGGTAACGTAAGAATATGCTTTTCGCGAAGTATTCTTGGGCTTATCAAGTTCCGCCCTGATAATGAAAATAGAACGCTATAACGTGAAAAAATATTTGTTCTTCAATATCAGCAAAAAACATTCTAAATTAATTTTCCCGCTGATGACGTCACATACCGAAAGAGCTACTCTTATTACGAAGCTGTGGAATCACTATCGGAAATACCACTGTTCTTTCCCGACAGGGTAAAAAAAATCGAGAAGCTCTTTTCTGATATCCAGGTATACAAGGTGTATCAGTTTTATTGTGCGTACTACGAAGTGTTAAGAACTCATACAAAAGGCTTCCCTTTCCTGGCTGGCCGACACTTCTTCACTGCCGAAAAGAAGAACCTTCCTTGATCGATGTCCCCATCTAGATCTCGGAAATTCAAAGACATTGATCTCAAATGAGAAATTTCAGAAAAAGGGGACGAAGCAGTGGGTTTTGATTGGTTTATCTGAACGGGTTCCGGCACTGTCGTAAAAGGTTTAAAAATCATCACTTCTTGTACACGCCACTAATCCACCACGATAGTGACAAACTGAGGATCGCGGCTATTTATCTGAACCGGTATTTTATTTAGCGAATTCAGTATCCGCGAACGAATTCCGCGAAAGAATTTCAGTATCCGCGAATGAAAACTATCCGTCCCTGATACATTCAGAACATCCTTGCAGTGGCGGCTCGTGGGATACAGCAAGTATAGCCGGGCTGCACTTAAAATCATCAGCACATACTTTAAAATAATTTATTCTACTAATTTTCTTAAATTCAGATTAGAATTGTAGAATTCCTACGGTAAATTAAAAAAATCTCCGAAAAAAACCAAACACAAAAAAAAAACGTATTGTGGCCGGATCGCTCATTCAGAAAAAAAGCACTTTAATCTTCCCGCAATTCAATTGGGAAAATCTTTGGTTCAGCCCAGAGCGCTGAAAAGAAAATTGGTAGTACCGTTGCCATGACAACGACTACGTAAGCAGCCTCTCCGGCACCATGGGAGTATGCAGCTGATACAGCCGATGGAAGATTTTTTAACGGCGGCTGAACTTGAGAACTCGACTAACTGATTGGCTCGGACGAGAAGGAGGGAGGGGGTAAGGAGAATATATGTTTGGAAAACTCTCGACTTTATATTGCTGAATTTATCAAGAAGGTAAGCCTGAATAGACGCTTATGAATGGACAATTACCCATCAAAGTAGTATTGTTTTTAAGTAAGCAAGAACTGGCATTTAGAGGACATGGCGAGCGAGAAAATTCTCTAAACATGGGAAATTTTAAAGAGCTTTAAAAATTATTGATATCTGAATTAAAACAACGCCTTTTTATGGGGACATCACTGACGGATTCGCATGTTTAAAAGAAAGGAGGATTGATTTGACTTATAAAAAATAAGTAAATTTCTTTTTTTTTCCTTTTCTTCTCAAGTTATCGTTGCAAAAGAAAATTCTAAGGAAACTTCGAATCAGACACGGATTAATGCAATTTTGAGGATAAGAGCGGCTGGTTGAAATTTATGTCCATTTTATATGGAAGTAAAATAGGAACTCTGACATTTTTTATGTAATTTCTTTTTTTTTTTTTCCTCGGTGAGGGCTTAATCCGCCAGCTTTCGAATTCAGTAACAAAAGATTTTCCAATCCTGTCCGGAGGAAAGGGGGGGGGGCTCATATGCTTCCGGCTGCACTAACTGTTTTGACCACGGGCCGCCACTGCATCCTTGTGACTTGTAGGGCCTCTGTAAAGACTGGCCAAATGTCCCCAACGCTAAAAAGTGTAGCCGTTGCTATCGCTCGATTTAACTACTACAACATGGTGGTCGATCAAATCACAGTGCGCCACAGAGCCAGCAGTATAAAAGAATTTCTGTGGCACTTTTTCAGCAGTGGCTTGGGTGGCCTATTCAGTTGTTCGCCTTCATCGATGACGTTACTACTCACCCGTTGCGAGCAGCACCCAGTAGCACCATCCGAACCGGAAGTGCAAGGCGCCTCCTTCGAAGGGGATGACGAGCGGCCGGAGGGGCAGCAGCCACGCGTAGAGGGCGTTGCAGGCCATCATGAGCACGCCCGTCAGCAGCATCGTGTAGGCCCCGTAGCGTGGCACGGTGCACAGGAGGACGTTCATCAGTAACCAACTGGCGAAGGCGGACCTGGAACAGAATGGCAAAAACAGTTTATCTTAAGACAGGGGCGTAGCCAAGGGGGGGATTAGGGGGTCATAACCCCCTCCCCCATGAGGAATTTTTTGCCATACAAAATGTACATTGCCACTGCCTTATCATGTACATCATGTACTAAAATGTACATTCTTCACTGCCTTATCTCACACATGTATGCATATATGTGAGTTGCAGTAGTCGTAACCCCCTCCCCCCCCCTCATGAAAAATTTCTGGCTACGCCCCTGCCGAGGTATTCCTTTTGAAAAGTGATAGGCAACACAAAACTTTTAAATAGCTTAAAAATAAACCAATGATATTAAAATCTCCAAATAATAATAATAATACTTCTTTTCCAAATGCACTATGAATTAATACTAACAGGTAACTTATGAGGACATGCAATTTTCAGAAAAAATTCTTAAGTACAAAAATTGTCTTCAAAATGAGTCGAAGTGTAACCTATTTTTGGAACTATTGCAAAATTCTCAGTTTACCATTTTTTTCCTGAGTAGTGTTTCATAACTGCTTCAGATTCTTGTTTATAATCGTCCATAGTATAACTTGTAAAGAGACATTTAATTTTTTTTTTTAGTCTCTAGCACTATTGGATTCATTAAAAAGCTGTTCAAAATTTGCACGATTTCTTAAAGAACAACCTAAAAAAGTACATCATTTTGAAGAACAGTGAATAGATTGACTGCCTCTTCCGAGAAACTGCTCAAACACTTGTTGTTGTTACTAATACTCTCTGGAAACCGCGGTGCCAGATCCTCAATATAGGACGACGATAGGTGAAAGGGAGCGGTTTCCATTTAAATGAGCCCCGGTATTGGTTCAAAATTAGGAGACTTAGCTCGAGGTCTCCTAATTTTAAGCTCAGCTCCTAATCTATTAATCTCCTAATAATAAGCTCAAATACATAAAAGGCCACAATCCCTTTTGGAAAGAGAAGTCTTCGATGTAATGGATCCAGCAAGTTCAGTACTCACCAGAGGAGAGCGTGCGAGTAGTACCCGGCGAGCCTGTACCTGCGTCCCCAACAGAACCCTTCGAGCTCCTGCATGAAGTATTCGGCGACAGTGAGCAGGGGAAAAGGCAGTCCCTTGACCAAGGCCGAGTGGTAGTCGTGCTTCATGTCATCGGCTATAAAAACGAACAACAACGAAAAAATAAAGAAAGAGTGAACATGGAAAGTAGATAAACGTGAAAAGACATGAAAAAGGATGATGGAGATCATCGACAACTCACCTCCCATCCACCGGAAGCGTTCATTGTAGTTGACGTCTTTCTGTTGGTCGGCTGAAAGACAGAGAGAGACATTTACCATTTCAGCAATCTCCATGGATCGTCCAAAACGAAACTCCTCCTAGACCAGG
The DNA here is from genome assembly GCA_038373885.1 of Cheiracanthium punctorium. Lineage (NCBI taxonomy): Eukaryota > Metazoa > Arthropoda > Arachnida > Araneae > Cheiracanthiidae > Cheiracanthium > Cheiracanthium punctorium. The sequence continues at coordinate 159,880 of JAWZYV010009733.1, forward strand.
AGGGGGCGGCCAGGGCCCTTGATAAAGGGGGGATGGGGAGAGTCTCCCAAACCAACAAACAATCGCAAAATTCTGTTAAACTTGGCAAAATTAGATACTTAGTTGGCAAAATTGGTGAAACAATTTTAACGAAAACGGTAATTTACTTTCTGTTTCTGATGCAATTCGCAAAATTACGCAAATCCAGTTGGCAAAAGGAAAAAGTTAGTAATATAGGTGATAAAAATATGAATAAGTTGGCAATAACCGATATTTGACTTGGTAGTTTATGGATATACCCCCCCCCCCCTCCCTAAAGAAAGTCCAAGCAATGGCTCTGGTGGTCCATCTTTTGCAGGAGGCAGTTGTTTTTACAGACAAGTTTAGATAGCCGACTAAAGCACCTATTTTTACTTCCTTATGTTCACGGGTCAGCTTTAGTTCAAGGGAGGAAAAGTGACAATGTGTGAGCATGAGATGGAAATTGTAATTCTGATTAAGAGGATTCTAGAATGAATTTTTTCGGATATTTGGTTAGGTATCTGGTTCTATTAGGAGGCGGTTCTTATTTTGATGATAATGTACACTGCTGGCCACCTAAATTGCAACACCAAGAAAAACAAGAGATATCACAACAAAATTTATTGTGTAGATAACATGTTGACCAAGTAACAAATGATTAAATTTACAGCATTCTATGAAGCGTGGTTCCTGCCAAAATCAGTACCCAGAGTAGCCGCCGTTGTTGGAGATCACAGCTGCCACACGCCTCGGCATTGATTCAAAGAGACTTTGAATGTGTTCTTGGGGTACAGCAGACCAAGCAGCTTCCACACGTTGCCAAAGTTGATCTGGTGTGACAGCTGGGGATGAACTCTGGGTCAGTCGTTGAGCAACCATGGACCACATGTTTTCTATCGGCGAAAGATCCGGAGAGCGCGCCGGCCAGGGAAGCAATTCAATCTGGTGATTGACGAAGAACCCTTGGACAATGCGTGCCACGTGTGGCCGTGCATTATCCTGCTGAAATATGGCTGTTGGCAAGCCCTGAAGGTAAGAAAGGACAACTGGCTCCAACACCTCGGAGATGTAGCGCTGGCTGGTTAAAGTACCGGCAATGCGTACTAGAGGAGTGCGAGAGAGATATCCGATACCGCCCCATACCATAATACCCGGTGCAGGACCAGTGTGACGGTGCATAATGCAGCTGTTCAGCATCCTCTCTCCACGGTGTCTCCAGACTCGAATCCGACCGTCGTGGTGTTGCATACAGAAGCGTGACTCGTCAGTAAAGAGAATTTCATTCCATTCTGTCGTCCACATCCTTCTTTCATCGCACCATTGGCGGCGGAGACGTCTGTGGTTCCGCGTCAGAGGTAGACAAAGCAACGGACGTCTTGCGGACAGACCATTCTGCTGTAAACGACGTCGAATGGTACGCGCAGACACTGGATGATGCGTTACAGACTGAATCTGCTGTGATATGGTTCGTGATGTGACTGAGCGGTCCGTCACTGCCATGCGTACAATCTGCCTGTCATCACGTGACGTGGTGCACTGAGGTCGATGCGGTCGATCACGTCTGTCCGTCGTACCCTCCTGCACCCAACGATCACATATCCGCATCACAGTTGTTTGGTTTCGTCCAATACGACGACCGATTTCCCTGAAAGATAACCCACAATCTCGGTATGCCACTATCCTTCCTCTGTCAAACTCGGATACTTGATCAAAAGATGATCGTTGTTTCCTACGAGGCATAATTTATCGTTTTTTTGAAAAAAAAGCAAGAAAAACACAATTGCTGTACTTGAAACCGTCGAAATCTCCAAGCCTTAAATAGCGCTTTGAGGTGGCGCCACAGGCGCGCTTGATGTGCGTCTGCGCTGAAATTCTAATCATTTGCATATCTCACCTCAGCTAATGCATGTTGTAAATTTCATATTATTTGCATGCTTCCTTCAGGGTGTTGCATTTACGATGGCCAGCAGTGTATTTTGGATTGTGCAAATGCTTCCTTTAGACGTAACATAATAAATTATAAGGAAAAAAATTCAGGACAAGAAATTATTTCAACAACCTTCAATATATCTCAAAATACCAAGCACAAAGATGCGATGCGCCAAATGATGCAATGCACCAAGCTTGGCGTATGCGCCACGATTTGGCCACTTTCTGTACTAGAGGAACTATTTTCGATACTGAGAGAAGAGGGATGGATCGACTTTCATTAGACTTTTAATACCCGGTGGGATATGCATTATCCCACCGGGTATTAAAAGGGGGGTACTCTGGAAATAGTGTGCGTGTGTGTGTGTGGGGGGGGTGAACAATTTGAAGAGCCTAAGGCGCCTAGCCTAGGACGAGAGGTTAAAAACGGCCCTGAATCCATCCCAATCATACATATCGATGGATGATTGACAGTTCTATGTTTTATGCGTGCATACTCACCCTTGAGAGTGACATTGACGGAGTTGAGTCCTATCTTAACGCTGACTTCGGCCGATATCTTCTCGAGGGAGAAGGAGCGGTACGGGGCGAGTACGTTGGCACGGGAAACGTGCCACTCTGAACCGCAGGTGGACGCTGGAAAAAGAGAGGAACCAAACAGTGGTAGTATCTAGGTAAACACTGAAAAAGTATGTAACTATTGACTTAATCAATGTACTGAAAAAGTTCTTTAATGATATGCGATTACTTTCATGCCATTCATTTTATAAAGGGCTGTATATTAGATTCTCTTTTTACACGATTTCAAAATAACACGGTGGGGGAAAAAAATCTGGAACACTTTCATAGTTCAAACACGCTTCCAAGTGCTATATATTAAAAGTGTATCATAATCAATCCACGCATCGTCCCTATTTTTTTCTTATTCCATTCAGTTGGAAAGTGTATCATTATTCATGAGTGTGCCGTATTTTACTTACTTGTTCCTTGAAACACTCTTTAGAATTTTAATCTATAGCCTACTATAGATTAAAATTCGCCTACTGTAGATTTAAAATCGCCTACTAAAACTGTTTTACAATCTTCTCCATTTATATTCTAACTATACTTCTCCTTTGTAATAACCTGTAGCTTTTGCCGGTTTCTCCCCAAATGTGTAAGATACCGCCAACCTAGGTTCAGTTTTGAGAATTTATTTTTGGGCGCCAAACTTGGTGATAAATCACCCAAAATTGCAAACCCTGGCAAATTTTCAACATTTTATTCTTTGCCTCGCGCTAACTGGCAACCGTATTGAGCAATGCAACGAAAACGTGTCGACGCAAATCGGTACCATAAAAATATATCCACAACTTATGTCGACAAAAAATATTGGAGTGAAAGAAATAGCACTCTAGTGCTAAAAACAATTAATTTTCTAGTTTTTGATTTACCAAAGCGTAGCGTTAACACTATACTTTTTGAGAATTTTTCGATCTGCAGCATAATATTTATTACTCAACATGCGCAAAGAGGTAAATGAAGGATTTATACAACAGAATATATCTAGAGTTATTTTCCCGCGTAAAAAGAGAATCCTGTGTACATTAAAAAAATTACGGTGATCCTGTATTCAAAAAGTCTAGTGAGGAAAATGAAGAACGAACTATCAACACCGTAAAAACTCCAGGAACTTTTTTTGGAAATTATAGGAAAAGTTAGACTCACAAATATATACTATATACAAGAAGGAGGCATTTCCATCTGAAAACTTCATTGTTAACTTTAATCCGTTTTTCTATGAATATTGCTCTCACTATTCACTTAAAATAATACACAGTTCACTTAAAAAATGACCCACACTGTAAAAAAAAAAAAAAATTCCAGGAACGTTACTTGGAAATAATGGGCAGCTGAGGTGCTTTGAATTCCGAAGAACGTTACATGAAAATACTAAAACTGTACTGAGCAACTGGGCGAAGTCCCACTGAATTGTATTGTTTAGTAAAGTCCCTGGTGTTTTCGTGTAACGTTCCTTGCAATTCTAGGGCACCCCAGCTGCCCATTATTTATTTAATGAATAAAAGTAAAAGTAATAAAGTAAAATAAATAAATATTCAGGAAATGAATCTGTGAATTTAAAATAAAAGAGAAAATAAAGAGAAAAACACATATATAAAGAAGAAAAAGTTTTATATTAAGTTTTTACATATGCCTTCAATTCCGGATTTTGAGTTTTTAATCTCAAGAACATCATTCATTGACACACGCATGCAAAAAGTTTAATTTTTAATACTCAATATCTCATTAAATGTTATAAAAATGAGCTTTATTTTATTTTATTTATACATTTGTTTATTTATTTTTTCAAATGAATTATTAAATGTTGGATTTTTTAGCACTGTCCTTTTTTTTTTTTTTGTAAACTGGGTCATCCAAAAAAGTATTTGATGAATATCCTTACAACACTTATAACATCAAAAGTAACTGCTTTCGATAATGAAACTTTCTTAGTGCTAAAATCAATAGTTGATAATGTGCGCACTGCTCACTGATCAAACAGTCTGAAACACCCGGTATGATAAAAACGTGTCTCCAATCGACAGTGTTCACCCAGCGGTGCTATGCGATTAGTTGAAAGGGTTAACTCCTTTTTTAATTGCAGCAATTACTTATGACCTCACTTTCTGGACCTTAAGTAACATTTTCAAAAATAAAAAGGTTAAACGTACTACAAATTTATCTGTAAGAGGTCAGAGCAGAGCTGTAGTTGAAAGGGTACAGCATTTTATTTGAGCTTATACCTCACCCGACTATTTTCAGAAGAGTAGCCCAAAACATCGCTTAAACAATTAAAATTTTTATATTGTGATTCGGCGTCGCAGAGGAATCCAAAAGTAGCCTTATGACCTAAGCCTTAGAACCTCTTTGAAAATACTTAATAAGGGATGCACAACTAAAATAAAATAAGTAAATATTCGCAAAAGCAACTAGTGAATTAAAAACAAAAGATGGCATAGAGAGGAAAACACTCATACAAAAAAGAAAAAGTTTTATATTTTGCATATGCCTTCAATTACAGATTATGAGTTTAAAATTGACCCGTGGGCCATATATTTTCTCATGACACCTGTTCCACGGGCTCACCAATCCAGTTGTGCCGTGAAAAACAGGTATCAGGATTCGTTAATTCAATTTTGAAGAAAATAAATTAGTTTTAAAAACTAAATTATTTCAGCTTCATTTTCAATTGACATTAAATTAGCACCAAAAAAATGTTCAGTTAAGATTTAAAAATTAACTTGTGCTACACGTGCCACCATAATTGCAAGAACAATTACGCAAATAAACTTATTAATGCAGATTTGGAACTGTGTCACTGCATTCATCAATTAATTGTCAGTATTTTTTAAGACCACGTGACTTGAAAAAATCGCCCAATTTTTATGACTAGACTACTTGATTGCGTATTTTTAAATTTTTGTGGCCCTCGAGCTAAAAGAGATTGTGCATACCTGATGTACACATATTCCCAGAAAAAGAATACAACTCTTTTGATAAACACAGTCTTGGTCAAAAAGTTTCTGCCCGAAAGGTTAAAAAAAAGGGGGGGGGGCAGACTAGCGGCGAGTCTAGTACAAATCTAAAAAAAAAGTCTCCGGCAATTTGATGTTGATTTTTGACGATCGTATATGAAAAAATTGAGTTTTTTTAGGATGCTGCACATTAAAATGACTTTGTTTTTTTACAATCAAACGCTAATTAATCATACCAAAAATTAATTAAACTGATTACAAAGTATATGTTAATGTTTTTTCTTAAGATTGAATCCCCTCCCTTCCCCCCACTTTTTTGACTACACAACTGGTTCAAAGAATCGTGCTAAATAGGGCACGACATAAAGAATTATTGCTGCAGGCAAGTTCCAATACATTGAGTCAACAGAAATCCAAAGAAAGTATGGCTAAAAGCAAGTTTGTACATAGATAGCAGTAACTGTTTGCAACACTCTTAAATAAGGAGATCGATTGTTGCCTTCGTAAGTGAATGTGGGCGCTTACCTAGGATGACAGCTCCAATCAGCAGGCTCGTGGTGACGCTGATGAAGGTGGAGAATCTCTGAAAAGAAAAAAAAAAAAAAAAAAAAAACAGGTTGGAAGATTTAGTGTCACAGGTATTAAGGGGTTTCTTCAACCCTCTCCGGGGAAACGATCATCGCAAAGCTTTTTTATGGAGGAAACTGTTTTCATCAATTCAAGGTTTTGGAACGAACTTTTAAGAACGGTAAAAGGTGAAAGCTTGTAACGCAATAAACATCCATTTATTTGCGAGGAGAGGACAGTTACTGAAAGTGTCACTTAGAGCTACATATACGTCCTTCCCGGAATTTCCCGCCACTGTTTGGAACCTCATCAGAAGGTGGGGAACTTCTGAATATTAGCACCGTTCGGAAACTGCTAGCGCCTGCCGAGAGGACTTTCGGAACCACGGACTTAACGTGCACGTACACCGCGGTCTTTAGTGGCACGCCGGTATCGAACCCGGAACCTTCCGGTTACGAGTCCAACGCCTTAGCCACTTGGCTACCACGGCCCGCAATAAACATCAATTAGATTTTTACGGCGGATTTCACGAGAACTATATTTTTACCAGGGATGGAATTCTAAAATAAAACTTGACGGGCTCTATAAATAAAGCCCGTCGTATGAGATTTATTTATTCACTTTTTCAAGAAGGGGCGTGGCCAACATTTTCTTTTTTTAAATAAAGTGTTTATTAAATTGCAATTTATCTATTCACAACCACAAAGTAAGAAAACGCAATTAATTTAGAAAAGCGACCACAGTTCCTCTTTTCCTCTAATAAGACTTGGGCAACGCTCGTGATTGACATGATGACAGTGGCTATCTTCAGCATTTCTGTGTTGAAGCAACCACGTTTTGACATAAGGTATTGCATCCCATTGTTAAAGTGAAGGACGATTGGTTTTATAAACATTGAGAACAAAATTGAAACACAATGACACATGTTTTATTAGAATTTTTGAGCGCAATGAAGTAATAATAAATTATGGCACTAAAACCTGAAATTTCGGAAATTTTTTTAACTGGTATTTTTATTAACCATGGGGCCGCCCCTCTTCGGAAAAAAGTACCGGGGCTCTGATCTAGTGCGCCGTGGCCCCACTGCATCCCTGACAATTACATCATATCATGATAACCCAGTCAATTTGTATACATAAAAAAAGGACTAAAATCACGAAAAGAAAGGGTAGTTCTGGTTTTCGATATATGTTGTAAGGACCAGTGCAAGTATTGCAAATCCAAGTTCGCAGCTAACTGCGGACTAGTTGAAAAATTGCACAATTTTCCAATTTTTTTTTCCGTTTTTGCTCTGCAACTCCTAAACTGTTAAAAATAGAAAGAAGGTTAATACAATCCATTTTAGTTAAGGCTGTTTTTTTTTTTTTCGAAAATCATGTAACTTTTGAACAGCTTTTTAAGCAATTTGATTGTGCTAGAGACTCAAAAGAATTTACAACAAGCCAACTTACGGTGGCGCCCCCCCCCTCACATTTTTCATCATACATTCAGTTTTTTAATCTTTTACAATGAGCATTTAGTCGAATTTTCTACAAAATAATGTTATCAGTAAAGTTTGAATGAACATTTTAAGCGAAGATGCCCATATTTTAGAGTAAAAATGAGAATAAATAAGATGATTTTTTAAAAACATGAATCACTGCTTGCTCTTTGGTTTTTCTCGCCCCCCCCCCCTGCAAACGCTCTGCGCGCCCCACAGGTTGAGAAACGCTCGTCTAAAGCATTCCACCATATAGCATTCATTGTTGTGACCTCATCTCAAATAGAACTTCTGATCATTAAAATTTTATGAACCAAGTTAAAAAAAATTTTAACAAAGGGGAATTTGAACCTCCCACTTCCTTATCCACAACAAAAATTTGTTCCCTGTGCTTGTACGTATCAACAAGATATAACCATACAGGGCCCCTCAAAAAAGTGGTTGGCCTAGGACCTCTGAATGTCTCAGTTTAAGTTTTACTCATTTTTTGAACAGAATATTGAGAAAAGTATTCACCTTACAGAAAAACCACACGACTGCATTTTTAGTAAATTTATTTAGCTTTAGTTTAAGCACAAAATGAAGCTCGTAAATAAAATAGATCCCTCATGGTTTGCAAAAAACTAGAAAATGCGGGGAAAAGGGATTTTCGGAGGAATGAATCTAAAAGAGTCCTTTGAAGATTTGCGGATGTTTGGAACAAAAAAAGGGGGAGAGCAATGTGAACAGATAAATAAAATTAACCCATTAACGCGCAGTGTTCCCCGTCTGGGAACACCAAACTCTGACGTTTTGACTGTTGCCAGTCACGAAGAATAGATTGGATTTCTATAAAAATAGTTGCGGGTGACATAGCTCCACGAGATTCCTTTACTTTTCAGCACGTCAAAGATTATTTTTAACAGCACTGACATCTGCTGAAAAATGGAAGAATGCGAGAACAGCTGGATAGACTGCCCAATGCTGAAAAAAGGGCAGCCGTTGCCATCGCTCGACTTAACTACCAGCAAGATGGCAAACGATCGAAACGTTCAACATTCTCAAAAAAGGGTCTCTAGATCTGTGGCACGCGATGAACGTTTCGATCGTCCGCCATCTTGCTGGTAGTTAAGTCGAGCGATGGCAACGGCTGCCCTTTTTTCAGCATTGGGAAAGCGGTGCGCCTCAAAGGGTTAAATGTCGAAGTAGTTAATTGTGTAAAATGTCAAAATAGTTAATTGCGTTAAATGCCAAAATAGTTCAATAGCAGCATAAAAAAAGTAGCGACATGTGTCCCATTTATGCTCGCATTTACTAATTGTCTTCTCTACATGGCTGACCTCTTGCTTAAAACAAAACTTCACATGTCGCAAACGGCAAAATTAACGTAACGAAACTAGAAAAAACTATAAATGACCTTTTCTCTTTTTTTTCATCACTCTAATGAAATTGAGTAACTACTAATTGTTCATTAAAACGAACAATTCCCATGATGGGTCAAACGCATATATGAATTTTTGAGTGTGTTTTCTCAGGTTCACTAAATACATTAATCAGTACATTCAAGTAACAAATATATGCATTTGCTACTGTATTCAATAATTATTTTTGTGAATCAATAGATGAAAAACATATTGATTTTATTTTGAACATTGCAAAACTGAAAAGAAATATTTGAGAGTGGCGAAAACGTACTGATATGGAAATAACATTGTTTGTGTTGCTCTTGATTTTATGATAAAATAATTTTATATTATAATCGGTTGTGTACAATATCTAAATAAACTGAGGTGAGTGTAATGACCATGCTTTTGGATAATTTATTCTACTAGGGGCCAAGGCCCGCAGACTCGCAACGCTCGCTTTTCGTATGAGGCATTCGGCCCCTAATAAGGCTTATTTGTAAAAAAGACATAATTTCAACAGACAAAACCCGAAGATTGGATCAGATAGAATGTTACTGAGCTACACATTGCATGGTTCTTGCATGTTCATTGGTACATAAAAATTTAAACTTCACACTACAGTAGACCCCCCCCCCCTCATAACAAAGATATTTGTTATGGGAATCCGTGTTGTACGGGTCCTGAGCTATACTCCACCTGGAGTGCGGACCCCGCTTATAATCGCTGGAAAAATTATTTGCACTCCTCAGAAACACAATGATAGTTAATGTTGCCATTCAAAAGTTATATTAATTAGGAGCTAAAGCGTAATAAAATCAGAACATCTGTTTCAGCTGTATTTTTAATAATGTAAAACCTATTGGACACCTTGCGAATTTGCCACCCATGGCGATTTTTCATTATTTGGCGACTTGCGTACATGTAAAGTTAATAAAAGCTACGCAACAGATAGGATAGCTTGCCACCAATGGCGACTTTTCATTATTTGGCGATTTACACATGCTCACAACCTATAATTACTGTTCATTTAAGGTTACAGGAAAACCGTTATCCATATTTTCATTTACATAATCGTTTGCAGATTGGCGTACTTAGCACCACGAATTATACCATCTCGTCGCGCTAGCAAATATCCAAAATGTACTATAACTGCTATAATGGCATAGTTAACGCCGCCAAATATTTCTACTGGTAGCAAATGATTTCGATCGTTTGAACAAACGATTCAGTTCGATAGTTTGAAATCAAAGAAGGCTTTTAAGATGATTTTTAAAAATAAGAATAAAAAGTGGCGTACGACACCTGAAAATAATAAAACGTAATTTAACTGGCACACTAATCGAAAAAAAATGTTCGTTATTTCCGGTCTAGCTAACGGCACGATGAATATCATTTGTCCGTTCTGAGATTTCGATATTGTTTTTGCCCCAATATTTTAAATATTCAGTTAAAATTTGAAAAAACAGTTTTGCAGCAATCCATTCAATATTTAAAATGCGAGCAGAAGCAGAAAAGATATCGATATTTGAGAGGATACACGACGCATCGTGTCAGTAGATAGATTGTGGAAGAAAATGTGATACAAATATCGATAATAATAGATGCTACGAGTGAAATAATTTTACTCGTAGGATAAAGGACTTTGCAAATTCATTTCAAAGAACAGACATCATGTTAATGAATCAAGCTACTTGATTTATTTTCATTTCGAAGATCATTTCATTTGGAAAGGAGTGAAATACCACCAGTACGAAGCCTAGAGGGAATGATCAGTGGAAATGCTAAAGTACATCGCTTGTGGAAATCTGTCCTTTAGAGAGTGTTCTGAAACTGAGCCCAGGGGCCCTGATTTTGCGATAAACCTGGGTTCCCGGATGTTGGGGACTTTCCAATTTTTAAAAGAAGAAAGAAAAAAAAGACTTAGGATTGATAAAATGCTCACGAACTCACATTTCAAAATGTACATGGGGTGATCAAATGAAAAGGTACGAAACGTCGTAAAAACTTAACCGTTTACATATTTGCCTATGCCGCCATGAGAGCGCGTAGCGTGACATCTAGGAATGCGATTGGAGCCTTTCGTGTGGATAGGAACATGCGGGAGAGAGCAGAAGCTCTTGTAAAAAGTGCCCTCCTACGTCCAATTGACGGGGCAGTGCGTGTGAGGACAGGATGGCGTTCACATTGCAAAATCCGACGATTTAGGGGCAGCGAGGCGTTATCCGATTTCTGACAACGGAAGGTGTTAAACCGGCCACTATTCATCGCAGGATGATTAACCGTATAAAGGGAAGACTGTGTGTCCCACAAGTCAGTGAGAAAACGGAATGTCCGTTTTCGCCAAGGAACTGGTCACGTTCAAGTGGGAGACGTTGGACCATCCATCCGCCCTACAGTCCGGACATGTCACCCTGCGATTTCCATATGTTGGTTCCACTGAAGAAACCACCTGAAAGGGAAGCGCTTCAACTCGGACGACGTACTCAAGGACGCTGTGACGGACTGGGTCTCAGGAATTCTGGGAACAAGGAATCCTGCGGCTTGTTCGTCAGTGGGATCATTGTGCTCAGGCCTATGGTGTTTATTTTGAATAAAGTCTACATTTGTACCCACCGTGTCGTTTCGTACCTTTTCATTGGATCACCCCTTGTATAAAAAGGCAGAATTGGGGGCATTTCCATTCATAAAATTATTATAAAAATACTCTTGGAGGAACGAATAGTATTCTCTTCTCCAAGAAAAGTACTGTATGGGGTCATAACGTGTTTTACAAATTAATACAGAAATGCTTCTTAATTGCAGCTCCTGTGAGGGTTAATGTACCAAAGTTAGCAATCTGCGGTTTCATAATACGGTTGCGTTATTTATTACGTATCCTTGGTTAAAATAATAACGATGGTACAAAACAGGGAATGCCTAAAATGTGCTTTAGCCCACTGCATGGCGACTTTTTTCTTTTTATGTGCGATAAACAAGCCGAATATTCTAAATTCGATACTTTAAATCTGTGAAAAGGCCCGAAGGATCTTGCATTTTCGCGTGTGCATTGTTGTTTGTTATTTAGCTACTACGTAACCAGTAACAAATATGCTTGCTTTCATTTGGCGTTATTGAACTGTTAACTTAGAGTTTTGCGCATGTGTTATTGTGATTACGCTAATGTTTACATCTAGTTTTTGCCAATCACGGCGTAGAAATATCGTCGATATTGGTACCGCCTACGTTAGTGTTTTACATAAGTAGATCCAGACATAGACGTAGCGTCAGGGGAGGAGCACGTGCCTTTGTCCGAAAATCTTTCAATTTTGAACATGTGTTTCAAAAATGTAAGAGAAATTTCCCTTTTCTACTCCTGAATTCGATACGTGCCCCCTAAAATTTTCTGACGTGAGATGCCTATGTATTAACCCTTTGAGGCGCCCTTTCCCAATGCTGAAAAAAGGGCAGCCGTTGCCATCACTCGACTTAACTACCAGCAAGATGGCGGACGATCGAAACGTTCATCGCGTGCCACAGATCTAGAGACCCTTTCTTTGACGCAGCTGGTTGTGCCGGCACAGCCAGCTGACAGAGGGGTAGTTAAGTCGAGTGATGGCAACGGCTGCCCTTTTTTCAGCATTGGGCAATCTATCCAGCTGTTCTCGCATTCATCCATTTTTCAGCAGATGTCAGTGCTGTTAAAAAGAATCGTGGCAATTTTTTTTACGGGAAATGACGTGCTAAAAAGTAAAGGATTCTCGTGGAGCTATGTCACCCGAAACTATTTTTATAGAAATCAAATCTACTCTTCGTGACTGGCAACAGTCAAACCGTCAGAGTTTGGTGTTCCCAGAGTGGGAACACTGCGCGTTAAAGGGTTAAGAAGCTCCTCCTTAATTATCCTTGCAAGAAAATCCTTTTTACAGATTTGTAGGTTTACTACCATTAAACAGAATTATTTTAATCGTCAAAAATTTATTCAGAATTAGAGAGATCTCCGTTCATTGAAAGCGATGAAACTAGATTCCCTCTGATCAAGGTTCATTAAGTAGGCGAACCAGGTCGCTGGATGGAGGTAGTAGTGTATATGAGTGATTAATAAGTTTTTCTGGTTGCATTGTTTTGTCAATGAAATCAAAATATCTTGTATTGCTTTTTGTTATTTGATATTCTTCTCTTCATCAGGTAGTCAAATTTTGGTAAAATGTTATTTTCAGTATGATATCAAAATATCTTGTATTGCTTTTTGTTATTTGATATTCTTCTCTTCATCAGGTAGTCAAATTTTGGTAAAATGTTATTTTCACAATGATTCACCATTTTTTGCGCTCATTAGTTTCGGGAAATTTTACGCCCACATCAGTGTCATGAGCTCCCATCCCGAGTTGTGTCTAAGTCAAGAATTATATAATTCGGTCATCAACTGGCCCTTTGTTCTGTATGAGTCCTAGCAAAAAGATTTTGAAGCAGTCTTAGGGATTTTAATTTATGTTGTCATGAGAGGATGACGACAGAGAAGGCATTCAGATCCTCATCAGAAGGGACATACTTTTAGAGAGTTGCCACCACACTCACCTCCTTCCGTATTCCCGGGAAGACGACGAGGAATGCGACGAAGAGAGTGGAGAAACAGGCGTAGACGATGATGCTGCGTACATCCTCGGTGACCGGTGTCCGGTTGGGCAGCGTGTACAGCGTGGGCCCGCCCTCGCTGCGAAAGGCGTCGAACCAACCCTTCAGCATGGTCCTTATTCCTGGAAATGGAAAAAAAAACATACTTTGTGAGTATAGGCAAGACGATTTCCTACATGTTATCATGCTGAGCACAATGCAGATGTTGCAAATGATATCAGCCAACATTTATAGATCATATATGGGCAAGCTCCGGCCCAAGGACCGGCTGTGACCCGTCCCAGCTTTTAATCATAAAAATATTCCAAATTTCTTATAAATCCCATATATACGGCCCGCGAGTTCCTTTTAATCCTGAAGTTTTGCCCTCAGCTTACCAAAAGTTATATCCAGACCACATTTGTCCTCGCATGTTCTAGATAAAAAATCCAGATTACTGAAGTTTTAACATCCATCACCATACATCATTTTATAAATTTTATTTTCATATGTAAAAGTATACATAGAGAGTTCTGGTGACTTCACTCCATACAAGCATTTTAATGACATGTAGTAGAAAATTGAATTTTTACGACAAACAGCAATTTTTAACCATCAACAATTATATAGTATCATAAGGAATTATATCATAATGAAGTATTTTATATCAGAAATGTATTTAAATTTTTGTTTTTAAATTAAAATACTTTCTAATGTTTGTAGTATTCACCAGAATTCCAGAGTTTTACTTTGCCACTTGTCCTCTTGACACTTTACTTTTAAACTCGCCATTGTGCAAAATTGTTTGTTTACTTAATGTTCACAGATAGAAGAAGTGCCATGTTAAAGTACCAAGTTTTTCTTCCTGAAGCATTTATCGACATGACGTCACCTGAAGCACAGCTTTTGCACATTAAGAATTAAAAATTTTTGGAGAGCATTTTTTTTTCAGAGTTGCCAGACTTGAAGGAATATAATTAATAATTTTTTGGAACCATTATATACTTTTTAAAATTTTCTTTAAAATTGTATAATACTCACACGTTATACTGAAAATAATTGCTAAATGAAAATGATGAGCCTCCACTGTAGACCATACAACGTTTCAAGAAGATCGAATTGATTTTTTCACGCCCAAGTGTTCTGTCGGGTTTGGCCCTACAGGTCAAAGTTTCACCCTCACATATGGACTTGATGAAGAATAAGTGATAAAAACCCAAAACATTTTTGTGCTTTTGCCTATCCAGAGGAACGGCTAAAACGCTCTATCTCCCCCCTCAAAGGATATTGCTTTAGCATAACATTTTGCTTTATTGTATACGTATAATGACAATATCAACTCTCTTATATGGGAGCGAAACTTGGACACTCAAAAAGAGTGACGAAACAGCTATAGAGTCTTCAGAAATGAAATTTCTAAGGAGCATGTAAGGATGTTCCATAATGGACAAAATAAGGAATGAATCTATCAGAAAGGAATGGAAAATTATGCCAGTATTAACTAAAACGAAAAACTATTGGAAAAAATGGAAAGATCACTTGGAACGAATGGACAGAAATCGCATACCAAATGCAGCCATGGAGGCATGAAGTACAAGGTAAAAGGCAGGCCCTGATTTTCCATTAGAACCAGTAGGCTCGGGCCTAGGCCCCCGAATGTTGGGGGCCACCACAAACAAAATCCCAATTCAATTTTTCTTAATTTTACCTGTTTTTTATAGCAGATTTTTTATATACATTTTCAAATTTTTTCAAACAATATTTTAAACAAATTGTCAATCTTGCTCGATGACTGGATGGCATTTATAACCATGGTTGTAAATTCTTAGGCATTTTATGTACAGCTTAAATTTGTTGTTAAATTCATCATGAAAATAATAGACAGCAGCCATTTGGAGAGGGGGGGGGGAACACAGACTTTAGCCAGCATGGCACAGTCAGACTGTAATTTACCTTTGGAAATTTCACGCTGCCTACATCAATGTAAGGTTGCCCCTACACCAAGTTGTGCCTATAGTCAAGAATTTTCTAAATCGGGCCCTGAGAGATAGAGCAGTGTTTCCCACCTGGTGGGCCCTGAACAAGTTCTAAGCGATCTGCGCAATGAGTGAGTGTTTAAAAATTAATTGTGTCTTCAGAACTTCATGAGCATGAAAATCAAAAAGCATAAAAGTCATAAAAGTTAAAAGCATAATTGTTTACGGTCGGTTTTAGAGAATTAAAAACAAAACAAAAAAAGTTTCATTATCCTAGCAAAAATAGGGAAGAATCCAAGAGTTGTACATCTAGTCAAAGAAGAACGTGCTAGTAAATCACATTAACGTCGGAAAAGCAGAAGTGGAACGCGTAACACTTACAATTCATTTTTTAAGTCATTAATACAAAAATAATGTATACATTTCCCTTATTGAAGAATCTTCTTAGGAATTTTTTAATTTTAGCATTACGCCTACCTTTTGCATTTCTTTATTCTTCACATTTTATTCCCCCTCCTCTCCCCCGGAAATATTTCTTTTAAGTGGTCCGTGGGTAAATTGGAAATGAAAAAGTGGTATGCGGCTTCCATTGAGTTGGGAACCAGTGGGATAGAAGAAGGCCGCGAAAGTGATGGATTGAGGCTGGAACAGGCTTATGGCCTTCAACCATGCTGGGATGATGATGATGATAATGTATATTTGTTTAACCCTTTGAGTCGCAACCCTTTTCCAATGCTGAAAAAAGGGTAGCCGTTGCCATCGCTCGACTTAACTACCAGCAAGATGGCGGACGATCGAAACGTTCATCGCGTGCCACAGATCTAGAGACCCTTTTTTTGACGACAGCTGGCTGCGCGGCACAGTAAGCTGTCGTCAAAAAAAGGGTCTCTAGATCTGTGGCACGCGATGAACGTTTCGATCGTCCGCCATCTTGCTGGTAGTTAAGTCGAGCGATGGCAACGGCTACCCTTTTTTCAGCATTGGGAAATCTGTCCGGCTGTTCTCGCATTCTTCCATTTTTCAGCAGATGTCAGTGCTGCTAAAAATAATCTTTTACGGGAAATGACGTGCTAAAAAGTAAAGGATTCTCGTAGAGCTGTGTCACCCGCAACTATTTTTATGGAAATCAAATCTATCCTTCGTGACTGCCAAAAGTCAAAAACGTCAGAGTTTGGTGTTCCCAGTGCCAGAACACTGCGTGTTAAAGGGTTAAGTCCAATAAGCTTCTGTAAAAAAAAAAAAAAAAAAAATTAGCTCATCATTGAAAAACTTCTGTATCCGCCACTGGTGCTTACCAAATAAGAGCAAGGTGCTAGGAATAGTCGAGAACTGTCCCGTTTTGCCAAAGATCCGCAAAACTATGTCTCATCTTGCAAAATCCCTGTAAAGAAGAAATTGCCATGTCTGGTTTCGTATTTCGATCGTGGTAAAAAGGGCGTTTCCCCCAACACCGATCTCGAGAATGCAGTTTCAGCTCATTAATAAACTGCCTCCAGTCTTTGAAAATATCATCCAGTTTCCATGTCCTTTTTATTCTTTTTTTTTATTTATTCATTCGTGAAAACCCGACGGAGAAAACCAAGAAGGTCAGTTTTGTATATGCACGGGTTATTCAATGGCCGCCGACGAATGGCCTTTCTTATTACACATATTACACTTTATTTATTACAACACTTACTCTAATACAGAGAGCGAAGGATAGACGAAAGGAATGTTCTTTTTATACTTGCTTTCATCGTGACAGGGTGTGGTCTGTGATTTTGGAGTCCGAATTTTTCACATTCAAGCGTGTAGTTCGAAAACAACCATGCAATTTGGTTACATAAATGCAAACAAACTAATGAATTATCTAGATCCGTTATATATTAAACATTTTTTCAAACTGCATTGGCCACCTAATTCTTATAGACACAGAATTAAAGCGTTTTCCCACCTTTTTGGGGACATAGTGGGACAAGCTATCATTCCAGTTAGAAGGGCATCCGATAAGTGCTCGTTTTTCTCTCTTGATTGTTGCAACTGTAGGTCGAAGAATCATGCGATTTTGGTATGAAAATGCAAATTATTCAATCATGTCAGGGACTTCAAAAATGTTTGGATGTTTCTTAACAAATTGCACTGTACATTGTAATAAACGATAAACCTGCATCGGTATTACGAAACTCTTAAAAATCGAAAATTTTTCCAGAATGTGTCAATCTGAACAGTTTTGCGGTGCAATTTCATGTTGAAATTTTTTTTCTGAAAGTTTCTTCAAAAGTACGGATTTTTCGTACTTTTGAAGTATGTTGTGCAGTTTATGAAGATTTATCCTGCGTTTTTTCAAATCCATGGCCTAATTACTTTATTTTAATTTGCTTTCAAATATTGTGAAGTAGGTTTTGTTTCTTAGAACTACTGTCTTAAGACTCTTTTTGGAAGTAATGCAACTTTTGAACAGCTTTTTAAAAAATCACCCTACACATCTAGAATAAAGATCGCTGCGTCAGTCCTTTCCAGACACAAATAAAAAACCAAAGAAGTCCAAACAAACATTACATCAAACGAAGTCAATTCGGCAGAGAACGAGCAGTGCTATATAGTCAGTACAGAACCCTCCTTTTACTGTTACGAATGCCGCCAACGGGATTTCCTCAAAAAGTATTCGTTATATCGAAATACTACGACATAATTTCCTTCATAATTTTTTAAGCACTTTAAAATGCGATCCGAACGGAATTTGTAAGATGAAAACTTAAGAAGTTTCAATCATTTTGGTTTTTCTTGAAATACTAAACACTGAGTTTTGAGAGTTAGAGCTCTTATATAAAAAACGGTTTGATCAATTTTCGTGAAAATTTTCAGTAGATTTTTTCGTTGTGTGCGTGGGTGTCACTAATGAAAACCCACTGAAAATTTAAAGTAGGGTAGGTGCACCAAAAATTGACAGTTTGGCAGCTAATTTATTATAATAAGCTTTTATTTAAAAACTGTTTTCAAATGGTGGTATATCTAGTAACAATTTAAACATTTGCCTTCAATTTTTTGCAATTTTTTTCATCTCCAGAGAGCTCTAGGTATCAGTAATTGACATTTTAAACTCAGTGATAAAAAAAAGGTCTGATTCTCAGTTAATGATAATCCTGAAATTAAGATTAGTTCATTATCAACCTGTTTCTGTTTGAAGCATATTTCTTTTTAGAAATCGATATAAACTGAATGGTATGAGATAATAATACATAAACAAAAGTCTGTACAGTTTTTTAAATAAATAAATTTATTTATTTATTTAAGATGGGGTGTCAGTTACTGGGTAAAAAAATGGATTTCACCAGTAATTGACACTTATGCTAGTTATTGGTGCTCCTTCAAGTTCATGATAATTGCATTGAATTTCTAGGAAATGCAGTTAATAGCTATTCAGAAGGTTATCTTAGATAATTTTTGAATATACAGGCAGTATATTTTGAATAAACATACCTGACAAAATATTCTGAGTAAGGTAGGAGAAAAGACTGGGTTAGGTGCACCAGTAACTAAAACTTTTCGAGATAATTTATTACAATAAGATTTATTTCAAAACTTCCATCAAACGGTGCTATCCAGTTCCAATTTAGACATTTATCTTCAATTTTATACTACATTTTCTTATCTTCATGGGCTCTAAGTATAAAAAATTGAGATTTTACACTCAGTGAAAAAAAATTCTGATTCTCAGTGGCTGGCTTAATGCTGAAATTAAAACAAGTTCATTGTCAACTTGTTACAGTTCGAAGCATATTTGTTTTTAGAAATAAATTTAGATTGAATTCTATCGGACAACTTGTTGAAGTACACGTCGTTGACGGATTAGCATATAATGCAGATTTAAAAAAGAATGAAAATTTTTTGAGCATTGTAGGAGTACAAAGAATGGAAATGATATTGGCAAAAGTATAGAAAGCAACATTAATATTTTTGGGTATTGTTAAAAGATGACAGGTTAAAGAGTAACTAAGCGCATGGTGAAATTTTCAATAGAGAAAATATTTTATTTTCAAAATTAATTTTTTAATTTTAGTAGAAAGAGCTTTTAATGTCAAGAGGTTGTTCCTCGCCTTTAACTAATTTTTTTTTGATCTACTACAGATATTTTAATGTTATGCCTACAGAAAACTTTGCATAAATTTCAAAAAAATTAAAAAGACAAACATTTAAAAAATAGACGAATTTTTTAAAAATTAAATAAGTAACTAATATATTAGTTATTTATTTAATTTTTAAAAAATTCGTAGAAAATCAATCTAATGTGTCTGAAGTTAATTATTAACTTCAGACACAAATGATCGATTTCTTTTTTTAAAAATGCAACTTTTGAATAGTCTTAAAATTTATTCGAATAAAAAAATCCGACATTTATTCTTTTAGTCGTAATTGATTATCATATTGCTAAATTTCATTCTATTCTCTAAAACTATTTTTGAGGGATGCGAGAACAAACATTTACGCGATTTTCCTGAAACCTCAAAATATATTGTAATATTTAGAACAATTTTGGCATCTAACATAACATAACATAATTTAAAATTTCATTCCATTCCATCACTATTTTTCAGGAATGGAACAAACATTTTGTCAATTTTCACAAAATCTCAGAATCTACTAAAAATTTAAAGTACTCTGATGTCTATAGTTTAAGTTTTATTTCATTCCCTTCAGTTGTTTAAATATGAAAGATAAACAAATATTTACACATTTTGAATAAATTTTCTCAAAATCTCAAAATCTAATGACATTTAAAAAAAAATCAACGGCTATAGTTGATTGCATGTTCACCTATTTTCACCTATGTCACCAGATTTCATTTCATTCCCTTCAGTCGATCTTACATGATGTGTAAACAAAAATGTACGCCTATTAAAAAGATTTTCAAAAAATCTCAAAATCCAATAAAACTTTAAAAAAAATTGCTGCCTATAGTTTGAGTGACCACCTATCATGCCACCAAATTTCATTTAATTCGCTTTAGTTGTTATTACAGGATGTGCCAACAAATATTGCAGTTTGAAACGATTTACGCAAAATCTCAAAATGTAATGAAAATTAAAAAAAAAATATTTGACGCCTATCAGTGGCGCAGCCAAGAGGCGGATAGGAGAATTTTTTGCCACACAAAAGGTATATTCTTCCCTCCTTTATCACGCACACGTATACATATATGTGAGTTGCAGTAATTGTAACCCCCCCATGAAAAATTTCTGGCTACGCCACTGACGCCTATAATTTAAGTTGAGAAGCCATCTGTGATATCGCCAAGTTTTGTTTCATTCACTTTAATGGTTATGACGTGATGCACGAACAAATATTTACGCAGTTAAGAACAATTTTCGCAAAATCTCAAACTCTGATAAAATTTGCTTTTAAATTTACATTATAGTTTAAGTAGAGAGATAAACTATTCTGTCACCAAATTTCATTTTATTCGCTTTAGCCGTTATTATATGATGATAGAACAAAAATTTGCACAGTTTGAAACAATTTTCGCAAAATTGCAAAATCTGATTATTATTATTATTATTTTTTAATTCGACGTCTATAGTTTAAGTTGAGTGACCCCCTATCATGTCACCAAATTTCATTTTATTTGTTTGAGTCATTCTTACGTCATTGCATTAAAAAATAAATCACTATGTTTTTCTTCTCATTTCTTAGTTTTCAATTACTGGAGCAGGATGTGGCAATTACAGGAGACAATTTTTTTTTCTTGTTGTGTGTGTGTGTGTCAATTACTGTTACAATATTTAAAATATCGAAATTCCAATATTCTGCAATAAATTATACCCTACATGAATTTTTAAAGTTCATTTAAGTTTTGAAAACAAAAAATTTGTTTCTCGATAGTTTTAGTAATTAGCAATTGCTAATTAATGCTTGTCATTGCTCTTAAAGTGTCAATTACTGGTGCGCTTACCCTATCACTGGGGTGGCGAACCTTAATGTTTAATGAGGCCACAGACGTGCAATCAAATAGTTTTGACTTATTGATTTTGGCTTAGTGACCGTTCGATCGTGACCTTCTTAGTGAACTTTGTTACTTTTAATTAAAATGCAAACCGTTTTGATCGGGGGCGTGCCCAAAATATTATGTCGCGTGCCATCAATGGCACGCGT
This sequence comes from Cheiracanthium punctorium, assembly GCA_038373885.1. NCBI lineage: Eukaryota > Metazoa > Arthropoda > Arachnida > Araneae > Cheiracanthiidae > Cheiracanthium > Cheiracanthium punctorium. The sequence goes on from JAWZYV010009733.1 coordinate 181,451, forward strand.
GCCATTGGTTCGCCGCCACTGCCCTATTACATTTACTTTTTTAAAAGTGTTCAAAGTGATGCATCTGTTTAAATAGGAAAGTGGATTTATCAGAGTATCGAGCTAATATATATATATATATATAACAGCACAACCTATTTTGATGAAATTTTGTATGCAGGTTCTTTTGGTGTCTTTCAAGAAAACCCGTGAAAAGAATTTGTAAAAAATATTAAATCTCCTCCCTCCCCCTAAAAAGTATTTAAAACCTCCCTTTACCGAGCAAATTTTTAAAAAATAAAATAAAATTAGATAAGATAAAGTAAATATAAAGAGTGGTCAGAGAAAATTATCTGATGCCATTCGAAAAATCTGCCCTTTCTTGTACGATTTGCATAATGCACAAATGGAATGTTGCTACAACATAATTTCGACATTCCGTAGCAAACAATAGCCGTTATTTTCAATTCACAGCATGAAATTTTAACTGAAACGTTCGATGAAAGCACTCAGAAATTGAGAAGTCATAGTTAATTAATTCCGTATATTGCAATACAAATGTATAGATGTGAAGTAACGTATATTTAAAGAAGAGATTTTATATACGAGGTGTCCCCAAAAGATGGTAGCACGCTCTAATTTTTTTTATCTATTAAAGATAAGTAGTCCATGTAAATTTTAAAAATTATCAGAACAAGGTAGGAAAAAAGACTAAATAAAAAAATTCTGTCATTTTTTAAAAAGTTACATTTTTAAAATTTGTACACGACCGCCGTACAAAAGAATTCCCAGTTAGTGAAATAGGTCGCATATACTAATGAGGTGATGAACGAAATTTGAGAATTTTATGCTAAAATGTGTCAGAGGCATGAAGATAAATATTTTCTGTACTTTTCAATGGCTTTCGGGGTCGTGCAGAAATTGCGAAAGAACAGGCCCTGATTATTGCAGGGGCTAGAGGGGCATATGCCCTAGGCCCCCGATTTTGAGGAGCCCCTAAATCGAGAATTTAGTTTAAGGTTTTTTTTTTTTTTGTAATGCAGTAAAGGCCTAATTTTTTCAGTTATGAATTTACAAGTACAAATATTCAAAATCTTTTTTTTTTCTTAATTCTACCTCTCCATAGAAAAAATATCACAGCAGATTAACGATTTCTGCACACAGAAGTGGTAAAAATAGGATGGCTGCTAAATTTTAAGCGATTACGCGATAAGTTGTCGGACTCATTGAAGTTTTTTAAGTGGCTATCCAGCGAGAATGGGGCACCACTAAATATTAATTTTCGGACTACGATTATTCATATTATGAAAAGTCAGGCTTTTAGATGTATTTTCAAAATCTTCATATTTAATCAAGCTCATTTCATAATGTTGATGTTTCATACGTTTATAATGTTCATAAACATTCTCATTTATCTAATATTAGTATATATCATGTTGGATACATTTAATCTTGACAAAGATTTAAATGCAAACACAGTAACAATATGTAGGAGAGGGGGGGGGGCCCATACAGACTTTTGCCCCTGGCGCGGGGTTGTCCTAATCGCGCAATGCGAAAGAAAAAAAAATTGCCCTCTAGCATCAAACGATCACATTCAAATTTATGTATATCTCCTGATCATTTTTGTTGTGACCCGGACAGCTATGCCGGCGGTAGCATAGGTAATGGTAGGGTCTCCCATGCCGGACTGGCCGATGAGTAACTGCCAGAATAAATCTGAAGCCTTGGCCCTCCAGGTTGGGGGTTATGACAGTAAGAAAGAATCAAAGAAATCGTGAAATTAGCCCTTTGAGGTGCATCCCTTTTCCAATGCTGAAAAAAAGGGCAGCCGTTGTCATCGCTCGACTTAACTGCCAGCAAGATGGCGGACGATCGAAACGTTCATCGCGGGCCACAGATCTAGAGAACCATTTTGACGGCAGCTGGCTGTGCCCGACACAGCGAGTGATGGCAACGGCTGCCCTTTTTTTCAGCATTGGGCAATCTATCCAGCTGTTCTCGCTTTCTTCCATTTTTCAGCAGATGTCAGTGCTGTTAAAAAGAATCGTGACCATTTTTTTACGGGAAATGGACGTGCTAAAAAGTAAAGGATTCTCGTGGAGCTATGTCACCCGCCACTATTTTTATAGAAATCCAATCTATTCTTCGTGACTGGCAACAGTCAAAACGTCAGAGTTTGGTGTTCTCAGAGCGGGAACACTGCGCGTTAAAGGGTTAAAGGAATCACATTAGATGATCTTAAAAAATAGCAAATAATTTTGTATAGCCAAGTTAAAAAAATGAGTGATGAAAGATTACCCAAAATTGCATTTAATTAGAAACCCAGCCAAAGAGGAAGACCACAGAAGAAATGTATGATCGATAATGCGATGAGCGAAAATGCGATGAGCGATAAAGGTATGGGGGAGAAATAAACCCTTGATCAGAAGAACTGAAAAAGACAAAATTTTATAGATCTATTTTTCGGAAGGTGTCCTATTGCGCCAAATAACTTACATAATTTTATTCACTAAACTCCCCTTCTCATCAGACTCTTAATACTTTCCTACTGCACCTAATTTTGACCATTTTTGCAATTGGAAAAATGCATGTAGGACTAAAGCTTGCGAAAATAAAGATCGTTCAGCATAATTGTGGACACCCTGTATATACAGGATATCTCAAAAACACTGACTAGTAAAAGTTAGAATTTTATTAAATTTACTTCATTTACTTATAGGCTTTTATACTCTAAATTTTGACCATAGACGTGTACAATACATTACAAAGTTAATTAAAAAGGTGAAAAAAATATGGTATCGATTAAAATTTTCACGAGATTCAATTAAAAGTTTTTCTGTGAGGATTCTCATTGCAAATACACAAAATATTTTCAAGCGAATGGTACACGATTTCTATACTTAGTCTCTAAAGCCACCGTAGAAGAAGTCTTTTTCGCATAAGAGGCAAACGGCATCCATGTTTTCAAAGCTTCCGCATTCATTGTAATAAAAGGGTTTGCAAGACCTTTTGCATAGATATTTTTCGCTTTTAAGAGGGTCTCATCACTAAACAGGCTAAAAAAACGTGCTCTAAGGTAACATTTTGCTTCATTGTAAGTTAATAAGCATTTTTTTTAAAATTAGTACCCCATAAAGAAAAATTTCTTTATCCGATTCTGATAAATCTTCGATTTTCCTACTAAAGGCTGAGCTTTCGACTGATGTTGGGAATTTCCTTTTGTTTTGCGATGGCCTTTGATTGTCTCGCTCGGGCTGCTTTTAAAATGTCTCCTTTCAGCATTCCTTTTTTCATTTTTTTTTTGGTGAACAGGAACATGTCAATCAAGTAAGCTTTAAGGGGCTTACTTCTCCATTCTCACCGGGAAAACCATTACCGCAATCCTTTTCTATGGCGAAAAAGTGCCTTCACATATTCAAGGTTATAGAACGAGCTATTGAGTATTTTTCAACTATTCTTTTCTTTTTCCTTCCTCTTATTCTGAAAACATTCATCTAATGGTATTGCGATAAAGAACTACTAGAATGCGATTAGAAGATTATTAATTCTATTACGATACCAAAATTTCTTTAACCCCTTAAAGGTCGTATTATTTTCAAAGAAACGATCATATAAATGCTCACTTTTTTATTCAAGAAAATTGTATAAAAATAAGTGCATGTACAATATATGTACTCATTTTAACGTTTCGGGCAATTTTGTGTGTGTGTGCGAAAGTTAAAAAAAAGTTAAAATTCTAAGAAAAGCCAACATTTAGGGTTATTGTGACTGAATGTGTGTTTTCTAGTAAGCAGGGGATAGAAAAAATATATGTTTTAACCTTCTAACACGCAGTGGTCCCGCTCTGGGAACACCAAACTCTGAAATGATGTGTTAAAAAGTAAAGGGGATTCTCGTGTAAGTATGTCGCTCTGAAGTATAATTATTGAAATCAAATTTATTCTTCGTGACTGACAACAGTCAAAACGTCAGAGTTTTGTGTCCTCGCGGCGAGGACAGCGAGCGTTAACCCTTTAAAGCGCAGTGATCCCACTCTGGGAACACCCAACTCTGACGTTTTGACTGTTACCAGTCACGAAGAATAGATTGGATTTCTATAAAAATAGTGGCGGGTGACAGAGCTCCACGAGAATCCTTTAATTTTTAGCACGTCATAACAAAAATTTTCACGATTATTTTTAACAGCACTGACATCTGCTGAAAAATGGAAGAACGCGATAACAGCTGGATAGATTGCCCAATGCTGAAAAAAGGGCAGCCGTTGACATCGCTCGACTTAACTACCAGCAAGATGGCGGACGATCGAAACGTTCATCGCCTGCCACAGATCTAGAGACCCTTTTTTGACGCAGCTGGCTGTGCGCGAGCACAGCCACTGCGTCAAAAAAGGCATGGCAACGCCGCCTAAAAAGGATGGCAACGGCCGTCCTTTTTTCAGCATTGGGAAAGGGTTGCGCCTCAAAGGGTTAAAAGATTAAACCATTTCTTGCCATTAGAAGAATTTTAATTCCGTTGCGATAAGTTTCTTTAATGCAGCTAAACGCTCATAACCATCCCTCTTCTATTGTTTCGCTCCGCAGTAAGATTAAAAAAAAACAATAATAATAAAGACCGGAAAGAAGCCAACTTCCTACTGCAAAAAGAATCTAATTTAGGTCTTTTGGCTTAAGCGTGTATAAGAAGGTTATTTCCATTATAATTAATGTTCTTCTAATTGCAAGAGAGAAATATCGTTTCACAATAACATTAGATGAATGCTTTCAGAATAAGATAAAAAAATAGAATGATTGAAAAGTATTCAATAGTTTATGCTAAAACCTTGAATTTCTGTAGCCAAATTTCTCGTCAGAAAGAAGAAAAAGAAACGTGGATAATCGTGAAGAAACTGCACGCGGCTTTGAAATGGTATCTAGCCGGAAGGTTACGCATTGGATTCTGACGTATCAGTGAAAACTATCGTGTACATCCGGTGTACATGCTCGTACCATCCGTAGTATCGAAAGTCTCCTCGGTGGTCGCTGGCAGTTTCCGAAAGCTTCCAATTATGAGAAATCCGTCCCCTTCTGTTAAGATCCAAATTGCGACGAGAAACTCCGTGAAAGACTCATGCCATGTAGCTCTAAACGACACGTTCGGTGCCGTGATCTGTCTTCTAACTGCAAAATTAACCGATGTTTAACAGTGCTATAATCTTGCATAGGCCAAAGCCGGAAAAATAAAAATGATTTTTTTTTCAATTATCGGTGGAAAAAATATTAAATTAGAACGAGAAATATAACTAGTGCCGATTCAAGTGTTCGATGGCCTTGCTGTTAGAGATGAGACAGGCTCAGCCCGAGCCCGGGCCCGAACCGGTGCTCGGTAATTCACAATTGCGTTCGGGCTCGGGCTCGTGAAAAATTTCTATTTTATTGAACAAACTCCTTGAAACAGATTTTTAAAAAGTGATTCATATGGAAAATAAAAGTACTTATAAAAAAAAAAAAAAAATAGCGGCACGGGTGCCTAGAAGGCGCGTGAAACTCTTTGGGTTTTTCAGAACGGCGGCTTATATTGCTTAGTTAGTCATGAGATCGGACATTCTTTCGAAAACATATAAAGAATTAGAAATTGCATTAAATTTTGCAGTTATGTTTGTCTTTAATTTGCAGAAACGGCAAAATTGTATTCTATCAAAGTTGATTTCTATCAAAGTTCTATCAAAGTTGTAGTATATTGTATTCTATCAAAGAATTACTTCTTTGAATTTTATGGAATTTTACTGAATTTTATTTAATTTCGGGTTCGGGTGGGCGCGGGCTCCGACTTAAATAAGATTGCTCCGGCTCGGGCGGGCTCGGATTAAAAGTCTTCGGGCTCGAGCTTCAAAAAATGAGCCCTAACTCATCTCTACTTGCTGAGAGTTCGCCTCTAAAATATAATCTAGTTTGGAGGAAAATCCTGCGCTAGGGATTTTCCACCTTAACTGGAGAAAGCCCCTATCACAGTCTAACAATAGGAATAAAAACTATCTCGAAAATTTCTGACAGATATTAATTTAACTCGATTCTAACTAAAGGCAGGCAATCCATTAGACTCAGTCAGTGGCGGGTACAAAATTTTTTCAGGGGGTAGGGGCTGATTTTTAAAAAAGCTTATTTGACCTAAATAAAACGTAGAATAAAACAGAATGTTACGCTAAAGCGATATAATATTTTTTGGAAAAGGAGATAATATAATCCCCCTCCCCTTCCCCCCAAAATTCATTAGATTTAAACAAGGTGTACAAAAGTGTTGCCGTAAGCAATGGTTTTTTTTTTAAGGAGAAAGGGGGGAGGGCTTATGTACTATAGTCCCTCTTCACTTTGGTCACTGGTGTGCAGCTTATGGCCCTCTACCATTTTCGAGATCCCCAAAAAGAAAAACAGCAAATACAAATAAATAAAAATATTGCATGTCCTCAAAAATTTATCTAGAGTTATTTTAAGTCTAAAACATAACGTTACAAGTTTGAAATGCTCTGTACAGGAAGATGTAGAAGAGATATTAAATACACGACTCATATTTGTATCATTCAGTGAAATGAATTTTTCTTAAAACCCGTCAGCACTCGCGCCTACTTATGTAACTTAACCACTCGCGTGCGGTAAATTTTACCCCATTTTTGTCTCCAGTTATATTTTTGACTAAAAACGTTTGTAAAAACAAATTTGTGGACTTATATCATAAAATGCACCAGTTCTACAACATTTTATGAGAGAAATCGCACTTTTCATATTTATTTAGAGATTTTTCTAGAAGTTTCTGTAAATATCGTATTTCTGAGAAAAAAAATGCCATACGATATATTTTATACCTAAAAATACTAATTATTTTATTAATATGATATTAATTTCACATAATGGCCTTTCGTCAATATATACCAGTAGTGAAACGTTAATTTACATTTTGTTTATGTTTAGCTTACGCTAACAAAGTAATGAAACATTGCTACTCGGAAGGGAGTATTTAATCCCAAAGTCGAATTTACTCCCCTCCCGGATAACAAAGAAAGGACATTTCTACGCTCACCCCAAGTAAACCTTGACTTTGAAAGGTAGAAGACAGGACAGAATTGTTCTAAAAAAATGTTTCCCTTTTTACGAAGAGAAATTGTTCATGGGGTGAGATTTACCCCAGCGCACATGCTTACGGGTTAAATAAGACAGATTTCTACTTCAAATCATAGTATGTAAATAATCAGGATTTTTGTTTAGAGAAGGGGGCGCGGGTGAAGGTATGACTTTGTATCGGAGGGGTCCAACGAAGGGGAGGAAACATTCTTTTACTATAAAATTTGATTAACGGTAAATTCTACTATAAATAACTGATAGAAGTTTTTGACAGCACTAAAAATTTTTAAATTATTTATAGTAAATTGTGTTTATTATGCGATAAATTATAAAAACTGAAAAATTAATATAATTTTTCTTAAATTTTAATATGAAGTTTTCAAAATTCTTATAAAATTCAAATAATGTTTACCGTATACTATTTTAAGCGATGGATTCAAAAGGTAAATATTTGGATCTAATTAGAATTTGAGCACTATGAGGAGTGGCCAGGCACCCCTCCCCCGCCCCATTAAATAAGTTGGGGATGGGGGTCTAGAAGTACTCTTGAACTCAGTTATAGTGAAAATTCTGTTTAAATGTCAAAATATTGCTTGTCGTAACATTGCTGTCGGCGATTTTTCCCACTCATTTTGGTCTTAATGGGACTACACGAATTTTAAGCCAAGTTAATGGGAGAGTACACCTGTAACGCCCTGATATTTGAAATAAAAGTTACAAAAAAAAGGCATATTAAAAAATAATAAGAAGAGATTTTATATGGTTGCAAATGAAACAACTGGTTTATATGTGTTTATATAATCTTATCTACTTAGAATATAAACACTACTAAGTATAAACGGTATCCGTAGCGAATCGTGAGTTGAGAAAAACAGCTTGAAATGGTGAAGATTTGCACTAATCTTGAGTTGCTGTTATGAAACATGGACATTTAGCTTTTTGTTCGTTATCACAACATAAAATTTTACTACAAAGTGTTAAAGAAAGGTATAAAAAAGAATGCAATAACTCAAAAATCTATCATTATACTTGAGATAATTTAACATGTAATATTAATATGAAAAAGGTTAAATACTCAATTAGTTATCCATATGAATTGTAAACATTATAATAACCGAGGAAAGTCAGCAGTTACACTACCTTTAAATTTATTTTAAACTGATTTCTGAAGGCCTTTTTTTTTTCTGTTGTCTTCAACGGACTGAATATTTTGAATTCACTTTTTTGTAATTCATTGATTTAAATTTTCTATTACTTTAAACCGACGCGTTGTTCTGCTGTGTCGTTTAATACTTTTAAGTTATTTATAAAAGTTAAACGTTTCCATTGAGTCCATATTCTTCTGCCCATGTCTGAGGATTTTTTATTTTTTATTTTTTTTTTTTTTTAAACAGGTTCCATCTTTGTTGAACAAGTGGAAAAGCGACTTCAATGCAGCAACAGAAACTTTAGCAGTAACTTTAACATGAAATACTTCAATGCAGCAAAAATTTGTCTTTTACATTGTTTATCTAAAATTATGACAATCCAAGACAATGCTGCTTTAGGTAGACCTTCCCATTCTAGTTTCTGAAGTTCCAGTTTTTAAAGAACGTAATGCTTTAAAAATCCCCGAGCATGTGCGAATGGAAATGGAAATGAGGCTACGGCTAATCATCTACCCTGGGGATCTAGGCCGGGAGTGGGATTGACCTCCGTGGGGGACTTTCTAAGGGATCCTAACCCGTATTTATGCGAAGTTTCGGGGAAAACTACGGGAAACTCCGAACGGTTAGATCGGCGGATGCGACTTGGTTTCGAACCAGGCACCTTCCGCCTCCCAGTTCAGTGCGCAATGCACTGTGCCATTGGTGGGGCGAGCATGTAAGAGAAATATGACCCTGGAATTCGCCCAAGCTGTCCGTCTAAGTAGACATTTGTAGTATTTGACAGAAAAAGATACATGTTTTTATTTCTAAGAAAGTATTTGAAAAGGAGAGTAAGCAGCATACTTAATGAAATGCGAAAGTAAGGAGAAAACTTCTCAAGAGTGTCCTCGTCTTCTCTGTTTTAAATAAAATTGCAGATCTTCATCAATTGGTTGAACTTGGACGTTGCTAATGGGAAGCAGGGTAGAGGGGCAGCTGACCCCTCAAAATCAAGCAAGTAGTTAAGAAATATGCATGTAAGGGGGGAGCAATTGGAATCCAATGTCTTCCTTCCTGATCCTCCCCCACACCCTCTAGCATAACTTATGGTTACACTCTATGTGGTTGGACCGAAGTCATAGTTGCTTTTCCACTTGTGCAACTGCTGCTTTCCCACTTGTGTGTGAATAGAAGATTAAGTCTAGTTAAAAAGAAAAAAAAAAAGTCCTCAGACATGAGAAGAAGATGTTGGTTTCAAGGGAATGGAAACTTATTAATAACTTAAAAGTAGAAAAATACACAGAAAAACGACGTTTATAGATTTGAATCAGTCAATTACAAAAAGAAACAAATTCTAGATTTTCTACCGTCCGTTCAAAACAGCAGAAAAAAAAGCTTTGCTTTCAGAAATCAGTTTTATATAAAATTTAAAGTAGTTAAACTTATGACATTTCATCACACAGTTATTAGAATTATTTACAAATTATTTGGGCACTTAATTACTGTGATTCTTAAGCCTTCTTATCTTAATGTTACATGTTAAATAATCTAAAGTAAAATTGTAAATTTATAGTTCTTGCATTTTTTACATACTCATCTTTAACAGTTTAGTGAAATTTTAAAGTGATAGTGAATATAATGTAACCACATAATTGTAATAAATCAGAACGAGTTCTAATTTTCATAGTTTTATGCTGTATTTTTTCACTTTACACGATTAGCTATACGTTTTTTAATGCGTTGCTTATTTGTGTTTATAGTCTAAGATGTTAGTATAAACACATATAAGCCGCTATTAACTGTTTCGCAATTACATAAAATTCTGAATTTTAAAAAATATTTTAATTTTTTGTACTTTAATAAACTTCAGAGCTTCACAGGCGATCTCTTTTGTTTAAGAATGCAGAAATTTCATATACTCTTTATTAGGACCAAATGGAGTGGAAACAGGCAAGATAAATAATGCCAAATGCATCGATTATAGAATACTTTTCAACAAAACAATATTTTTTGCGCCACATTTGGCGATGTATTGTCCTTAAGTCTGGCGAGATTTCGGAGGTGACCTCAAAGAAATGTTGTATTATAACTTTAAATGTAATTTTCTGAGACCTTGTAATATATATTTAAACGTTTTTTCTATCGATTAACTGAAGAGCAAACTGTTATAAACATTTTTATATTTATTGTACTATTCTTGAAGTGCATTAATGTCTCTTAAACTGCTATAGGTCGCAATGTATTGGGATTATTTGAGTGTTTCTGTAGAAAAACTATCAGTAATATATACACTGTCTCCTACGGAGAGCATTATTTTGTGTGCCTTAATAACATACATTTCAACTTTGTTTTCTTTGAAAAAGAAGAATATCTCTAAAATACGCTCTAAAGAATAACTGCTCATTACAGCGCAATGTAATGTAATTTTTTTAGGGGTGGATGGGGGTGCTCTTTTAATTTCAACCTTGTTGGAAAACATTAAAAAGCACCAGGGAGCAATTTTTTAAAAGTTATTTTTTACAGCCTAATTTTGTATCACTCGCCCATAGAAAAAAGCTCGCAATTAATGTAACATTCTGAAAAATTTTAAATGACTTCCCCTCCCCCCTTCTTAAAACACAGAATTTCAGCTTGAGTAACCTAAATTAAATGAATACACGATGTAAGTGAAACTCATGATGATACAGATGATGTCCCGTTAATAAATGTTCTATCGACTGTAGAACATTTGAACGAACGGAAAAAAGTGTTATTGATTAAAATTATTTCACACAAGTGTAAATTTGAGTAACACGAATCTCTTAAAAAAGTTCACTGCCCAAGGTGCCCCCCCGCCCCCGTAGGCAGATATCCCTTGCGTAGGTTTGCCTTAACACAACAAAATTACTTTTCTATCTTTAGGGTAGGGGATGGGGTAGCCCCTGTAGCCCCCCCCCCCGTAGGTGGCCTTATTTAAATACTCAAAGGATATCAATATCTAGTCTTTTATTGATCCAGAGGACTGTTATTAACATAAAAGGCTTTGAGAAGAAATTCCCGGGAGGCCCTCAAGCGTAAACAAATCTTGTAGAAAGGGACCTAAGAAATTTTAGGTCCGTTGTAGGCAAGGGTATAGCTATCACTTTCTCATGGAGGGGCCGAGATAAGGGGGGTCTCCATTCTTACTATAAAATTTGATCGACAGTAAATTTTACTATAAATATCTGATAAAATTTTTCAATAGCACTAAAATTTTTTTAACTTCTTCATATTAAACTGTGCTTGTTACGCACTGAATTATAAAATTTACAAAATTACCATAATATTTATAAATTTTAACACAAAGTTTTCGAAATTAATGGCCCTAAGGTTGAAACTTTTTACCGTATTTTATTTTGAGCGATGGATTCAGAAGGTGAATATTTGGCTATAATTAGCGTTTGTGCGTAGACTCAAGGGGGTGGGTTGTCTAAATCCCCTAAACCACCCCGTTACATGCATTCGTGGTGCAGGGCTTAACCCCTTGACGCGCTGTGGTTGCGTCGTGAAACCCCTTTACCTCAGCGCTTTCAATGAAAAAAAAAAAATATGGATAAATGATCTCTACGCTGAAAAAGTGCAGCCGTTGCAATCGATCCATTTAACTAACCACAACATGGCGGTCGATCGAATCATAACTGGCGCCGAGAGCTAAAGACGTTTCCTGACACAGCCGGCTGGGAGGCCAGATGGGTGATTCATTCGACCCCCCCCCCTGTTGATGGTAGTTAACCCTTTGAGGCGCAACCCTTTCCCAGTGCTGCAAAAAGGGGCAGCCGTTGCCATCGCTCGACTTAACTACCAGCAAGATGGCGGACGATCGAAACGTTCATCGCGTGACACAGATCTAGAGACCCCCTTTTTTGACGGCAAAAAAAGGGGTCTCTAGATCTGTGTCACGCGATGAACGTTTCGATCGTCCGCCATCTTGCTGGTAGTTAAGTCGAGCGATGGCAACGGCTGCCCCTTTTTTCAGCACTGGGAAAGGGTTGCGCCTCAAAGGGTTAATCGAGCCAGTGAAAACAGAAGGAGCAAGAAACGGGAGACTCACCTGTTGTCGAGACGGCGGCAGCGAGGAATGGACAACCCAAAACACAAGAGAGCGAGAGAAAAAGAGAGAGTTGAGAGACTATTCCCGTCGACCTTCGCCGAAAAGGCGATCCGGGTCAAGGGCTCACCTTTTCACTTTTTCGGGCTGTCCGTCCGTTTTTTTCTTCGATTGTGTGCGAAGGACTTCTCCGGCGGAATATCCCTGACGCAATCGAACAGTCAAGGACTCCTGAGAGAGAACGGCCATTATAATAATGCACAAGATGGTAATGAGGGGGGGGGGACCCGTTTGCTTCAGATGACGGTGATGATGATGAGCATTCTTCTAGCGGATCACGGCCGTGAGTCGGGTAGCCATCGGTACGTGCGGTGACGGACGCGTTACGGCATAAGGCTGCTAGTTCCATGTTTACTGATATGTTTACCAACAAACGAGATTAACTGCGGTCGGACACTATGTTGAGCAGTTGCCGTTTACCGATGGTGTAATATGGGTCAGTGTTGAGAGCGCAGAATGTAATCGTTTGAACGACTGGCAATCTGAAATTATGCAATTAACAAGTGATCGTTCATTTCGAATTATGTAATTAAAGAATAATCAATTGTTAGTCATTTTTCCACAATTAAAGATTAATCAATATTAATTTATACTGTAGTTTGATTGAACAATTAACCCTTTTTTGAAAGGTATCGGTTTTAATTTTCGGCATGATGAAATTTAATTTAAGTTCTATTAAAAAGTATGCAAAAATTATGTAAACTTTTTCATAAAATTATCTTTTGCAGGCCCGGACTGGCCGGGGTGTCCGACTGTCTGCAGACGGGTGGGCCCCCACGCTCGGCGGGCCCTGCCTGCTGAGAGCGGGCCCCTAAACAGAAAAAAGAAAGAAAAAAGAAAGTGCTGTACTGATAGCACTTGAATGAAGTGTGACTCATACAAAACTTTTTGCAGCTACAATTGCGCCCCAGGAAGCTTCAAAACACTTCATTTGAAATGTAGTTCTCAAAATTTTTTGAGAGAGGATTCCTGAATGAACAATTAATTAATTAAAATGAATGACGCATATTAATTAATTGATCAGTATTTTATTAATGCATTAATTATCAATCATAATTAATTAATAATAACACCATACCTCCCCCATACCCCGAAAGTTAACACATCCTATTATTTATCGGTTACACAATAACCAGCCCACCTGCTTCTCTCGAGACGGGCGGACCCCTACCCTCCCAGTCCGGGCCTGAACTTTTGCTTTCTGATAGTCAAGGGTAACCTGGAGTACCAGAAGAATAATCTGGTACCCACATAAGGTACCAGGTTCAAGACACCTGGCACCTAACGTGGAACAACTACTTTAATAAAATAAATAAAAACTTTGTGTAAAAGACACACATAAAATGATATTTATGAGAAGGTGCGATCATTTCGACCGACAATTTTTTCTGTCTTCTTCAACCGACCCACTTCGTATCAGGAAATTTTATTAACCCATTTCAACAAATATGAAAAGTATTTATTACTTCAGCTTGTTTGGCAGTTCGATTGCCTGCTTGACAGAGTGCGCTGTATCTCCCATAAAAATGTCCATATCGACTCATTATTTGAATATACGATTGATATATATATCACAACTGAAAATTTTTACGGATTATCGGAAAAATTACGGACTTTAGCTGTTAATTTACTGATGCACGGACGACAGGAGTAATTTCAAGAAATTTGTGGCGTTTTTCATCGTTTTTTTTTTTTTTTTTTCTTTCTTTTTTTTTTTTTTTTTTTTTTTTTTTTTTTCAATCTAATCTTCCTCATCCCTCTATAGAATAAATACTTTTTCTTCAGCAATCCTTAATTTAAACCACCAGTGCCAAGAGTAAAAAAATCTGGAGAGACTCCACTCGACTTTCCGAACACTTACGAACGATTAAGATCATTACCAAGTATTTAAATAAATTTTAATCGATGAATAATTCGAACATATAAACCAAACTGAAGCTCAATCGAATGCGCCCTTTAAACGCTAGCGCACTTTCAAGAATTTCTCCCCATAGGCCATAATGTAAAAGAAATATTGTTCGTAGCCCTGTAGAAAAATTGTCTATACGCATCAAAATCAATGCCGGTCTTACGATGGTGATTTATAACATATATACCCAAATGGAGCTCAATCGAGTGTACCGTTTAAACGCTAGCGCACTTTCAAGAATTTCCTCCCATAGGCCATATTGTAAAAGAAATATTTGTCGTAGCCCTGTAGAAAACCTATAAGTCCTATACACACCAAAATCAATACCGGTCTTGCGACGGTGGTTTATAACATATATGCCGAATTTGATCGCAACCGAATGCCCGTTTAGGTGCTATCGTGTTCATTCGCACACACACATACACACATACATCTCGTAAAAATAGCATAAATGAATTCAGAAGATCTCAAAACGTGTCAATACACCAAAATCTTGAAGTCGAAATTTTTCATGTTTACAATAATTTCCTTACATGGTTCATGTTCGGAAAGTAAAAAGAATTGATCCCTGGGTGATTCCATGAAACTAGGGACACCAATGGCAAAAAAAATTCTTATAAAAAAATAATACTTTAGTCCCCTATTAAGTAAAAATATGTGAATTTCTATAAAATGATGCTAAAAAAGTTAACATCACCTTTTTAAAAGTTTTATACACGATGTTTGGACACGAACTCTGTTTTTACATGAGTTCTTGTCTTAAAGAGGTATAGGAAGTTCATCTTGTTTTATTAAAAGAAAAATATATATATCAACAAATATGAATGAAATCTGATTTTTTTATTGAAATTTAGTTTATATATGAAAAGATTTGACCAATTCAGAAACCTTTAACTGCAATATTTATCTTAAAAACAATTTTTGTAAATTAGGCCTAATATTAATGTAACATCAGTCACAAAATTCTATAAAAGTTTTTCTTGCTTAAATAAAAATATAAAAAGTCATTTTCTCTCTTCCTTTATGAAGAATCTTTATTAGTCTTTTGACTATTTAATATTAGTTCAATTTATGAATTTTAAACTTGTAATGTCAAAAAATATGTAACGTCGTCACATTTCTGTTTTTTAATTAGATACCTACATAAAATATTGGGAAAATGGCACTGACTACTGCAGAAAGACAAAAAAGGAGGAGAGATACATTAAAGAATGAAGGGAAATATTATAAAAGAAATTCATAAAAGAAAAACAAAGCGGAAGCAATAAAGAGGCGAAATAAAAAGGAAATGATACAGCCAAATTACCTCAATCAATTCAGAATACTCTTTTTCAAACATTTTCTCTAATTTCAAGATAAATGAATCTTTCTACCTTCTTCTGTATTGATTGAGGTAATTTAGATGTGTCATTTCTTCTTTTATTTTGGATCTTTATTCATTCTGCTTTGTTTTTATGATCTTCATATTTTCTTTCATTCTTTAATTTATCTCATCACCTGTTCTGTCTTTCTGCAGCAGTCATTGCCATTTTCCTATTATTTTTAAGTAGCATTCTAACTGAAGAACAGAAATGTGCCTAAAGGTACACATATTTTATAATACACATTTGCACATTTTTTGTAAGTTTAAAATTCACAAATGGGATTAATATTAAATATTTAAGAGACTAATATTAAAGATATTTACATGAAGGAAGAGAATACGACTTTTTATGTTATTAGGAGTGTTGTTACATTAGAGCTAATTTATAAAAATTGTTCTCAAGGCAAATATTGAAGTTAAATGTTTCTGCGCTTGTCTTATCTTTTCATATATGAAGGAAATTTCAATAAAAAATACGATTTTATACATACCCATTGATTTCTTTTAGAAAACAAGATGAACTTTCAACACCTCTAAAGACAAAAATATATGTAAAAATGTTCTGCCAACTTTTCATCATAATTTTAAAGAATTCACAAATGTGTTTACTTTATAGGTCAAAAAACTTATTCTTTATAATATATTTTTTTTTTTCACTGGTGTCCCTAGTTCCGTGGAATCACCCTTTAGTGAAATACACCAACAACATTATTTTTTTAACTTTATTAATGTATAATAAGCATTTACTGTGATTTATTTATTATGATTAAACTAGATTAATATAATTTCAAAAAGTAAATTTAGTAGTTTTGTTTTTAAGGAGAAATAATATATAATTATAACATGCTTATGTCAATGTAACATCAGTCACAAAATATATGTAACATCAGTCACAGGAATAAAATATTTTCTACATTAAAAATTTTTTAATTTTTTAAATGAAAGAAAATCTTTTCATAAAGAATGAAATCTATACTTGTCTAGGAAAAAATTATTTTACTTTTCATACTATTAGTTCGAAGAAGATTTGAATTTATATAAAATTTCCCCACCAAATTTTTCTCAATGTCTCTTCTGTGAAACATCAGTCACGTTTTTTGAATTCCCTTAATTAAAAAAAAAACAAAAACAAGAAAGATAAACCATTCCAGACGCATTGATTATAAAACACTTTCCAACACATAAATATTTTTGCGCCAAATTTGGCGATGTATTTTTCTTAAATCTGACGAAATTTCGGAGATAAAATAATTTTTATTATCACTATAAATGCAATTTTATGAGACCCTGTAAAAGAGATACCTATTTTGTTCCATGTAAATCCGTTAACCCGTTTTGGGTTCTTACGCATTAACGGATTTTCATCTGTGGGAGAAATTCCACTAACGCAACCCCACTCTCACTCCTACGCAGATAGCCCTTAGCCATTCCTTAACCCTTTGACGACAGCTGGCTGTGCCAGCACAGCCAGCTGTCGTGAAAAAAGGGTCTCTAGATCTGTGGCACGCGATGAACGTTTCGATTGTCCGCCATCCTGCTGGTAGTTAAGTCGAGCGATGGCAACGGCTGCCCTTTTTTCAGCATTGGGCAATCTCTCCGGCTGTTCTCGCATTCCTCCATTTTTCGGCAGATGTCAGTGCAGTTAAAAATAATCGTGACAATTTTTTGACGGGAAATGACGTGCTAAAATGTAAAGGATTCTCGCTGAGCTATGTCACCCGCAACTATTTTTATAGAAATCAAATGTATTCTTCGTGACTGGCAACAGTCAAAATGTCAGAGTTTGGTGTTCCCAGAGCGGGATCACTGCGTGTTAAAGGGTTAACGAAACACAATGCACTAAATCAGTTGATTACAGCGCGAGTAACGAATTTTCAAAATTCCCAAAGAAATCGTCATAGCTTAATGCTATCACATTAGATATTTCTTCCGATTTTCCCGCCACAAATAATGAAAAATATCGCCAACTCGCGTGTTCATTTTTTCCAAAGCATTCTTATTTTTTTCGTCACCATAAGTGGTCCACAATTTGGTCGCGCCCTAGGGTGCCACGAGCATATGTCAGGGGTGCCGTGGAGCTAATCAAGAAAAGTGTTTTGGTGGAGTATAATCAAATAATTTCCTCTGAGCCGGTATCCCCAAGAAAGTGAGCCAAGCTGATCACTTGAGTGGGCTCAAACAAAAATATTTTAGTCTTCAAGATTGCCCTGTAGCCTCTCTTTTATAGGAACTCCATGAAACGGGGTATTGTCAAAATTCCATATCCCTTTCCCAAGAGAGTACTTTCTTGATAGTTAGCCCTATAAACAAACAAACAAAAAATAACGTAAAATGCATCCAAACTGCTTCATTCTAACCTTCCTATTCATATTGCTTTAAAGGAAATTTGCCGCGAAAGTTTTTAGCCTGAAAAGGGTGCCACGAATTTTTTTAGCCTGACAAGGGTGCCGCGAAATCCTTTTAGCCTGACAAGGGTGCCGCGGGTAAAAAAGTTTGGGAACCCCTACTCTAAAACTAGAAGTCGAAGCCCGTTGTGAAGGCAATTGCAACGGGATCTTTAAGGGAAAAAAAAAAAAAAAGGTTTGGCGAAAACGTGTCTATACCTACGACACTATACATTCAGTAAGATTTCGTCTGCTAGCCAGGAGCCAGCATATATAACGTGACCATTTATTTTTTCCTTGAAAACGGGACATCTACGACTTTTCTGCAATAGTGTATTTATTTTCTTCCTCCAAACGGGACATCTGCTGCTTTTAAAGTAATACTGTAGGGAGACTGAATTTACAGGACTGGGTACAGTGTCGAATTAATGCAAGTTTGTCGGGGGGGGGGTTAGTTTGTCGGTGACCCCCCTCCCTCACATACAAGACAAGATTAACACATACATCCCAAGATTAACACATACATCCATTTTACGGAAGTAAAATAGGATCTTTTATGTTAATTCCCTTTTTCTCGGGGGGCGGTCGCCCCCCATTTAATTCACCCTTGTATTGGTATCTTTTACTTGTAAGAAAATGCACAAAAAAGCTTGCGTTAATGTTAGTATCAAAATACCGACACAAGGCAGGAAGGTAGGAAAGTGAGAAATGTAAACAAAAGGACACACAGAAAAAAGGAAGCTGTCATTCGGAAGGAAAAAAAATTCATAGAAAACCAGAGTGAAAAGGGAAAAAAATTGGAGATCGGGGGGGGGGGGAAGCAAAAGAGGAACATGACTTTATAAAAAAAAAGAAATAAAAATTAAATAAATTGAAATAGTTGACCAAAAAATGAACACTAAAAGAACAAACACTAAAACAATATCACCCCCCCCCCCGACCTTAGCGTCTCGAGAAGGGAAAGAGGGAGGTCAGGTTTTTTTTAATTTATTTTCTTTATTTTATTTACAGACACTGCCGTTGGATGATTTTAGATTTTTAGCGGCCTTCATAGAAACCGTTTCCGTGGGTTGCTCTCTTTCTAAAAACGGGACATTACGGTGTCCCAAAGCTGTGCTTGGGGACAACGCAGTGGTGGCGCTAGACTTTCCCCGACGTGGGGTCACCACTCCCCGACGAGGGGGCACAAATACACATGTACATATGCTAAGTGGCGTGTCCAAGAGGGGGCTTTGACCTCTCTTGGATGACATTTTTGTCACCAAGTATGGAAATTTGCAACTATTTGCACCACTTGAAAATATTTTACTTTAGAAAGTGATTTGTTCACAATAAATCATTTTCTAAACTAAAATATCCAGGATCCAGATAAGTTTAGAGGAGATGGAGGACAATATATTGTTTTGTATTGTGAAATATTTCCAGGAATCGGATCGACATACATAATCGGACACCCAGGCCCCGGATACTTTCAAAAACCACTGCACAATCTTTACTGGTAGATTATTATTTAAACTGACCCTAATTAACGTATATCAAAATCCTTTTACATTACACAAATATTTCCCCAAGGCCTCAGCAAGCAAAACATTTGGGGTGGAGAGGTAAAATTAGTGCTAAAATTAAATTAACTGATCTCTAGAATCAACGCAAATAAACTGATAATGCATTTACTGAAATTTTGGAGAGGGGGTGGGGGTCAAACCCACATGATCCTCCCCCCTGGTAACGGCCTTGCACGTTTCTGTAAAATCTCGAAAGCTACGTTTAAGAGTTCTTCAGGTTAACGCTTTAAATATTTCATATGAATGAAATTCTTTGAAAAAAGTTCAGCGAAGAAAGTTCTGCGCATTTTTTTTTCCCGCAGAAAAAATATCAGAAACAAAAGTTTTTTGTGCAAGAATATTGCTGTAAATTCACTGAAAACTTATTTTATGAATTAAGCATGACTAACTTTGCACGCTTTTACACAAATTGCAGTTATTTTTATAAAATTAAGAGATATATGTAAATTTAATTACAGTTTAACTTCGATATCTCGAACATCGAAATTCTTGATATCTCAATAAATGTGTTTTCCCTTACAAATTGAATCCCGCCCCACCAGTGGCATCTGGGAGACGGAAGGTGCCTGGTTCGAAACTAGGTCCGTCCGCCGACCTAACCGTTCGGAATTTTCCGAAACTTTGCATAAATACGGGTTAGGACCTCTTAGAAAGTCCCCCTCGGAGGGCAAACCCACCCTAGCGTAGATAATTGGCCGTAATCTACATTTCCATTTACAAACTGATTACCTTTAATTTCAACTCGTTATCTCAAAAAGTCTAGTGTTTCTGGCCAACATGTTTTGCTGTAAAAATATTCGTCGAATTGTTAATTTATGCAATATTAATATTTTAAATCACAATAAAGTGAGAAAAATGCAATTGAAATGTTTATAGGTAGAACTTCTTTACAACAAAAAATTTTCTTTTGAGAAAAACGATTTTGAAAGGCGCGCAGTAAAGTGGCATACCGAAACTTTATCGCTTGTTTCTACGGCTTTAAAATGTATTCTACTGCCATAATAATTCATGTGGTGATAGTACTTATTGAAAGCTGAGATGGCACCGTATCTCAATTTCGAAAAGAATTGTTGTGAAGTGTACCCCTGGAAGGTTCAGTTAATAATAATAATAAATTATGAAAATCACCGAAAGAGAACGTAAATATATGCGCTATTATATTTTTTTATAAAGTCAAGCACTCATGAAGAAAATTAACCACTTTCTTTTAAAATCTAAAATAAAATAAAATAAATATCGTCAGAAAAATATAATCGGTCAGCTTATAATTTGCCAAGACACACAAAAAAATAATTATTTTTAGCGAAACTAACCTTGATAAAAATTCACTTCTTTGTAATACTCCAAGATAGTTTTGAACGAGGTTTCCACAAACGTGATGAATAATTTTATAATAATTCTCATTTACTAATAATTCATAGTGAAAGTGTCACTTTTAAAATTTCAACATTAACATAAAAGAGTTTAATTCTGATCCATATAATTCTGTAACTCAAAAATCAGTTTAGAACACATACTATTAGTTTATTTTAATAGTTTATATTAATGCTGGTGCCATCCATGTATTCAATAGCGATCTGTATAAAGATTTAAAATAAGGGAGGTTGCGGTGGCGTAAATACGCCGCTGTATATAACATACAAATCTACAAGCAAATATAAAACTTTTATTGTATTTATTTTATTTATTTATTTTACAGGATAAAAGTGAAATTTTCGGAAAGACGATATAGACGCTGTATACCATAATTTTTATTTACTTTGCAGTAAAATAACTGAATTAAAATTCACAAAAGTTAGTTATTTTTTCCACAACGATATAAAAGTTAAATTGTCAGTCAAGATTAATCAGTTTCCTTTAACTTATGTTCCATTTTTATATCTATCCACACCCATCTTCATACTGGACTGGAGAGGGCTTTGGTCTATCAGAGGGTCTGGTTATTATTATTATCTAATTTTTTAAAATTTTTATTTTTTTACCTCAAGCAAAATGTAATAAATTCTAAATCCCTCGCAGCTGTTAATATTCTTGGTGTGCATAGCTATGAACTCTTAGCTAAAGAGGGCCGGTTAATCCAGTTAGATTTCTCTATATAGTGCGAATTCTCCCTCGTTGTATATGTATAAGTATGCTACCAAATAAACAAACTATGTATTTGACTAATTCTTAAATTACAAAAAATAAATATAAAAACAAATCTTACTGCTAAATTTTTATAAAATTGAAGATTAAATCGTGCATATTGTGTACGATTGAATCTATTTATAAATAAAAAATATATGTAGAATTTATTCAAATTTGCCATCTAAGAAACAGAAAAGTACTAATTTTTATTTTATTTTATTCGGAAGAAGTTAAAAGTTAAATTATCTAATTAACCACTTAGTTATAAAAATATCTTTTTACTTTCTCAACAGTTATAAGAGTTCAAGTAAGGATTACTGTGATAAAATAATTTTAAAGACATAGAATACTTATTTTATAAATTGCATAACACACTAACTTATAAATAAATAAAATACGACCAGTTTAAAATATTTCTAATTAAAATGAAAATTTTTAGTTAAAGCGTTTAAATATTCATAGGTTTATACATATTTTGAATGCCAGAGATGATGAACTGTAAAATAATTTTATAAATATTTTGTCATGTCAAATTATTACACAATTAAATATACATTTTAAAAAGTTTCCGTAGTAAACAAAATCCGAAATTTCTTATCGCCCGAGTCGTGAACCTCTTTAAAAAATATCAATTAAGACTTATAAATTTTGTAGCTCTATGAATAAAAGTAATACAATGGAAAATTTTATTTTACATTTATGACACAAAAGCTTTTGACTCGTGAATTAAAATACTGTTAATTTAATACAATTACATTAAATCTGTCTTTAATTTAAATTTGCATTAATGCAATTTGAAAGTTTATAATGACATACCTTTCGTCCTCACTCCAATTACTAAATCGTATTTGATAAATATACCAAAAAAATCGAAACTGCAACGAAATAATATATTTTAAAAATGTATATCCTGTCCTGTAATTTAGCGGAAATGACATATAATGGGGTGAACAACATGTTACTTATGAATGGTTTAAAAGCAAGAGCATATTTAAAAGTATTCATAGTGTTTAAAAGACCAATTCGAAGAAAATTTAGATTAATTTATAGAGTACTCAGACAGTTAATATAATTTAAAATAAAATAATGTTGTACAACATTTCATAGAATCAGAATGTGAGGTCAAAAAGTCCGACTTCTACTCCAGCTTCAACTCAAAAAGTTATGACTCTGGGTCCGCAGCCATGATTAAAAGTGCACTCCAAACAATTACGAGCATCCATGTCTAAGGACATTTAATGATATATATGTATCATTAAAATGCTGTTAATAAATAAACTTTAAAGTAGTATTTTAAAATTTCTGAGACAGAACAAATGACTCTGTTTTTGAAATATGTGACTTATTTTAAAATTATTTTTATTTTTAAATAACGCAGAATGTGGTCATTCAAAATTTGTGCTTAGTTTCAATTCTTTTTTATAAGGGGGGGGGTGAGGGGCAAGGGTGGTTTTAGGGCGAGGGCACAGGGGCGCGAATTCCCCGAGAGGAAAATATTTACACTAGTAAAAATACGCTTCAAATAAAATTGCATGTTCATGCAATTCTGAATTGGTATTCAAGCTTTGCACACTTCCTGAAAAATATTTCTGGATCCGTTCTTGGGCATAGTATATTTGTACAAATACATAACAAAAAGCAAGTGCTTAGAATATATAATTCAATGCTTTAGAGAAATAAACCGACCATATTTTTAATAATAACACATATTAATTAAAGCTTTTTAAACACATTTAAACTATATATATGAATGTAATTTACATATAACTTACTTGAACAGGCGCCAGTCGATTTTGTTTATGAAGATCTGAATGCTTAGTTATCCTATGTTTTTTTTTTTTTTTTTTTTTTTTTTTTTTTTTTTTTTTTTTAACATAATCATTATCAAAAATATCACGACATAAAGCACACTGTACTTTATATCTTGTGCTTTTGGCACCACCGATGTTCTTTTTAGGAAACATAAAGCCAAAAGTGAAATTAAACTTTTATAAACTTCACAATGATATGCTATGCTGCCTTAACAAGAAAAAAAAAATGTCCACTATTCTAAACTCTGTCTAACTCACTGGCACAATGCACAATAACAAGTGTTCGAAAAGTAATGTACTATTGGTTTGCGAAGTAAAAATAAAAATACACGGGATATTTCAACGAACCATTTCTTTCTCATCATTCTGTCATTGAGGACCAATAAAAATACAAAAACCGTATTTCTGGAAAAAAGAACATCCCCCATTTGCTTGTGTAAGCAAAGCCATACATCCCTTCCCTCGAAATTTTTTATCTACCCGACTGGTCTAATTAACGGTCACTGTCTCCCCCATCCCGACCACCCACACCCATATTGTACTTTTCTATGGTGTCGGCGACAAAATGCACAATCGTTTAAGCAATTTTAAGCAATTAAAAGAGCCTCGAATAGAAAGTGGTCACAAATGTGGTCTCATAAATTTGTCGTTTGAAGAATAGACTGGCACTTTTGTTACCTTAAGATTGATGTCTTGCTACAAATCCAGTAAAATGCCTCCTGAGATTGGGATCACAGATTTCAAATATACACTATTCGAATTTGAAGTCTCCCCCTCCGTTCATCAACACATCACAGTATTGGGAGATGCAGGAAGTGGCTGTTTTTTGACTTGAAAAGGATCGCAGAGATAAGAGATGAATGAAAACGGAAAGTAGTTTTAGCCATTATTCAGAAGTTCTGAGGAATATACCCCCCCCCCCCCCAATGAGCTATCTCCCAGTAATGTAAACATTTCCGCTTCAATCTCCAATACTCATTTGCCTTTCATGTGTATTTAAAAAGTACAAAATTAATTTTTTTAAATCGCAAAATCAAAATTAAAACTCAGATAAAATATAGATTTCTTCTTATGAAAATTCCCCGACGAATTAATCAAATAGCCCCGATGGGGGGTCACAAGTTCCCCGAAGGGGGGGCACGTGCCTCCCCGGACACCCCATTGGAGCCACCCCTGGGACAACGGGACAAGCCTCCTAAAAACGGGACTGTCCCGTTCAAAACGGGACGTATGGTCACCTTAAGCATATACCACGTGACTTCGGCCGTTTGGGGTAATACGTTCGGCCACTCATCGCTAGTTCAGCGCGCTTTCGGTATGAGCCAGATTTTTTTTTTTAAAAAACCTAGTCATCTTCTGGCTTATAACGATACCAACGAATTAAGACTGGAAAATCTTTCATTTTTAGTTAGAATTTATTTATTTTCTGGATATATCACGCTTCTGGAAAATATCTGCGAGTGAACCTGTCTTTAAGGCTAACATTCTTTTAAAAATGCAAAATGATAGACATTTATCCTTAGAAGTAGAATAGAATGTGTCATCACCAATTATTTTCTTCCCTCTGACGATATATAGTTTAATAATCTGTAAAATGATTTTCACTGTACTTTTAAAAGTCGTTAATTATAGACCAAATTCTTTTAATTGATTTTCGAAAGTAATGGTAAAGTACTGCCTTTATATAAGTAATCTGAATTTTTAAATAATTTTCACTTTAAAAGTTTGTTTTAAATTGCATCAATCAAGATTTTCACTTCTTTTACTCAGAAAGATATATTAAAGAACTTTCTGTAAGATTTAAGCAAGTTCTGAAAATAAATTTTATCGCACAGTCTTTTCTCAATATCTTTTTAATAATAGCAATACCAATGTTTGTTTGTTTTATTACAAACAGTACTTGTTTACGAAACCGAAAAACGTAGGACTGGGCGATAAACGATTACAGCCAACTGGCGCAGCTTTCAATTTCAACGGAGCAAACGAAAAAAGAATATAAAAATCAATTATTTTAAAAGGGTAATTAAAATAAATAGTGTCGCAGTATTAAATACACTTTGGTGCTAATAATACATGCTTTAAAACTCACTCACAGCGGTGATTTTTCTAAAAAATATGATTGAAGCTTTCTTACCAATTCAATAGAGGTATTAAAATGACAAAAATACTAAATATAAAGTAATAAATTGTACAATTTTAACTTACCTGTGAAAGGTTACAGGTCCGCCTTTGACATAACTTTCTTTGCATCCGTACGCGCTTCACAGCATAATCATTTTTCCTCAAAAATTATTAAAACGAAATTGGGCGATAGTCTTTAGTCCATACAAATGAATGGGAGCTATTTCCGGAGTTGCGGAATTCCAGCAGAAATCACGTGACACCAACATGGGAACCGGTTGAGGTTTCCGGTACGCTCTCTACCCTATTATACCTCGTTGGTCTACACTTAATAAACTTAATCTTCGTCCACCTAAAATAAATAACTTCATGTTCAATTTTTATTATATGAACTAAAATCGAATTTCATGCTCCTAGCGTGCGGAAACTTCCCATTCAACGATTTCATTTCACTATGAACATACGCGAGGAAATCATTTAATTAAAATAAATAAATAAATAAACATACAAATCTGGAAAAGGGAGTGCGGACTCCGCTTATAATCGCTTGTTAAGTGTGAATCGCTTGTTAAGTGTGAAGTGAATCGCTTGTTAAGTGTGATGTCAATATGAAGTAATTATCACATGCAGTAGCTAATTTTGTCACTCAAATGATTAACGCTTTTACTCTCGGAAATGAAATGGCGCTGAAATTAGCGAAAAATCGCTTAAAAATGAGGGAACGGGTGGATTTCCAGATTTTTAAAGTAGAGCAGATTATTTCCTATATTTTTATACATATTCATGCAAAATTTCAAGCGGATCGAACAAACGGTATACATGTTATTAAGTTTTTTGTGTTAACTTTGTAATCTTTTTGCAGTAATGGCGGAAGAAGTTTTATCTTGAAGTCAGGGATCAGCGTAACTATATAGTAATAGTCTAAGAGCTAGTGAAAAGCTACCTGTATGTATTTGACCAGACCTGGGTTTTTGTACATGGAGGCCCCTATACCTACCATACATGAGACGGGGAGTCACCAAGCCCAGAGTGGTGGACGCGGCGAGTGCGCCTGTAACACAGGTAACGATTTTTGGCGAATTTTAAATTCATTTGACCATGTCTGCCGTTTGGAGAATTGAAAATATTATTATTATTATAGAAAAATAACAATGGCAGACCATTAGCACGCGGTTTACATTGTGGCAGACAGTTATGAAAGTGCTGAAAAAAATAAAATTTTGAAAGTAATTGACCAGATCTGCCATTGATATATTTTATTTATTAGGGTCTCAAAAACTTATATTCGTCACGCAGACGTTTTCGTTGCGTACACACTTCAGCAGATAGCAAGACTTAGCTACTACCTGGTCAGATCTATGTTTTGGCGGCTTGTGAGCAGCTTCAGTGCTGGGCCCGAAAAAAATAGTGCCAATTAAAATCGCGAAAATATATATACATATAGAACAACCTATACCCGCGTGTACAAAGCGTAAGTATTTAAAATTTCTCAAATGACAAATTATTATCAAAATTACTGTACAACTTTTGCTATTTTTTACCTAATTATGTTAAATTGAAAAGTTTACTTTATTACTAAATAAAAAGCCACATTTAATTATTTAATATTTATGTTCTTTACAGCTGCCTGTTCATAATTTTTAAATGATTTATTTATTTTAAAATCAATATCAACATATATAAAAAATACATTAAAACATCGCTTTTCGTAAATCAAGAAATCAAAACAGAAAAATATCTGACTGCACTGCAAAAATACGATCACGCACATAAAAAATGATTTCCTCCTAAGCGGAAAATTTCGCCAATAGCTACCGATTGCCGAAATTTCCCCGAGACAGTCGTCTGGATCACCATGCGAGGGCCCGAAGATCAGGGGTCCGAAGACAGCGCCAAATAAGCCGTTTGGAAGTCAAGTTAATTCTGCGTCAATATGGCTTTTGTGCTCAAAGCCAAATATGTCAACCCGGTGAACGGAGAAAAGACCCCAAATGCAGGGAAAGCCCGCTCATGGCCCATGCATGGTTTAGATAAGGGGGAAAATCGTCTATCGCTTTTTTAAGTGCTTTTTTTAATGGATAGTATTAAAATAGAGTAAAATGCGTGTATTTTTTCAATGAAGAAAGAAAATACTATACTCTAGAATGAGTATAATAGTGATAGCATAGGGAAAAAAAAAGAAAGATAGCTATGAATAGACCAAGATAGCTATGCATAGCACCGACAGTTACATAGATCTGACCAGGTAGTAGCCAAGTCTTGTTATCTGCTGAAGTGTGTACGCTACGAAAACGTCTGCTGTGACGAATATAAGTTTTTGAGACCCTAATAAATAAAATATATCAATGGCAGATCTGGTCAATTACTTTCAAAATTTTATTTTTTTCAGCACTTTCATAACTGTCTGCCACAATGTAAACCGCGTGCTAATGGTCAGCCATTGTTATTTTCCGATAATAATAATAATATATTTTCAAATCTCCAAACGGCAGACATGGTCAAATGAATTTAAAATTCGCCAAAAACCGTTACCTGTCTTACATGCGCACTCGCCGCGTCCACCACTCTGGGCTTAGTGACTCCCCATCTCATGTATGGTAGGTATAGGGGCCTCAATGTACAAAAACCCAGGTCTGGTCAAATACATACAGGTAGCTTTTCACTAGCTCTTAGACTATAAGGATGATACGCTTTAAAGAATAACTTCCCATACAGCGCAATATATCGGGAATATTTTGAGTGCTCCTGTAGAAAACTATAAATGCTACATAGACCATTTTCAATAGGGTACATGGTACAGTAGGTAAGAATAACATATATAAATTTCGTCGAAATCGATGCATATTTATGGGAGTTAGAGCACAGACGGACCGACAGGCAAACCGAAATCATAAACACTTTTCAACCTTTGGAAAGTGTTAAAAAAAGACTTCTTATATTGAAAATGGATGACAGTATCGTACTTATTTATGATACTCATGATCAATTTAAATAAATAAGTATAGATTTCAAGCCACTGGTGAATTTAAAAGGTTACAAATGTAGTCAAATTGTAACGCCAGTCACCATGGAATGACCCCCATCCCCCACCCCTACTTAAAAATAAATTTAATTTTTTAACCTTCCCAGCCTCTCAAGGAAACCGCTGAAGAAAAAAAAAAATCATTGAATAGGGAAGGGCAGATTTAGATTTTCAATTCAATCTTTTTCCACCCATCTTGAGAGCAAACATTTTCCTTTTAGCACTCCTTTGTCTAAAGCTCTAATGCCGTAAGAATAAAAATTGATTCCTATTATAAATTAAATTCTTTTAACTTTGTTTCCTATGAAGGAAACTTTTACAGGTTCAGGATCATGGAGGACTGCAAAGGAGCGACCCTACAAGAGCTACTACTTACAAATGTTGATATAAGTGTCCAATTTTTGTAAGGTATTATCCAGCTATTTTACAGTCTCCGGATGAGATGCATAGAGCTAATTACCATCAGTTCTTGAATATTACTTGTATATTTATATCTCTTGCACACTACTTCAAAATCAAGGCAAAGAGGTAAAGATAACAACTCCTGTAATTTCCAGTGGCACAGATACTGATTTATCTATTTTGATTGAGGCCTTTAGTTTTTTTTACCCGTGATTAACTTACATCGAAAAGTATTTAATTAGTTATTTAAATTAAATGAAAGAAAATGAAATGAATCTGTCGCACTTGTTTTTAATTAAGTGATAATTATTAAATTAGTGATATTAATTAGAAAAAAACCGGTTGAACGTACATTTATGAATTGGTGATCATAACTGATTTTTAAAAAAATATCACTTTAAATTTAAAAAAAAAGAGAGTTAATCGTTTTTGTGATTTAGAGAGAGTGATCAGTCAGAAGTAAACTCTGGGAGGGTATTTTGAAAGCAGAATTGACGTCTTTATAGATATGTGGTCCAGTCCATTATCTTAGAAGAGAGAAATGGGTCATAAATTACGTAACTTGCCCAGCTATCTAATGACTAATTAGGAGCTCTTTTTTTTTAACACGAAAACTTCAAGTTAGCAGACAGTCAGCAATAGAGTGAGCTAAGGAGTACCATTTGGAGCCCACACAAAGATGAGAGGTCGATTTGCCAAATTTATTTAAATATTCATTGAAGGAGCTATGATTAGTGAAGATATAACGGTTACGATGAGGAAGACAGGTATCTCTTGAAGGTCTTGGAAAATATCTGCGAGTGAACCTATCTTTAAGGCTAAAATTCATTTAAAAATGCGAAATAATAGACATTTATCCTTAGAAGTTGTGTCATGTCTAATTATTTTCTTCCCTCTGACGATTTTTCTAATGGCATAACAAAATGATACCCTTCCTGAAAGATGTATACCAATCGCTTTCAAATATTCAAGCCTGGGGACGGGGGCAAGAGACGCGTTTCCCCTCTTAGGCCAATATATTTATGGTAGATGAATGGAGAGTTCACTAATATAAAGTAGACTTTATACTTTCGATAAAATTACTATTCACGATTTGTGTCCCCCCCCCCCCCCGAAAAACTTTTCTGGATCCTCCCTTGCAAGGGCTAGATATTCTGGTACTAAATAGGGACAAAGAATTTCAACCAGGGAAGAAATATCAGTCTAAAGCAGGAATTTCTAATTGGCGGCTCTCGCTACGTTTCTGGGAAAAGAATATGCAGCATCAAATTAGATGCGCTTGTATCAGGAGAGAAGTAAAAAAGTTAAAATCCATATCAGGTTCGGATACTGTTCGATTTTCATGAAATTTAGAGCATCCACTTGTGCTCTATTCCACTCCCCCTCGATTTTCACGTCGGTTGACTTGCTTACCCCTTTGAGGCGCAACTGTTTCCCAATGCTGAAAAAAGGGCAACCGTTGCCATCGCTCGACTTAACTACCAGCAAGATGGCGGACGATCGAAACGTTCATCGCGTGCCACAGATCTAGAGACGCTTTTTGACGCAGCTGGCTGTGCCGCACAGCCAGCTGCGTCTTGCTGGTAGTTAAGTCAAGCAATGGCAACGACTGCCCTTTTTTCAGCATTGGGCAATCTATCCAGCTGTTCTCACATTCTTCCATTTTTCAGCAGATGCCAGTGCTGTTAAAAATAATCGTGACAATTTTTTCACGGGAAATGACGTGCTAAAAAGTAAAGGATACTCGTGGAGCTATGTCATCCGCAACTATTTTTATAGAAATCAAATCTATTCTTCGTGACTGGCAACAGTCAAAAAGTCAGAGTTTGGTGTTCCCAGAGCGGGAGCACTGCGCGTTAAAGGGTTAATTAAAAGATAACAACGGCTTCTCTCAGATTTTTCTTTACTTCATCTCCTGAGACTCTCAATTACAGAGCTTGAGGTGGATATCCTTTCTTTAGGGGTTGCAACAGCCATGCCTTGATTCTCATCGAATATTTTGTATTCTTTTACGTAATTCCCCTCCCTCTTTTATTAATTTTAAAAGATTCATTTAAAGTCCTTTTGCCTTCCCATATTGTAAGGGGATTAGACCAACACATCACTCTCTGTGGATATGGGCTTGGGAACGACTCCGTCTTGTTATTAATTCGTCCCTTCAATAGGGGTAACGTTTAAAATAGCCACTTCTAATTGGAATCGTTTCTTATGAACTGATGGAAGCCGTATTATTTTGATCAATGTCCCAATCCCTGAAATTTCTAGAGAATAATCTTGATTCCTTGTTTCCCTAGCACTTGTATGTTGCAAACCCTTGCTCTAAAGGCACATTTACACGTACCGCTTCGAATGTTCATTTTAGAATAATCAACCAAAGCGTGGCGTGGTTGCAAATATTTGGGGGCGGGGATCACTTATCAAATTTAAGTTTCTTTTGAATTTCCGAGCAAATATGGATAATCAAAAGATTCAGGGATAGGGAATGCAATCCTGCACTGTTTTTCGTTTCGTGGGATTGCGTCTATTGTTGCGTCCACTACTATTTCCCCCCAAATAAAATATTTTCCATGTATAGAATTAGATGCAGTAGATGTATGTCTTCTCATACAACTAGGGAATGCAATCCCGCACTGTTTTTCGTTTCGTGGGATTGCGCCTATTGTTGCGTCCACTACTATTTCCCCCCAAATAAAATATTTTCCATGTATAGAATTAGGTGCAGTAGATGTATGTCTTCCCACACAACTAGGGAATGTAATCCCGCTCTGTTTTTCGTTTCGCGGGATTTCGGAATTGAGATTGGTTGATCCCGCGGGATTGACATTTCATTCAAATAAAAGTTAATTACAATACAGAAAAGTAGGAAAAAGTAAGACTGTAAGTACTACAAAGTTCAACTACTTTATCTTTTTCGATAATTAATACAGTACCTTACATAAATATGAAAATTATAGTCACGATATAAGTTTTTACTGCGGGAGCGGGATTGCATTCCCTATTTAGGGACAAATTTGGGGAGTAGCGTAGTCTCGTTCCCAGAGCCCGACTAAGCCAAGATGGAGCCCGTTTCATATACACCCATTCATTTAAAAAATTTAGAAATCCTAGAACTACAGGCTTACTTAAGTTCCAGTCTTCCTACTCTTGTGGAGGCTTGGAACTTTTTTATTGCAACTGAAAAAGGGCGAACATTTCGTAACGCCAACATGATTATATTATTTTGAGTTAAATATATCTGAGATCATAAATCATACAAGAAATTCAGTATAATGATTGGTACTCAAAATTCTTTATTAAAATTTTCTTTATTCTTTCATATAACCTTTTTAGAGAATTGTTGAAGCTCAAGCAGAAAGAGAAAGGAAAATTTTCTAGAAACAACACA
The DNA here is from genome assembly GCA_038373885.1 of Cheiracanthium punctorium. Lineage (NCBI taxonomy): Eukaryota > Metazoa > Arthropoda > Arachnida > Araneae > Cheiracanthiidae > Cheiracanthium > Cheiracanthium punctorium. The sequence goes on from JAWZYV010009733.1 coordinate 213,866, forward strand.
TTTCTGCAAAATACAGTTCCCCCCCCCCCCCTTGAGTGGGACCCCAGGGCAGCAGCCCTATTATGAGTGGGACCAGGGCAGCTTTGCCCCGATGTTCTCCCTGTGCGCCCCCCATCCAACGCTACGCCTATGAAACAAAGTATCAAGTGTAGATTGTCTTTCATTTGTGCTTTATTCAAAGTGTACTTTAAAGATGAACGATGAAACAAATTGACCCTTTGACCCTAATCTGACCAAGTTTTGATGAAAAGAGTCACTCCCCAAACCGATGATTCATCCAGAATGAAGCCTCCGGTCCGTTCATATACGCTGTGCTGCCCCATTCACTATTTAGTTCACAACTGCCAGTCAATTCCTTGTCGCAGTGCGAGTTTTTTTTTTTTTTTTTTTTTTTTTTTTTTTTTTTTTTTACATGCATGCGTGTGCGTGAGTTTGCTATTGTTCGTTTAACATTTAAGTCTGTTTTTAACTGCAATGAACTATTTTCGTGTGTCAGCTATTCAATGCAATGTCATTCACGTGCCGCCGCCGAGATAGCCACATGGGATTTTTTCTGAAACATTTTGGCTGTACGAGTGCTCGTGGATAACAACAGTTGCAGCGATTGCGTCAAGTCAAATAAGGGGGGGGGGATATAAAGTGTACTCCTCGGTTGTCACAGATTTAAACTTGACATGGTGGACTGTAGCAGATGCAAAGGGCAAATAGTAAGTAGCAGCAGGCCTGGACTGGGAGGGTAGGGGCCCGCAAGAAAAGGGGGGCCCAGGTTATTGTGTAACCGATAAATAATAGGATGTGTTAAAGTTTCGGGATATGGGGGTGTTATGGTCATGGGCGCCCCCCTGGATTTTTGTATGCTGTGTTTTCCCTTGCTTTTTTGCTCTTTCCAACATGGTAACCATACGTTGAAGTAGTCTTTGCCCCCTCTTGAGTAGTCGTTGCCCCCCCCTTAAGTAGTCTTTGCCCCCCCCCCCCCCTGGGAAATATTCTGCCCATGGGTATGGTGTTATGTTTAATTAATATTAACTAATAATGATTGATAATTAATACAATAATAAAATATTGATCTATTAATAAGTAAGCATCATTCATATTAATTAATCCCTAGTTCATTCGGGAATCCTCTCTCAAAAAATTGTGAGAACTACATTCATAATGAAGTGCTTTGGAGCCTTCTGGGGCGTAATTGCAGCTGCAAAAAATTTTGTATGAGTCAAACTTCATTCAAGTGCTATCAGTATAGCGGTTATGATTTAAAATGAAAGACAAATCGATACATTTTTACAACTTGTCAACAGAACCCTTGCTAAAGGATACTATAGGATACTACCTTCAGGAACGGCCTACCTATTTGGTTTAAAGCCTGTTTTAGTTCCTGAAGTGTCTTACTGTCCTGCTGAACCCTAGCTCTAGGCTCAGGTTCAGCAAGCAGCGGTTTCCCTCATTTTTATTTTATTTTTTACAGCACAATTTTTGTATTACAATTGGTAAAATACATCAGTGTTATACAATATAAAGGCAGTTAGTTTGCAATGGTTTACAATTGCTCACAATATTGTTCTTAGTAACATTTGACCGTAGATACATATATTTAACACGTTCTTTTTTTTTTTTTTTTCTTTTTACAATTTTGAAAGTTAAAAAAAAGTAAATAAATATCTAAAAGTAAACAATAGGCTTGAGAATGATAAACTTAAAAAGTAATTTTGAAAAATTTAAACATAAATAACCTTGCTAAAGGAAGGGGAGCCTTCCCCCCTCCCCTCCCTAACACTCGCAAATTCTGATAAACTTGGCAAAGTTAGATACAGTGAAACCCCGATCTATCGTTCCCGCATCCATCGTTTTCCCGTATTGATCGTTTTATTTCTGTGGTCCCTGCACAACTTGTATTTGAATAACGTTAAAGGAACCCGCATGTATCGTTCGTCATAAATTGACTTTCCCGCGTCCATCGTTGTAAAATTTTTCTCCTGGCTAAAACGAAATTGAAGGTTAAGTGGAAATATGGCATACAAACTGTAATTGTTTCTTGGTATGAGTTCTTGGTCTGATGATGATCAGATGAACAATGGTTGCGTGTTGGAGAGGTTGTGTATAGCGTGAAATTTAATAATTTTTTCCATTAATCAAGAAGTTGAGGCATGTGGTATCCTAAACATGAAAGGAAGGTGTGATAATGCAAAAAACGAAAATAATGGCGAAGCAGAGGATAATATTCTTGCCACTGAGGAAGAGATTACACTAGAATGAAGTTTGAAGCAATAATGGTATTTGAAACGGTATGAACTTTTATATACAAACATAAAATCACAGAAAAGGTCGAGAAAAGTATTGTAAATCGTGAAAATTTACTGTTTAATTTAAAAAATGATGAAAAACCCAACATAAAATACTGATTTTTGGAAAATAAGTATCGCTTATTTTCATCTTCGATTTATTTGATTTGTAACAAATTTGTATTTGTTATACAGTCATTGCGTACTTGCATAAACACTTCTTTCTTCGTAGTTTGACTTGAACCCGCATTTATCGTTTTCCCGCATTCATCGTTTTTTCCTCCGCACCCCTTGAAAAACGATGAATCGGGGTTCTGCTGTATTTAGTCGGCAAACGTGGTAAAATATATATATATATATATATATATATATATATATTTAACGAAAACTATAATTTACTTTCTATTTTTTATTCACTTGGTTAAATTACACAAAACTAGTTGGCAAAAGTAAGAAGTTGGTAATACAGTTGATAAAAAAATATAAAAGTTGGTAAAAACCTATATTTGACTTGGCTGTTTATCGACATCTTTCCCCCCCCCCCCCCCCCCAACACACACTAAGCAATGGCACTACTTGTCACTAGTGAATACCAAATACCAACCAAACCAAGTGATTAAGGGTGTATTTCGAAGGAACAAACTATCTCTCACTGTCTTGGTACACACATTAAGATAAACTATGATAACTTATAGAGAGAAATTCCAAAAATTTGTAAGTACTTAACATATAACTAGTTTATTATTATTTCTGTTCCAGAATCAAAAAATCATTTTGAATTATGCTTTTAACTGTGTTCCTTTTCAAAAGGAATCGTCATCAGAGGACTAGGAATTTTGAACAGCTTTAAAAACAAACTAATTTTGAATTTTGAGAGGATGTTTAATTTTATAAAAGTTCTTCACTAACTGCATTATGCTCTAATATTAACAATAAACCTGTATATCTCATGCAATTTTCAGTAAAAATTCTTAAGCACGAACATTTCCTTCAAAAATAGGGCGAAATATTACCTGTTTAAGAAAGATCTCTTCAAAATTCTGCATGTTTAACGTTTTCTTCCCCTGAGTATTACATAACTTTTATAGGTGCACTCATGTGTAACAATTCCCAGTACAACTTGGAAAGGATCGATTCCGTTCCGTTTTCTGTGATTTATTCGATAAAGCGACTGATCCAAATAACCAGTAATCCAATTAAGCGGCGGCCACTGTATTTCTTTAAAATTTGCAGTCATTGTACGTAATTTTTCTGCCCGACAACTCCATCAAGTGTCTGAGAATGATAAGTCTTCGTTCCCCCCCCCCCCCCCTTCTCTTTAATCTGCTTTCGATAATGTGTAACCCAAGGGAGACTTCTGCGATTGAGCCATGGGGGGCCATGACCCCCTCCGAACTTTTATTTTATCATTTAACACCAGTATTTTGAGTGTTTTTTAATAGACTTAGGATATTTTTGAAAGTAGAATTATCTACAGCATTCGAGATGGAGACAGAGACTATCAAGATATTTCGCGGCAAACAGACTTGTTTAAAAGGTGTAGTGTCTGCTTCTTAGAATATAATGTAGATGGCAGCACCAGAACTTATAAACCAGCCATGAATCAGAATTTACATGTCATATTTTACATTTCCCCGAAGCCCAATGGCGTATGCAGACTTCCTACAAAGGGGGAGGGGGGTTATAGACATAACTTTGTGTTAAAATGCGTAATATTTAAGCTAAAAATTGATAATTTATGGACATTTTTTTAAAAAGTTTTTCACAAGGCTGTGGGTGGGGGGGGGGTTGAACCCCCAAGCCTCCCCCTTGCGTACGCCACTGCCGAAGCCTATTATGTTCCTTAGGAACAATTGTATTGGCACATTTTAATAATATGTGTGTGTGTGTGTGTGTGTGTGTTTGTGGGTATAATTCAAATAACCAATATTTAAATATGCCTTATTAATCTGCTACATACATCCTATTCCACAAATAGAAAAAAATGGAGTAGGTAAGCTGTGAGCGTTTCACAAATAAGTTTTTGTTAAGCAGATTTCACAAAATTGTATTTTAGACGCACTTGTCAAACACGATCTATGCATCGTAAGACTCTTCAATCCGCCCTTCCTTAAGTTTATTACCCTGGTTCTTGTTCTACATACGTTAGTGCCTCGTGAATATAATAGATTGTTCTAGCACAGCCAGCTGCGTCAAGAAAGGGTCTCTAGATCCGTGGCACGCGATGAACGTTTCGATCGTCCGTCATCTTGTTGGTAGTTAAGTCGAGCGATGGCAACGGCTGCCCTTTTTTTCAGCATTGAGCATTCTATCAAGCTGTTCTCGCGTTTTTCCATTTTTCAGCAGATGTCAGTGCTGTTAAAAATAATGGTGACCATTTTTTTTACGGGAAATGACGTGCTAAAAATTAAAGGATTCTCGTGGAGCTATGTCACCCGCAACTATTTTTATAGAAATCAAATCTATTTTTCGTGACTGGCAACAGTCAAAACGTCAGAGTTGGGTGTTTCCAGAGCGGAAACACTGCGCGTTAAAGGGTTAAAAATGCAAGTGTAAGAAAATTAAAGATGGGGATTTTTTCTTAACGTAGTCGTTTTCCCTATCTTATTTTGGATATTTTTTCAATTTGCATTGTCCACTTATGTCTAATAGATAAAGAATTAAAGAATGTTATCACCCTCTCTGGACACCCCGTATATTAACATCATATTAATATTGCGGCGGAGAGAACAACTACTAGCAAGTTAAAATGCACAAACAAATGTAATTTCGAAACAAAACAGTTCGCATGGAAAGAATATATACGCCTGTAGTCTATGAAAATGAATTCGACTCCGATACTCCCATAAAAAAAAAAAAAAAAATGGCGCCCTGTTTTTTCTCTAACCTGACAGAATTAATCTGTGGTATTACACAAAAGGGGCTGTTTGCAGCCCCATTAAATCAATAAATCCATAAAAAAATTCCTGCTATCACGAATGGCAACGACTTATATTTTCATCTTTCATTGAAAATGTGTTTGTAATGAAAAAAGAAAACTTCATTTCGTTTTTCCTCTATTCAAGATTGCTCTTGAAGCACTATTTCTGATTCTATTTAGTGAAATAGTGTCTTACATGATATCGTACTATGGTGATTAAAAATTCAGTGCAACAACTACAGGGATGAAATGTTGAATTTCAGTGAGAACACCCATCATTTTTCGTTAATGTTCATATTTTTCCTTAACCCTTTAAAGCGCAGTGATCCCACTCTGGGAACATCCAACTCTGACGTTTTGACTGTTGCCAGTCACGAAGAATAGATTTGATTTCTATAAAAATAGTGGCGGGTGACAGAGCTCCACGAGAATCTTTTACTTTTTAGCACGTCATTTCCCGTAAAAAAAATGGTCACGATTATTTTTAACAGCACCGACATCTGATGAAAAATGGAAGAATGCGAGAAAGCCGAATAGATTGCCCAATGCTGAAAAAACGGGCAGCCGTTGCCATCGCTCGACTTAACTACCAGCAAGATGGCGGACGATCGAAACGTTCATCGCGTGCCACAAATCTAGAGATCCTTTTTTTACGACAGCTGGCTGTGCCCGCACAGCCAGCTGTCGTCAAAAAAGGGTCTCTAGATCTGAGGCACGCGATGAACGTTTCGATCATCCGCCATCTTGCTGGTAGTTAAGTCGAGCGATGGCAACGGCTGCCCGTTTTTTCAGCATTGGGAAAGGGTTGCGCCTCAAGGGGATAAATATTTTTTTTTCATAAACATTCGAATTAAATTATTCTTTTTGCGGAAAAAAATTAAATTTAGGGAAAAATTTGTTTTATAGTAAATCACTTGAAAATTGAAAAGTGCTGATTTATTAAACGTGAGAGTCTGTAAAATCTGTGAAACTATTGAACGTATATCACTATACAGGGTGTCCTAAAAAGGAGGTAATACAGTTTTTCCTTTATTTATTAGGGATAATGAAGAAATGTTCAAAATAAGGTAGGGAATAAAGGACTGGGTTAAGCAAATGATCTTCACGTAAATTTTAAAAATTTACACTAGTTAAACCCTTAGTGGAGTTCATTAAATCATTCTGGCATTTTCTTGTGAAGAAGTCGTCAAAAATCGCTTTTTATACACAGTAACTTCGAAATGCTGAATGATTTGACTATTACGTGTATTTTTCGATTGCCAAAAAGCTGTGGCTAGAACATCTTAGTGGCAAAAATGCAGCATAATGGAAAATGCAAATTCGGCCATTATTTTGGATGCTACGGATTGAATTCAAATTTCTACATTGGATTACCTAATTAACGTAACATAATGAGGGACATTTGTTTCAAATCCATCATAACAATGGCATTTGGGTAAAAATAATTTAAAACCAACCAACTGAAACAATACACAACAAATACGTTACAAATCTATTGTTATACAAGCATTATAGCAAACAATGCAAACTTCTCATTGTTTTTCAACAGTTCATTTTGAGTTTACTGAAAAGTTGCTTTAAAACTGAACCTTTCTGACCAATTCCTTTGAATTGATTGAAATTTTGCTGATTTCTTAATTCTTGATTTTCTGCCGAAGCCCTTGCTCTGCAATGGGCCTGTGGAAAAAGTTTCGCGCAGCTGTGTAAGTTATTTCTAGGTTTAAAGTGCATGTTTCAATTCTGTTAACTTTAATTAGTATTGTAAATAATATTAAGTGAAACTGCTTTCTAATCCCTTGGATCACGGTTCTTAAAAAACGCACTACCCAGACTACTCCTTTGCTTTAGTTTAAGAAATGCCCTCCGTATGATAGCTGCCATAAATTGAAAAATCTTTAAGTCATAGCAATTATTAAAGCTGCAACAGCAAAAATCTCCAAATCACACTCGGAATAAGGAACTCAAATAACAGTTCAAGAAAAAGGGGGAGCTTTTCAAATTTATCTATACTCTTTATAAACATGGAATCAAAGAACGCCATTTCTACCTCCTTATAAAAGGATATGAAACGCTTCAAAAAAAAAAAAAAAAAAAAAAAAAAAGTAAAGGAAAAGGAACATTTGTGTGGTTAGTCATCTAGGAAAAGATGAAATTTATTTCCGATTTGATCACGTTTGCTTTACCATTTTTAAGTAGTGCGACATTAAATGTTAACAAAAACTCTTTACCTAATGACAATTTTGCCAAATTATTAAGAAAATAACTTTCAACTAACAAATTCAAATTAGCAAACTCTATACGCAATTACACGCTGGAAATATTAAACAACTGACAAATTTTGGTGATATTCAAATGGCGTTTTTTTTTTTGTGGAGAGTACATAAGTAAGTCCAATTAATTCTTTTGAAGGTGCAACTTAATTAAAATACGCACAATGTTGTAGACTTTTCATCTATGGCAGATTAAAAAAAGTTTCTTTTAATTTTATTTAGCATGAAACACAACAACAGCTCATTTAGAGATTCATTAAAGTCTGGATATATGATTCAGAAATTCCATAGCTCTTCAAGAAGTACATTCCCGCGTGTTTTGCCTTTATCCAAGCAAAAAGGGCACTTACGAAATACTAAAATGACCAAATGACATTGAAATCTTGGCAATTTTTTTAATCTACCGTTAACCCTCTAACGCGCGGTGTCCTCGCCGTGAGGACACCAAACACTGACATTTTGACTGTTTTCAGTCACGAAGAATAGATTTGATTTCTGTCAAAATAGTTGCGGGTGACATAGCTCCATGAGAATCCTTTACTTTTTAGCACGTCATTTCCCGTAAAAAAATTGTCACGATTATTTTTAACAGCACTGACATCTGCTGAAAAATGGAAGAACGCGAGAACAGCCGGAGAGATTGCCCAATGCTGAAAAAAGGGCAGCCGTTGCCATCGCTCGACTTAACTACCAGCAAGATGGCGGACGATCGAAACGTTCATCGCGTGCCACAAATCTAGAGATCCTTTTTTAAGACAGCTGGCTGTGCCCGCACAGCCAGCTGTCGTCAAAAAAGGGTCTCTAGATCTGTGGCACGCGATGAACGTTTCGATCGTCCGCCATCTTGCTGGTAGTTAAGTCGAGCGATGGCAACGGCTGCCCTTTTTTCAGCATTGGGAAAGGGTTGCGCCTCAGAGGGTTATCCAAGCAAAAAGGGCACTTACGAAATACTAAAATAACCAAATGACATTGAAATCTTAACAGTTATTTTAATCTATCGTTAAATAACGGAGAAAGAAAATCTTTATTATAGCCTGCACCTTTCATCCCTTGGAAGCATGACGTAGAGCTTGCATACAGATGGGCATAGACAGGCCAGTTTTAAAGAGTTTGAGCCCTAACTTAAGGTTTTTTCCTACTTTTCAAGTTCATAATATCAAATTGCTGTGTTGCATTCGAAGAGTAGGTTACAATTCCGTGTGATTTGTTTCTTTACAGTCGCTGCTCTCCCCGAAAAACTGACAAAGACGAAAAATTTGACTTTGATGCTTTTCCTGATGAAAATATGCTGCTTAGAATGGAAACTGTAAATGAGTGAGTATTGGAAGAAGCTGCCATCTTATTCTTGACACAGCATAACGAATACACACATGCGCACACTCATTGAACTGAATGGAGATAACGAAAAATTAAAAAAAGTACTTTTATTCCGTTCACACCAAAAAGACAGTACACTGTTAACAGAAATTGTTCAATGTTTTACCATAGTATAGAGCTAAATCAGCTGCAACCTTTCAATGGAAAACGTTGAACCATGAATAGGTTTTTTCATCAGTTTAACCCTTTGATGCGCAACCCTTTCCCAATGCTGAAAAAGGGCAGCCGTTGCCATTGTCGACTTAACTACCAGCAAGATGGCGGATGATCGAAACGTTCATCGCGTGCCACAGATCTAGAGACTCTTTTTTTTGACGTCAGCTGGCTGTGCTCTGTTCTCGCACACTGCTCGCGCACAGCCAGCTGTCGTCAAAAAAAGAGTCTCTAGATCTGTGGCACGCGATGAACGTTTCGATCATCCGCCATCTTGCTGGTAGTTAAGTCGAGCGATGGCAACGGCTGCCCTTTTTTCAGCATTGGGCAATCTCTCCGGCTGTTCTCGCGTTCTTCCATTTTTCAGCAGATGTCAGTGCTGTTAAAAATAATCGTGACCATTTTTTGACGGGAAATGACGTGCTAAAAAGTAAAGGATTCTCGTGAAGCTATGTCACCCGCAACTATTTTTATAAAAATCAAATCTATTCTTCGTGACTGGCAACAGTCAAAACGCGAGAGTCGGGTGTTCCCAGAGTGGGATCACTGCGCTTTAAAGGGTTAAGCACCAAATCATGGTTCAACTTTTTTCCATAGAAAGTTTTCAGCTAGTTCAAATGCAAATTTTACGTGTAGAAAGTCAATGTTTAGAGTCAAGAGTTAAGATGGTCTCATGTTTCATATAACTCTAGACTGGTGACAGATAGTGGACTTTGGTGCACTAAATATTTTTAGATGTTCCTTAAACACTGGGATTGATAAGCATAGTGTTGTAGGTTTTAAAACACATACATATTCATGTAGCTTCAGTTCAGCTCTCAGTAAGTTGTATCTTTAGTTAAGAACAGCATCAAATTTTCACTTCTATTTTACGCTTATCGCAATAAAAAATCTGATGTGTCCAACACATGACTTCCTTGCACGTCCATTAGATCAAAAATATTTTCGACGCACTTCCTCTAAATTTATTTGTTTGAAAGAGATAAAATATCAATAATAGTAAGGTTTAGCAATTTCTAGCCAAATATTTCGATATCGCCAAGCTGAGTTCAATTTGAAAGATTTCCTTCTGACACTTTATTTGGCGATATTTCACCAAAAGCCGACAAACTTGAGATAGTCAGCGAGATTTTGGGGATAGCCAAAGTAGTCAGTGAGCACAGACCTTCAATGAATTGAATGCATCTATACATCTCAATGTATTCAAAGTCATTTGGCTCACCATGTAAATAAATTCTCAGTCGATTGCTGTCAAAAAAGATATTGAAAACAGTTAGATATTACAATAGTTCTAAATACAAAGTTAAAAAAATCTACGGGTTAAAGTTTTAGAGTTATACAAAATAGGAAATAATTTTTGGCGCCAAATTTGGCGATATTTCGGCGAAACTCGTCAATGTCGACGACATTTGGCGAGATTTTAAGCATAAACCAAACAATGACAGATTATCGCCAAATTTGGCGATATTTCGCCAAAACTCGCCAAGAACGATGACAAATGGCGATACTTTGGGCATGGACGAAATGACTGACTATCGCCAAATTTGGCGATATTTCGCCAAAACTCGCCAAGGTCGAGGACAGACGGCGAGATTTTGGGCATGTACCAAACAATGACTGTCTACAGTTGTGTTATAATGAAGATGTCCATAGACATTAAGGTACTGAAATTCTTTTCGGTGGTCCTGTAAATAAACTCTCCAGTAGATTGGAACCAAAAATCGAGATGCACAACTAGATGTTACAACATTCTTATATATGAAATTTCATAATAGTTTTTGAGATTTGAGAGTTAAATATGCACACACGTACACCAAAAGTCGCCAAGTTTGGCGACTTTTGGCATAGTTCTTGAGGGAGGCACGTGACCGTGGTCGGACCATTACCTAACTTATGTGGTAGGACGGTATTGTGCTTGAAATGGATGAATGCCCCTGAAATTGCTATTGACCGTAATGTATTGGAAATCTTTTGAGTGTTCCTGTAGCAGAACTATAAATGATAAAGACACTTTTTTTAATAGAGAAATTCATTTTCTAACTCTTTACAGCATATATCACTTCTGAGTCGTTTGAAATAGCCCAATACCTCTAAAAAACGCTTTGATGAATTTCGGCCCATAGAGCGTAATGTATTTCGAATCTTTTGGGCGGTCCTGTAGATAAACTATTCAGTCGAATGGAACCGAAAGGGGAGGTGCACAACTAGATGTTACAACAATCTTAAATATAAAGTTTCAACATTCAACGCCTAACAGTTTTTGAGATATGCCAGTTTAATGAATTTCGGCCCATTGAGTGTAATGTATTTCGAATGTTTTGGGCAGTCCTGTAGATAAACTATCCAGTCGAATGGAACCAAAAGGGGAGGTGCACAACTAGATGTTACAACTATCCAAAATATGAAGTTTCGACATTCTACGCCTAATAGCTTTTGGTTAGGCGAGTTTAATGAATTTCGGCCGATAGAGCGTAATGTATTTCGAATCTTTTGGGCGGTCCTGTACATAAACAATCCATTCGATTGCCCACCAAAAGGGAGGTGCACAACTAGATCATAGGAACAATCCTAAATATCAAATCTCAACATTCTACGACCAATAGTTTTTGGAGATATGCGAGTTACATACATACGTACGTACGTACAGGACGGCATGGAAAACTGGCCACAGTAGACCTCGCCACTGGTCAAAATGAGTTGCAGACGCAAAAATGTGACTTTTTTTTTGTCTCTAAAAACTGCTGGAAATTACATAAGAGCTGCTTTAAAACCTACCCATACTATTTTATTCAGGTGATATATTAAACAACTACAATATAGTCTAGTTTTGTTAACTCGGACATACTTCGCAGTGTTTAAAGACAAGCAAAGCAAGAAACTGAAATAGTAGACGTTCTGCCTCTGTGCAAGTCCAATATTTTAGATATGGGGGATAGGACACAGAAATCGATTTAATCTGCCTTCTCACCTTTCATTGATTGGCGATATTTCGGCGAAACTCGTCAATTTCGACGACATTTGGCGAGATTTTAAGCATGAATCAAACAATGACAGATTATCGCCAAATATGGCGATATTTCGCCAAAACTCGCCAAGAACGATGACAAATGACGATACTTTGGGCATGGACCAAATAACTGAATATCGCCAAATTTGGCGATATTTCGCCAAAACTCGCCAACAGACAGCGAGATTTGGGCATGTACCAAACAATGACCGTCTACAGTTGTATTATATTGAAGATGTCCATAGACATTAAAGTACTGAAATTCTTTTCGGTGGTTCTGTAAATAAACTCTCCAGTAGATTGGAACCAAAAATCGAGATGCACAACTAGATGTTACAACAATCTTATATATGAAATTTCATAATATTTTTTGAGATTTGAGAGTTAAATATGCACACACGTACACCAAAAGTCGCCAAGCTTGGCGACTTTTGGATAGTTCTTTAGGGAGTCACGTGACCGTGGTCGGACCATTACCTAACTTATGTGGTAGGACGGCATTGTGCTTGAAATGGATGAATGCCCCTAAAATTGCCATTGACCGTAATGTATTGGAAATATTTTGAGTGTTCCTGTAGCTGAACTATAAAAGATAAAGACACTTTTTTTAATGGAGAAATTCATTTTCTAACTCTTTACAGCATATATCACTTCTGAGTCGTTTGAAATAGCCCAATACCTCTAAAAAACGCTTTGATGAATTTCGGCCCATAGAGCGTAATGTATTTCGAATCTCTTGGGTGGTTCTGTAGATAAACTATCCAGTCGAATGGAACCGAAAGGGGAGGTGCACAACTTGATGTTACAACGTTCCTAAATATAAAGTTTAAACATGCTACGCCTAATAGTTCTTGAGATATGCGAGTTTAATGAATTTCGGCCCATTGAGCGTAATGTATTTCGAATGTTTTGGGCAGTCCTGTAGATAAACTATCCAGTCGAATGGAACCAAAAGGGGAGGTGCAGAACTAGATGTTACAAATATCCAAAATATGAAGTTTGGACATTCTACGCCTAATAGCTTTTGAGTTAGGCGTGTTTAATGAATATCGGCCCATAGAGGGTAATGTATTTCGAATCTTTTGGGCGGTCCTGTACATAAACTATCCATTCGATTATCACCAAAAGGGGAGGTGCACAACTAGATCATAGAACAATCCTAAATATCAAATCTGAACATTCTACGACCAATAGTTTTTGAGATATGCGAGTTACATACATACGTACGTAACTCGCATATCTCAACGTACGTACGTCTGTACGTACGTACGTACGTACAGACGGCATGGAAAAACTGGCCACAATAGACTCGCCGCTGGTCAAAATGAGTTTCAGACGCATTAATATGATCGTGCATGATAGCCTACGATGAGATGCAGCGAAAAAAATTTTAAAATTCAATTTAGAGGTAGTCAAAATCGTATGTACCTCCACACCCAACATCAATCAATCATAACTTACGAGTTGAGGTGTAACCTACTGTGATCCCGAAAAATTTTGGGGGCCAAATTTCGACAAAAAAAACCGATTTTGACTACCTCTAAATTTAATTTTAAGAATTTTTTCGATGCATCTCATCGTAGGCTAGCATGCACGATCATATTAACGCGTCTGCAACTCATTTTGACCAGCGGCGAGTCTATTGTGGTCAGTTTTTCCATGCCGTCTGTACGTACGTACGTATGTTCGTACGTACGTACGTACGTACGTATGTATGTAACTCGCATATCTCAAAAACTATTGGTCGTAGAATGTTGAGATTTGATATTTAGGATTGTTCTATGATCTAGTTGTGCACCTCCCCTTTTGGTCGCAATCGAATGTATAGTTTATGTACAGGACCGCCCAAAAGATTCGAAATACATTACGCTCTATGGGCCGAAATTCATTAAACTCGCCTAACTCAAAAACTATTAGGCGTAGAATGTCGAAACTTCATATTTTGGATAGTTGTAACATCTTGTTGTGCACCTCCCCTATTGGTTCCATTCGACTGGATAGTTTATCTACAGGACCGCCCAAAACATTCGAAATACATTACGCTCAATGGGCCGAAATTCATTAAACTCGCATATCTCAAAAACTATTAGGCGTAGAATGTTGAAACCTTATATTTAGGATTGTTGTAACATCTAGTTGTGCACCTCCCCTTTCGGTTCCATTCGACTGGACAGTTTATCTACAGAACCGCCTAAAAGATTCGAAATACATTACGCTCTATGGGCCGACATTCATCAAAGCGTTTTTTAGAGGTTTTGGGCTATTTCAAACGACTCAGGAGTGATATATGCTGTAAAGAGTTAGAAAATGAATTTCTCCATTAAAAAAAGTGTCTTTATCATTTACAGTTCTGCTACAGGAACACTCAAAAGATTTCCAATACATTACGGTCAATGGCAATTTTAGGGGCATTCATCCATTTCAAGCACAATACCGTCCTACCACATAAGTTAGGTAATGGTCCGACCACGGTCACGTGCCTCCCTCAAGAACTATGCCAAAAGTCGCCAAGCTTGGCGACTTTTGGTGTACGTTTGTGCATATTTAACTCTCAAATCTCAAAAACTATTATGAAATTTCATATGTAAGATTGTTGTAACATCTAGTTGTGCATCTCGATTTTTGGTTCCAATCTACTGGAGTTTCTTTACAGGACCACCAAAAAGAATTTCAGTACTTTAATGTCTATGGAAATCTTCAATATAATACAATTGTAGTCAGTCATTGTTTGGTACATGCCCAAAATCTCGCCGTCTGTCCTCGACCTTGGCGAGTTTTGCCGAAATGTCGCCAAATTTGGCGATAGTCAGTCATTTGATCCATGCGCAAAGTATCGCCATTTGTCATCGTTCTTGGCGAGTTTTGGCGAAATATCGCCAAATTTGGCGATAATCTGTCATTGTTGGTCCATGCTTAAAATCTCGCCAAATGTCGTCGATATTGACGAGTTTCGCCGAAATATCGCCAAATTTGGCGCCAAAAATTATTTCGTATTTTGTATAACTCTAAAACTTTAACCCGTAGAATTTTGAACTTTTGTATTTAGAACTATATTATAATATCTAACTGTTTTCAATATCTTTTTTGACAGCAATCGACTAGGCATTTATTTACAGGGTGAGCCAAATGACTTTAAATACATTAAGGTGTATGGATGCATTCAATTCATTGAAAGTCAGTGGTCAATGACTACTTTGGCTATCCCCAAAATCTCGCAAACTATCTCAAGTTTGTCGGCTTTTGGTGAAATATCGCCAAATAAAGTGTCAGAAGGAAATCTTTCAAATTGAACTCAACTTGGCGATATCGAAATATTTGGCTAGAAATCGCTATACCTTAACTATTATTGATATTTTATCTCTTTCAAACAAATAAGTTTAGAGGAAGTGCGTAAAAAACATTTTTGAATTAATAGACGTGCAAGGAAGTCATGTGTTGGACACATCAGATTTTTTAAAAGTAAAAACCATGATTTTCAGTAAAATGGTGGTATATAAATAAAATATTTAATGCATTTTTAAGTTAAATTATAAAGCTCTGAAATATCGTCACATTAAAGTGTCATTTTGGTTAGAAATTGCATTTACGCCACTCTCGTCTTGTAACTAGTTATATATATATATATATATATATATATATATATATTACGATATTTTAAAGTACATAAATATATACTATCTATATTTAACTGTGTTAAAGCAAAGTATTTGAAAAAGCGTTTTTTTTAAATGAATTTATATAAGTGTTTGTATGAAAGTGCATTATTTTTCTTGAAAAAAACATTGTTTCCGAAGAAAAAAATAGTCATAAATAAATAAATAAAGAGAGGAATATTCTGCTTCAGAACACAACTAATAATGATTAAATATCCTGACAATATTTTAAGACAATATTTTAAAAACGTTATGGGATATGACATTTATCGTAAAGAAAGTTCACGGCAAACACACTTTCAGAAATTGAGTTTAAAGATTTTAATACTGTACAAAGTACTTCATTTCCATTTCACTATTGCTTCTATAACTTGGCTTCTAGGCATAGTAGAAACAAAAATAAAGGAGTTTTGGAATCCTAATCTTGTGACATAAAATAAGCATATAAAGTATTGGAAATTTTCACGTAACATAAAGTTTTGGAGCAGTCATATACTTTAGGAAAACTATGAGAAAAGAAAGCTTTATTATTTACTTACACTGTAAATGAAATACTTGTTCTTTTTCCCTAGGTTTCGTCCCTGTTTCTTGCAGTTAGAAAGTAAACTTGTAGAAACATTGAAGGAAGGTATTAGAAATGATCCGACAACTTACATGAAAACTTACTACGAATTTCTTCAAGCGAAAAAGGAATTTGTAAAGAATTTGGACAAAATTTTGCTTAATGCATTTGACTCTTCGGATGAATTTTTAATGGATATTTCTGAAATTTTTGAATTCTTTTTCTTGGATAAAAAATCAAAAGACGCTCTTGTGAAATGGACTAATGTTGCTAATATTATAATGAAAGCTGTTTACCGACTTCAGAAAGACTTGTAAGTATTAATAATTGCAAGAAAGCTATACATGCGTTTAAGTTTGTGGCATTTTGACCCCATACATTTAGAAACTGTATTTTAAAAAGTTGCTTATAGTATTTTTTAATACCAAAACAATTCAATATTTATCTGTTGCAATGATTTACTGTTCGTTATTTACCTTTGCTATTCAATGGAATTTTTGCAACATTACACCTATTTATGTTACATTGACTAGCAAAACGCAATGCCTGTCAGCATATGCACAAACCTGATATCGACGCATTACAGTATATAAATCTGATCAGCTGTTTTGCTTAAACTTTCGATTGATTTTTTTTTTCGAAATTTAGAAGGCCTTAATTCATCTTACAAAAGACCTCATGAAAACTTACTACAGTAGTATTCCTGGATTTTCCTTATCACCACTGAAAATTCACTGAAAACGTTCGCACATTATTTTACATCTGTAAAGTAATATTGGGCGATATTTTATCACATAAGTAACTTCGACAAAGTGTTCGCTTATCCTTAACGTTCGGTTACTTAAAATAATAGTATTCATAACCTATATAGTTTTAAGATAGAAATTTGACAAGTCTCAAAATATTGCACGATGCTTCTTCATATGATGAGCAAAACATTGTCGTAATCTATAAACATTATAAGATAAAAATTTTGCAATTTTCAGAAACCATTCGTAGACATTCACAGTTCTAAATGCGTTCTTATTCAACGAATTTTCAATTTTTAGTTTGATATTTCTTTTACGTAAATATTTTTAACTTGTATAGATTTATCATATGTAAGTTAGCTTTGTATTTCGTAAAACAACTACAAATTTTACGATTGTCGCGTATTAGTTCATTCATTATCCGTAGCTTTCATAAATCATCGAAATTCTACACTTACTTTATGTTTGAGTAATCTAAATATAAAATTGCGGTCTTCCAAATTCACGTGAGTCTAAAGTAATATTTAAAAGCAAATCATCGTTATGACTACTAAAAATATTTATGAATGTCCGTTTTCTCTTTCAGATTTGAAAAATTTCCAATGTATACCTTTTTGCTTCCACTGTTCCTGACTTATGAAACTCAATAGAGCAATTTAAATCAAAAAGAACTCAAGGGCAATAGTCAGCAGAAAGTTTCAGAATCTCAACATCTAAACTCGATTAGTGCTTCTGATTTCTATTCAAATCAATCAGTCCACATCAACCTGCTTAAGACAATACAACAATTAAAAACCTCAACCAATGAGCTGCTCCCATCTTCTCTACCAAATATCATCTCTTTCTAACAGCCAATCAAGTTCATCAGCTTCAAATAGAGATCAACTTGCTTCAGACAACAGGAAAATTTACTGTCTCAACTTGTCAGCTCCGTCCGTATTCTTTACCTAGTCTTCCAAGAAGTCAGCCAACTCCAGAGCTCCAAATCATCATAATAATGCTTCAGATAATAGAACAATTTAGAGTTCGAGCTCCGTCCGTCTTAACTACCAAGTATCATTAGTCTTTCCAACAGTCAATCTAGTCCTTCAGTTCCATATCCAAATAAACTGGTTTACACAATAAAGAATGTAGAGCCTCAACAGTTCAGCTCTGAGCGTCTTCTCTACCAAGTATCAATAGTCTTAAGATTCATCCCCTTCCTTCTATTCCGAGTATCAGCACTCTTTCTAATAGCCAACCATCATAGTTCATCGGTTTCAAATCGAGATCGACCGGCTTTAAGCAATAGAAGAATTTACAGTTTAAGCCTGTGAGCTCCGGTCTTCAGCCATAGTCAGCCAAGTCCAACAGTTATAAATCAAGATAAGCAAGCTTCAGACAATAGAACAATTTAGATCCGTAACGTTCCAGCTCCGTCTTCTCTACCAAGTATCATCAATCTTTCCAACAGTCAATCAAGCCCAGTAGTTTCAAATCCAAATCAAATTGGTTTACTCAATAGACAAAGTAGTCCTCGTAGAGTTTTTCGAATAGCCAGTCAAGCTCGTCAATTCCAAGTTAAGACCAACCTGCTTTAGACAATAGAGCACTTTGGAAACCACTCTCTGAACTCCATGCGTCTTCCCTTCCAAATATCATCGTTCTTTCCAAATAGCCAGCCAGGTTCATCAGTTTCAAATTGAGATCAATCTGCTTTAGACAAGAACATTTCAGAACCTCAAGTGTGACCTTCAGTAGCCAATCAAGTGTCTCCAGTTCTAAATCCAGAACAACTTGCTTTAAACGACAGAACTTTTAGAACTTTAACACGTGCAGTTTTTAGACTAGAGAAAGAAAATAAGGGTCACAAGTAGAATAGAATCCAGCTGCAGTCATTAAATGATTATGGTTAAACATCATGCCATGAAAGAACAGAGACTCTAATTTCTCAAAGGCTACTTTATTAACATCTAAAGAACATTAGAAGTAGCCATCTAAGACAGTTTTTTCCGAGGCCAAGATTGCTTGTAACATCAGTAATTGAAGACAATCGGCCATAGTGACGTTTTAACCAAAGAGGCCACACCACATTCATTTTCAACAAGACCACCTGGAAATTAAAGAACTTCTACTCGCATGTGGAGGTGGTCCAAAAGTGACTATAATTACCCGAGGGCCTCTGCGAAAGCCATCCAGTAGGGGCCCACCTGTGACTTTGACCAGTTCTTCCAATCGTTGCCTGCTCCCTCCGCCGCCATGCCACCAGAAAAGGTTTCCGCTAGGTCTTAGTTGGTTCCTGGACTAACGACCTAGTTGGTACCTGGCTACCGCCAGTCCTCTCAACAACATAGAGAGTTGAAGTGCGGGATGCCGAAAGGGGAGTTTTGGTAGAGTATTTCGAAGTGCCGAAAATTTAAAGCAAATATCTAAACGCGGTTTTGCGCATTTTTTGTAACTTCTTAAACGAACTCTATCTTCGTGCTTTATCGATACAGTTTTCAATACAAAGTAAAGGCATTAACTAAAATTATGTTTCAAGCAACTCAGAACAATAACCAAAAAAGAAAAACATATCAAAGTTTCCGCCTAAGAAATTCAATAAATAAACACATGATAAATGGTAATAGTAATAATAATAATAATAATAACTTCGTTCGCTGCTGTTTAAAATATCTAAGAAATGAAAAAATTGTTTTGATTTTCAGGCTTCGTATTTAGGATGCTTCCTAGGTTGTTCGAAATACTCTACTAGGTAGCCCACCTCCACGTGGTACTCCCTGGGCAACATTTCGAGAAACCGTGAAGATCTGTTTTACGGTTCGAAATGGCAAAGAGGCTAACCAAACTCCAAAAATGAGACACACGGAAGATATTCTTATTAATTAATCAGCACTATTTTTTACATATAAGAATTTCACGTTATTTAATAAGACTCAGTTCAGAAAAAAATTCTCTCGTTCATTTTCAAAAAGTTACACTTTTTAGATTTGTATACGACTCTCATACAAAAAAATTCCCAATTAGTAAAATGCGCCTCATGCACTCATGAGGTGACGTACCAAATTGGAGCTTTTCATCATACAACGTCTCTAAGATATCTTTAAAAGAAGTGATCGGGGACTATACATGATTCGGATATAAACATTTATTGCTCGACTGAGAAAAAGAGTTTCTTTCGTAATTTCTGTATGACCCCTGAAATGTGATCATTCGGCGCGATTTTTTTTCCTTCGAGAGCTATTGAAAAGTGGTTTAAGCCAGCGTTATATTTATCTTCATATCTCTCACACTTTCAAGGATACAATTCTCAAATTTTGTAGTTCACCTCAGTAGTGTATGGGGCAGATTTTATTAATTGGGAATTGTTTTGTACGGGGATCGTATATAAATTTTAAAAAATGTAACTTTCTGAAAATGAACGAGAGGAATTTTTTCTTAACGCAGTCTTATTTCAGATCTTATTTTGAACATTTTTTTTTTCAATTTACACTGCCCACTTATCTCTGATAGATAAATAACTAAAGCCCGTTACCATCTTTTTTTTGTACACACTCCATAAGGATTATGCGGCTTAAGTGTTTAGTTGGCTGTGGGAAAATACAATAAGCCCTCTGTTGGGAAAAAACGAAACTACTTTTCAAACAACCCAATACTTTTGTGAATAACCTTTTACAGACTTTTCATTGTCGCCCGAATGAATATTTATCCATTTCCTTATGGAAGCAGGTAGTGGAGACTCGCATGTGTTATTCAACTATTCATAAAGTTAGAATTATGCTGTCGATTCAAAGTTATGTCGATAACATTGACTAATGTCTAACTGGTGGTATTTAAAGTTAAAACTATGCTGTCTTGTTTTCAAAAACTATCGAACATGCATGAACTGCAATAAAAGTAATTTATATGTGCTAATTCCGTGTAACAATTCCATAAGTGTTGACAACTCACGTGTATAATTTGAACTGAAGAACAAGATAAATATTGACAATCAAATTTTAAGTTCTTTAAAGCTTAAATTCTTGACTGTCGACAGCTCTGAAATTTTACCATAAATATGCTTAAACTCGAAAAACTTATTTCAACATGCTACCTTACGAATGACACAATTCAAAATAACACTCGTGCATGAATTTGTATGCATGCTAGTTTCAACTTTTAAGCAATGTGTTTTATTCAAGTATGCATATTTATTCTAAATGCATATTTTATAAGACTGGTAAATTTTTTTTCTTATTAAACACTCTGCTTTTCTTGACATGAATTTTAAATATCGAATTAGCAAAAGTTGCATGCTAAAATCGATGTTTCTGCAGAATGTACTGTATAACATAAATGCTCTTTTATTTAGCACTCATTGCGGTATCTAACGATTTACATTATCGTTGGATACTGCAATGAGTGCTAAATAAAAGAACTAAATGCTGGGTATCATATCAGTAAATGCATGAAAGCGAGACAATATCCTCGATCGCGGCTTGGTGGCAAAGACAGAGCCTGATTATCACCAACGGAGGCCCCGGGCATTGATGAATTTGGGGGCCCCCATCTATGAAACTTGTTTCATTTTTCATAAAATTTTGATATAAAAAATATATTTCAGAACAATATTTGAAATTGGGAGCCCTTTCGAGCCGGGGGCCCTGGGCAAAGTCCCAATTTGCCATGCGATAATAAGGCTCTGGGCAAAGAACATCCGCAATTCTGTTTCACAATTCGTCGAGATGTCTATGAGCTGGGTCCTTGTGCATGACGTGACAAAAATACATCTTCTTATGCACTGAGAATCAGCCCATAAGAATATATAATAGAGTTCATTTGATTGATCATAAATCATTTAAGAATTCTTTGATTCACGTTATACGTATCACTTATTCGGTTACGCAAGCACGGAATAAATTTTAGAAAAAGTCATTACCTGAAACTGTAAAAGATCTGTTTTTTC
The DNA here is from genome assembly GCA_038373885.1 of Cheiracanthium punctorium. Taxonomy (NCBI): domain Eukaryota; kingdom Metazoa; phylum Arthropoda; class Arachnida; order Araneae; family Cheiracanthiidae; genus Cheiracanthium; species Cheiracanthium punctorium. Next base: position 235,760 of record JAWZYV010009733.1, read on the forward strand.
ATGTGGTATCAATGGCAGACTTGGAAGCAAAGGAACGCATTTTAAACGACAAGTTCAACGTGTTTGGTCAAATAATCTTGCATAAGTTCTGAAATTTAAATTTGACATAGTCCTTCAGTGAGTCAGAACGCGTTAAGCGTTAACCAAAGTGGTAACACTAAGCCACTAACGTTAGCGTTAGTGTAGTAAGCGTTAACCAAATGGATCATGGGAGGGTGTATTAGGAATGCTAAATCTAAGCGAAGCAGATATCATGACTCAGTTTCTGCCAAGAAACGACGAGAGTGAAAAACTTGTGCATTTTCTTTACCCTTTTAGACTATTAGGTATCACGTTTGTAACAAGGAAACCGCAATACAAACCGGAGGTCTGGGGCATATTTTCGACATTTCTCATTTTATTTTGGAAAATACTTGCAGTTGTTGTCATTGCTCTGATGCTTATACATGTTCTTTTCTTGAAACATAAGTTTTCTCCCTCCAGAATCCCACTTCATGTCCTAGCCGTTCTCTTCAGACAGCCAGCGACTATAAGCACCACCTCCTAGATATACAATGTCTGAGAACAGAAACTTTTTACGTCATCACTAGGTCCACTAAACTGACGTCATTATACATTTATTTTCACAAAGTAAAACTATTCAAAATTTGTGGTGAATTTACTCCTGCATAAAACATTTTAATGATTTAAGATAGAAAATTTAATTTTTCGACAAATAGGAAATTTTAACTGTCACTAATTACGTAATATGATATAAAAATAGATCATAATAAATTATTTTTTATCAGAAAGGTATTTAAATTTTATCTTTAACTTAAGATATTTTCTAATATTTGTATCGTTCACCAGAAATTTTGAATAGATTTACTTTGTTAAAAGAAAGCTGTGGTGACGTCATCCTAGAAGACCTAGTGATGACGTAAAAGCTGCTATTCTCAGGCCTTCTATACCTAGGAGGTGTTGCCATAAGCCCGTCAAGAGCTAGTGAAACTTTACTAGTCTACTCTTGGGTAATTGGCGCAATGCTTTCTGTGCCTCTTCTTCGACGCCATATTCCTTTCTTTCGTGGCGTTTATTAACGCCAGGGGCGCTTCAAACATAACCGAGTTGGCAAACGCAGTTGAAAAGGACCAGTACGACTGCATGATCATGGATTACGCAAAAGACGTCCATGATTTGCTTAGGCTTTCAAAACGAAAGGAATTGAGAATTGTATATAAAAACAACAGTGAAAGTCCACATCGTTATGTTAGTTTCGACTATTATTTTCGTTATAAAAATGAAAGAACTGCCTTATTAGTGGAAATTGAAATAGTACATTTCCTTAAAGGGGAATATTTCATTCCGATTAATGGCCAACATGTCGGTCCGAAAAGACTTTTGTTGTAAAGATCATCTGGACATGCTCATTCCGATTTTAGATTGAACGCCGAAGGACACGTCGAATCTGTTGCACAGAGACAATCATTTGCCCATGCACCTGTCAAATACCTGTCAAATTTCACTGAGAGCGACCCGAAAAGGAAACTGACCCTTACAGACGTAGCTCCAGCTTTTATCTTTTTGCTATTTGGTTATGCTTTGTCTTGGCTTGTTCTACTGGCAGAGATATTGACTGGTTCAAAGAAGAATTCAGTTGTAATAAAACTGAGGAATGCTGTAAAGAAAAAAAAATCAGACTGATACCGTGTCTTCGAAACAGAATTGGTGGAAAATTGGCTTAATGTAATAAGCATATTGCTTAAAATCTTCTATTGTGGTGGCTTTATTAAGCTTGCTAATAACTTTAAAATCGATGTTTCATGTTTAATATGTGAATAAATAAATAATTAAATTTATTTATGACAAACAATAGCTGTACATAAACAATGTACATAACAATAAATAATTAAATTTATTTATTGTTCATTTATGATAGAAAAATGGCTTACTGTATTAAATATGCTGCTCAAAGCTTAGCATATTATGTCTGTGTATGCATACTCATAAACTCTAACTAAATACTTTCACCATCAAATAAATAGTACTTTACTGACTGGCTGACTGACTTATGAAATGTTTTTGTAGGGGTGTCCTGGGCACTGGCCCTTTAATTCCATCATGTGCAGATCTTCGTAGCATATTTTCAATATTAAGTCTTAAAACTTATCGGGCTGGTTTATCGTAATTGTAATTGCAGTAAAAAGTATTATAATAGACGGATGAATGGTACTTTAATGTTGAGATTATTTATAACTTTAAAGATGATTTATCCATGATTTTTTAATGTCTTGAGGAAATTTTTTAATTGCTTCAATGGTTACTTATTCATTATTTTGCTTGCTTAATATTTTATAGCAAACATGCCATGCTGAATAATTTACAGTCTTATTCACCAACTAGGTGTCAGCATGGTAATCAAGTAGAACGAGTTTCAGGATCAGCGCTCGGATTAGCTGTAAATCGTATTCTTCAAAAGAATTATGCCTGGGTTATTTTAATCTGTAAACTGACACTGCCTTTTTGTAAGCTTGTCTGTGATTGGTGAGATTAATTAGGGTTTTTATTTATTTATTTATTTATTTATTTTTTTTTGGCACCACTGAAGAGATCCAATCTCATGGACATTTGATTTCTGGAGATGGTCATTTTATCGCATGTGTAGCTCTTTGATTTTACAGATTTTTGGATTAGTTCTTTCTGTGCGGATTCGCAGACGTATTTATTTGTAGATATTTGCATCATTATGTTCATTTAAATACAGGGTTTGCAAGTCTTGAATTTGCTAAAATTCCGAACTTTTGAAAAACCACCCTAAAAAAGTCTGATATTTTAAAAGTGAGACTATCTTTTATAAAATACACAAGAATACAGTAGTAGAACAATTTTTCAAAAGTTCGGAATTTTGGCAAATTCAGGAATCATATGAACCGTCCAAATAATAAACATTAATTTATTAGTTAGTATACATTCTACCTTGATCTACTTAAAAATATTTTTTATTCCATAAAAACCACCAATGAAACTTAAACTTTACATTCTAAGCATCTTTTTAGACATATATTTTCAGAGAATATTATTCTGCTGTTCGCAAAGTTAAAGAAAGAATGAAAGTTTTAAATCGCTATTGTTTGTTTGCAAACACAACGAACACGTACATATGCTCATGATGCAAATATGTCTTTCGAAATATTCCAAAATTTCCGAATTTTTGAGATTCTCAAAGTCAGTGTTGGCCATTCTTAAGACCACAGTAAGTAAGTATGGCGGAGATACGGTTTTGCTGAGCCTATGGCTGAACTCTACTGAACATATATTACAACGTAGAACGTTAAAACGTTAGAACGTTATTTTGAACTCAACTGACAGGATATACAAGATACGGTGCTGACATTTTGACAACACCCTTTTGCACTCGTAGCGTCATGTGAACAAGGGGGTGTGACCATCTTAGTCCGAGATAACCATAGTAAGATGATCACACTACCTAGGTCATATGACTCTTCGAGTGCAAAGTGTGATCAAAATGTCAGAACCGTATTTTGAATGCTAATCCCCCGAATTCGGCGGATCAGATTTCGTGTGCTAGATCAGACTCAGATCTGGTGCTACTGGTCATACTGATTAAAAATCGAGTTCACTCATTAAAAATAAAAAATACTCCTTAAAATTTTAATTGTATGCATTTTTACCCCCTATATACTTTCAATAAAGTTTAACATATGTTTATTGTTCTAATTGTGCATGTCTAAACAATGAGAAGCATTATATGTCGCTTCGCGTATCAGAAGAAGGGCCTAAAAATGCTGAAGAAGACAAAAATGTTGTTTGCTCTTCTGATGCTATTCAGTCGTGGAAAATGCATAAAAGGAAGAATTTTGATACGTAACAAATGCTGTATAGATAGAATTTTATTTTAAAGATTAAACTACATTTTCTCCTCCCCCCCCGACCCAGTCAACTTCAGTTTAGTTTTTCCCCCCCTATCGGTAACTTTTATGAGTGTTTTTGTTTTCTATTCTTTTAACCTCTAATTCTACTCCTCTAAAATTGAATTTACTCTTTTAAAATAAATCAAGGAGTGTTTTCACTCCTTGAAAAAATTCCTATCAATATTTCTGATTGTAGTAATAAGGTGAATGATGATAACTAGAACCGAATTATACATTTATCAGAATACTAAAAGTTTAGTTAGAATTTAGCTTTTCTGGTGGTGCTTGAATACGCAAGCAACATTATATTTTTATTCTTTTAAGGGAAGTTACGCGAGGGCTATCTGTCTGAGAGGAAAGGCTGCCTTGGGGGAGGACATTTTAAGGGGCTCTAACGCCTATTCAGGTTACATCTGGAGAAAATCGCCCGAAATTCTAGACCGTTAGATGGACAGCCGTGCGGTAGGCCAGAGCACTTGACTTGTTCAGTGGTGTTGAACACCAATGTTCAGTGGTGTTATCCACTCGGCCACTGCACTTTTATGTTTTCAAAGCTGTGTGTTAATTGGTTTCGGCGATAATTTAATATTATCGTATCGCGTGACCAACTAGACGGCGCACGTTAAATTGGCATAATACGCTTTGGAAAACGTATGTTCTAAAATTGTAAAGACCATCAGACGGATTCTTAACTCTGATACTGTAGTTCACTTGCAACTGAAGAGTCATAATTTGAAATCATAATAATATGAACAATATCCGAGAAGGCTGTAATTTCATTCCGATTGTTCACGCGACTCAAGTTTAAAAGTTAATTGCTGTTTCAAGGTTGACCGATTTGAAAGTTAAAAGGTTAAAAGTTAAATGTTGTCGTTTGTAGGTTAGTTCTTAAGAAGATGACATTGTTTATATGAAGTTGATATTTATGTGATACCTTTTCTACAATTTTGTTACTGGTAACTACATTTCCGTTAACGGTAAATTAGTAACAGGGTAAAAAAAAAAAAGACTTTTTTCAGGAATATCATACTAGAACGAGAATGCGCTACAATCAAAGGGCACCATCTGTTTAAAGTATATTTGATGAATGTTAATTAGCTCTAAATGCAATGAAGCTACTGTATTATTCTCAGCCTTACGATAGCTGCGAGTTAGTATATTTAACAGAAGTTAGTATATTTAACATTCTGATATTGTTTTCTCATAAGTTAACTCATGTATATTGCTCCGAAATATATATTCAGTAATACATATTTTCGGATATTGCTTAAGTAATAAAAGGAAATATAGCAGCGTTGTTTTGTTAGCTTTGACTTAGTCGCTAATGTTTTTTTAAATATACTAAAATTTCGGTGAAGCAGCGCTGAGAATACAAAAACAGCAAAAGAAAAGTCTTTACGATAACGTTGAATTATGAAATATTTAAGATCGATTTTATTTCGTATTTTATAAAATATACCTCTTCCTTCTATATACTTTCATAGGTATTAACGTTAGCAGTTAACCTTTTCTTGACTCAACTGATGCTACGATGTATTTTCTATTAAAGAGTAACGTATGTTAATAGTTATGTAATGTATCGAAATAGATTATATTATCTTGTACTCAATTACATAATCATCGGGTATCGTAAATATTATCGTGCAAAAAGGTTTTCTTTGATATTAAAAAAAAATATAGTATATCAATGAAAAAATTATGCAACCCAATATTTTTAATCGTAGTAAAACATGCATTTAAATGACTGTACAATATTCAGTACAAGTAAAAAGGAATTTTGAATCATTAGAGTTTTCATGAATGATTGATTGAATTATCTATTATACCCAGTTACACGCAAGTCGTAGAGTTGTTGCTTTATATATATATTAAAACTAAGCTCTTTAAAATAAAATACAATTTTAAGAAGATTTGGATGACTAAAAATAATTGAGTCCCGTTACAAAAACAGTTGTGGATGAATGTCTTTCGTGTGAATCTGTCTTTCGGTACCAACACACACGTGTATCATCAAACATTGGTAACATTTTCAAACTAGTTATCGTTCTTGACTAATTTGATAATATCAATTTGCATGAATAGAAAATTCTCTGTATCCTTCTTTTAATAGTGAGATGCGTAGTTTATAAACATGCAATATCAAAATCATGTTCAACAGAATAATTTATTAAATATATATTTATATCTATACACATTTTAAAATATTTTTTGAAACTATGCACTTGTAAAGAAAATAAACTTTCAAGATTTTAAATTGCCCTACCTTCATTTTTACAAATAATGAGTTTTTTGTCACAAATGAAAAATCTACAATAGATTTTTAGCAAATGCAAAATCTCTGAGTAGTGGAATGTACAAAGATTCTTAACAATCACTAGCAGTTTAATTGGATCATCCTAGTATTATTCACATAAAATATATTCATATGTATTGACTACTAAGGTATGAGACACTTTTAAATAGTGAAAATTTTAACTAAACCGACAGTAAAGATATTTAATGTTGTATCCGAATTGGTAATAAGCTTCGTTGATTGATAAAATATAGTAAATTCGAACTTTTAATGATCAGTACTAACACTTTTTAAAAACAGCATGGAAAATGTTACAACGTTTAAAAACGTTCTTAGCTTAGTGTATGGTTCCTTATATTATATAAAGGGAGAAAAATGAATGATTGGAGATTACTGTTAACAACTGTAATTTGCCGCTTATTCTTAAAATAAATTATTGCCTTTTTCATTCCACTCAAAATTAAGACCGAAACGAAAATGCTTTTCCCAAAACATTTAAAAATAGCAACTATACCATTTAATATGGCTGGAAACAAGACTGCGATTGATTACTATGAGTACACTCTAGCAAGCCTCATAGCTCAGAGACTGAGATTCACGTATGACTCAGTAACTCCAGTTGACATGCATTATGGAAGTCTCATGCCGAACGGCAACTGGAGTGGCGCAGTAGGTATGCTATTGAACAACACAGCGGATTTGATCATAAGCTCCCTGACACTTACTGAAGACCGGAGACAAGTCATAGATTACAGCTATCCCTATTTTGTAGACCAGTTGGTTTTTGCAACAAATAACTTGGAGCAGTCCATCGACAAGAAAGCCTTACTGAAACCATTCTCCCCTGAAGTATGGATTTGCGTATGTGTGAGTATTTTAATCGTGCCGGCTATTTACTTTGTTCTGTTCAAAACGAAAACGGTCATCGGTCATTCTCAGAAGTCAAGCAGAAATCTTCTGGAGATGCCCGTCAGAGCCCCAGGCAGTTTTGCCGAGTACCTCCTGAGAATCTGCTGGTCGACGTACGATACTCTTCTACGCTGGTGTTACGCAGCGGTACTGCTAGCGTTCTTGACATTTCCCTCGCTGACTGGCGTGCAGAATATTCCGGAGCTGGCAAACGCCGTACGTGTGGGCACGTACCAGTGCATCGCGTATCCCGGATCGTACTTCTCAGACGGCTTAATCAGCTCCGAAGATCCAGACACGAAGGCGATCGGCCGGAGTCTCAAGGAAAATCCCGGTCACGTCGACTTTGACGAAGCCCTGAGCAGTGCTGAACGGTCCAAGAAAATCGCGTACATCGCATCTAAAAGTCTGTTTATCGGAGTCGACTCGAAGTATTTTGTATCAGAGGACGGCTTTTTCATTCTGTTCACAGCTATCGGAGTGCAAAAAGGATTTTGTTGCAAAGCTCAGCTGGATTCTGTCATTCACGAGTTTTGGGCCTCAGGCATCTACATGAAGTTGTTGGAAGGTTACGCACATAAGAAATACCTCAAAATCCTTTAGAAGTCTTTAAACGCTGGGGATTCGCATGGTGAAAGACGATTGTCAATTGGAGACTTTCAAGGGATTTTCGCATTTCTGGCCGTTGGATACTTTTTCGCTGCAGCTGTCCTTATTTTTGAAATTGTTAATAAGAAGTTGCTTGCATGTTTGTGTGTAGCTCAACGAAAGCTCTCCCGTAATCTCTGTAGATCAAATTTTAGATAATGATATTAAAACACTAGGATTTTTCTGTTAATACTTCACATTGTACATATCTGTGTACTGAAATTTTGATTCACTTTTACGGAAAGTGTAAGTATAAATACTAAAATGTAGGTATGAATTAATGTAAGCATAAATTATATCAACGAAAGCTTTACTGCTGAGTCTTTACTGCTAAGTCCATTATCGAAAGTAATGAGTTTAACACTGCTGTCTGCGTTTGCTATGTAATTTGTAAAGCAATATTTTATCATACCAAGAATTTTATGGACTGTGAAAAATTGATTTTGTTCAGTATAATAATAAAAGCTTATATCATTTGGATTTACTCTACAGGTTCTGCTTGAAAAGTTTAGTTACTTGTAAAGACAAAAAAAAAAATTTTTTTGCAGAGTGAAATTCGTATTAGTTAAATTTTGTAGCACTCATCTATGAGTAATTCCGTAAATTACGTAGTACTTTTCATGGGAAATTTTAATCCCCCCCCCCCGCCTCTATATCACACTTTGCCACAAGCTTGATTTCCTCCCACCCCCATCCCAGCCCCCATTTCCATAACACAATCTTAATTATCACAAAAACATTCAAAAGAAACTGGTGTTTGAATGTTAAAATAATTAAAATTTTGTAAAATACACATAAAAGGTAGTTATCGAAGCCAACACGTATTTCAACAATAACGAAAAACATAAAACACTTTTTTTTTATGCATGTATAAACCGGACAACACAATATTCCAGTGTGGTTGTTGTTGCTGCTCTTTTCATGTCTTTTTCTATTTTGTGCAACTTTTCTTTTCTTTTTTCTTTATTAATTTTTTTCCATATTTTATTATTCTTTGTATTCTGTATTTTATTTTTATCTACACTCTCCCCTTCTCTTATTTTCCCTGGTTTCTCCCTTTTATCTTCTTCCGATTTTCAACTCGCTCTTAACTTTTATTTTCTCTTTACTTTTTCTGTCCACAGTCTCAATCAGTGTATAGACCTCTGCATAGGCGCACTCATTGGAGAGATCGATATAAAAAGCTTTAAAAACTGAAAACTGTCCCTAATGAATTAAAATATTTTATTTTTAAAGATTTTCTTAAAATTATTTCTAAAATATATTGTATATAAAAAAATGACGGTAGTTTTCAAATAAACTGACAGTTAGTGTCTGAAATACAGTTAAACTCTGCTACAACGTTATTGAAAAGATCAGATCATTATTTATGGTTCTTTTTAACGAGTATGTTGATAGTCAGCTTGTGTTCTATAGGCAAGTGATACAGAATATTTTGACGTTAAAAGAAAGTTAATACTATAATCAAGGTCACTATAACGGAGTTCAGCGCCACTGTGTATGCTACTGGTGCTGATGAAGATTGAGTGGAACACGCTTTGATAAGTACTTTTCATGTGTGTTATTTTACATTTAATTATTTGAATCTTAATTATCATTTTTATGAAAGACTTCCCCAAGTTTAATTCAGAAAATGTATTTTTAGTAGAAGTCTCCTTTTCTGAAATTATTTTGCGGTGGCCAGCACTGTAGCTTTGGCAGTGTTGAAGACCATCAACAGCAGTCGACGTTCTCCATTTGTTAATTTCCTTTGCCTGTTATTATTGGGATGTCGGGAAAACCGGAATGATTCTGAGGTTTAGTCGGCAGGCCTTTTTTGGTGTTCTGTGTATAAATATGACGTAAGAGTGAAAATGTTTCTAACAATATCCAAGCTGTATCAAGTAGCAAGAAAATTTGAAAAATCACAATGGCAGAAATATGACGTATATGTAGGGTGTCCCACAGTGGCAGATCCAGAAATGTTTTTTGGGAGGGGCTAAATTTTTAAAAAAGCATATTTCAAACAATTAAAATGTACTATAAATCAAAATTTTAGTCTAAACCAATGTGCATGCTTTTGGGAGGGGCTAAGTTATGAAATATGATCATTTTAGCTATTTAAAGTGTATAATGAAGCAGAATGTTACCCTTTAGAGCAATTCCTTTTGGGGGGGGGGCTGAAGCCCCCTAGCCCCTCTCCTGGATCCGCTACTGGTGTCCCATAATATTTCACATTATATATGACAAAAATACATTAAAAAAATATTTTCCCAAAATGTGTGTTTTTTTTTGTTTTTTTTTTTTTTGCATTTTTTATTATTGCAGTCTTTTTTAATTTATTCATTTATTATGTTTATTTATGTTATTTCTCAGTATATAGATTTAGGCCAGATGTACTGCCGGATACTTGTAATATCCATTGACTGCCAATTATCCGGAATATGGACCGGATAGTCCAGATTCAGTATGTTTGCCGGATATCCATTGCATACCTAGTCATGGTAACTACAGGTTCGATTCTAAACTTCATTGAATGTGCACATTAAATCTGTTGGGTCTCATATCTTTCTTGTATGTTTCCTTGCATTAAGATAGTGGTTTACAAACTGATTTCATTTTGAAAACTGGTGTGATTTTTAGTAGCTTAAATTTTTTATCTTAAAAGGTTTTCCTGTCTTTTTCTTTAAACTTACAGAACAATTTAAATGAAACTTTTTAATTGAAATATGTGCTGCTTTCCACATCCACTCATGAGGTAAAGCAAAAGTGGATTGCATGCTAAAATAATAATTTGATAAATTTTATATTTAAGGCATCGCATGAAAAACCAGAGTCACGTAAAATTCAATTTACCGCTGAAAAATCCTTTAAAATATATAAAACGTATGCAGATGTTAATAGCCTCGTACAGAGGCTAGGACAAACACACCTTTACAATGGTTTTGCGTTTTTAACATCAGAAGTAATTGTACTACAACTGCAAAGCACAGAATCAAATACGAAGTGAAAAAATACTGATCATAACTCTTTTGTGTGGCCAACGCATTTAGTATCTGTACGACTGTGAGTGAAAACTAACAAATTTTGTTCCCATACCATAAGAAGACTAAATGCTAGTTATTTTTAATTTTTGTCTTCAGTTACTAAAATTAATTCTATATGTTCAGAATTTACGAAAAATTTCTAGTATGTACTATCTTATAAATAAAAATGAAATTCTGTTTGTTTGTTTGTTTGTTTGTTTGTGGATTTGAGTTGTATACAAATCCACAAAAATGGACCTATCAGCCTGAAATTTTGCACAGATATGTAAAATAATATAGAATAAATCATAGTCCACTTTAAAACTTTGAAAGTCCACCCGTTCCCGGAATTTAAGAGATTTTTAATGTTCTCCACGCAAAAAGCTTTCCGTAATTGTAACCCCTGTAGTGAAAAAAGTGTGAAATAAGGATCGTGGTTGCCATGTGTGGCGATTTTGCCGAATAAGATGTTTTAAATTCTCAAAGTAAAAATAAAAGAATAATAATGATTTTTTTTTGTTGTTAGTTTATATTTGTAAGATTATTAATTTTTTATTATAATATCGTGTGCATGGGAAATCGGAACAGGAATGAAATGTTTTATACGCAAAACAATAAGAATTGAAGATTTCCGAGGCTAATATGTAATTTTTTTTAGTTTGGCGAAAAAATAAAATGGCTCAAATGCTGATTTTGAGAAAGTGAGTTCTAGCGGCTTGCACAGTTTTCGGCTTGGCGCAATTTATTGAGAGCTTAAGGAAATAGATTTTTGAAAACAAGTGCAAAGGTTTTATTAGAATACAGCGTTAAATTTTAATGATCCGTGAAGAAATAATGCAGTTATTAAGGGATTTCAAGCGATCTATCTTCAGAATTCTCGCCAATTGAATACATTGATTTAAGTTGGGGGAATTCCGCCAAATTTCAGAAAATTGAAATCTTCTCATTTAGTACATCGGAGTAACGATGAATAAAACACGTTAGAGTTGATAATTTAAAAAATTCGGCTGTATTCAGGGATTCCCCTTTTCAAATAAATGTGTGCTTTACTTTTTGGCGGCCGAACCATTTCCCATATTGATTGCTGCTAAGTCAATGCTTCGAATGATTTCCTGAAAAAACTCTTGTAAAATGGCGTATGTTGGCACTTTGGCGAGGCTTAGATTTGAAACTGTATTTTATTTGAGACTGGGATATATAATGACACTGGTTATAGATAAAAACGAATGTTGGTATGTGTGTATGAGGTTGAAAAACTCCAGCACCGTTGCACCATGAAATTTGGTTCACCTAAGTCTTTTATCATTGAGAAGCTTTTTATGCTATCCGTTTTCCTCTAACTTGCCACTAGGTGGCGCAGCAGAACGTCGAATTCTATTCCGTTTAGCCGTTTACTATGCGAATATCGTCCAACCGATTTCGATGAAATTTGGCACACGCGGATATTAGAACACGGAGAATATTTTTCAGTATCCATTTTGCTGTAACTTGCCGCTAAATGGCGCTGCAACGCATAAACTTTTATACCGTTCGACCGATCGGCATAAAATTTCTTATACTTACACATTTCAGCACGAAGAATATATTCTAACTGTGTTCCTTTAGATGTTACTCACCACTAGATGGCACTGCAATGCCTTATTATTTTAACTCGCCACTAGATGACGCTGCAGCAGGCCAAATTCTTGACCATTCAAACGGTCGCTATGAAAATCAGTATACATAGCTATTTGAACAATGCGAATAGTTTGGCGTTATCCATTTTGCTATAACTCGCCACTTGACGGCACTGTAGCAAATCATTACTTTAATTTAACCACTAGATCGCGCTGCAGGGTATCACTTCTTGACTGTGCAACTGATCACTATGAAAATAGGCATACATAGATATTTGAACACGGGAAGAATTTGGCGCTATCCATTTTCCTATATAATTTGTCGCTGGATGTCGCGTCGTCAGGGCTGTCCAGCCGATCGTCCTGAAATTTCGTATTCATCGATATCTGTATGCGAAGAATATTTCCGCCGTATCCGTTTTACTAAAACTCTCCACTAGATTGCGCTACGCCGCATGGCCTTCTGCACCGTACAAACGATTGCCTTGAAATTCGGTATGCATGGTTATTGAACACAATATAAAGCGATATCCATTTTGCTATATCTCTTTATTACAATAAATAGTAATCCCCACAAATCGTAATATCAAAAAGTCCATTCATTCCTGTGCGATGAACGGGTACTTCAGCTAGTATATAATATTAAAATGCTAAGGCAGCTCGCGACAGGCTCTTGAAGTCGTTCCTGATGCAGTTTGACCATGCGCTTTGACCATAATACTCTCCTCGACCAATCAGCAACCAGAATAAAAGCCTGTCTCCAAACATAAGTGCGGCATTTCATAAGGTACTATGTCATTTTTACGTCGTATTAAAAAGCATGAAAAGAATTCAGTAGAAATGTATTTCTTAAAGTTTATAAATTTTAAAATTGCTAATACGATCGCGTGGATAACAGGAGTTTAAGATTTCAGGTAATGTGTTTTTCCGAAATGATATTAATAGCTGTATTCATTTGACAGTTTTCTTTTGAAAGCATCAATTTGGTGATGTCAGATTCTGAATTAATTGAGCACAATCAATAATCATTTTCGCCAACCTAAAAAATCGCCGCACTTTGGCGAGTTTTACAGTCATGGGTTTGAGGAGTTATGCACGAGTTTCAACGCTCCCAAAAGAACCAGATGAAAACGAAAGGGAACAAATGAACGATAAACGCACCAGCTAAAGAATTTGAAGACACTTAATTATTAAAATTACATTCATTGGCAACCCCCCCCCAACAAAAAAAAGAATAATGTAATAATAAAAATACATTTAAAGTAATGTACTTACATGTTGTTCCAAACCGCTGTGTAAATCTAACTTACGGTTGCCGCATAAATACAAAAAATCGTGATGGTAACTGCTTATGTAATGTTATCACCACCTTGGCGAGAGTGGGTGCATTTACGTAGGAATCAACCGGATTCCACTTGGAACAATTTTAAAAATAACGGTTTTTGCGTGTTTCCCCATCGTGCGTCCAGGAGGGAGCTGCAACCTTCTCAGAGACACTACGGAAGTCCTAAAAAGGTTTTTAAAAATCTAATCGTTAATTTTTTTTTTAATCCGAAATCATACCTTAATTATAGCGAGGATACTTACGTTTTATCCCGGCGATCCGCCAAGAAGAGCAATTTTTCGCCAAGATAAATGCCGGACACATGAAATTATTGGTGGTTCCGAGTACGATTGGCAACAGTTTGCCGGCGTATTTTCCGAAAAAGTAATTTACCGGGAATGACTAATTGGATAATACGTACTCTGGCAGAGCTGTTGCCATTCGCGACAACCTCCCACCTTTGAGTTTCGCTGGCGAAGACCAAGAAATTCAAATTGCTAGTCGTTGAGCAGGTCTCAAACGTCATCCATATCGAGACCTCGGGATTACATCACTCGCGTTGTCATCAAGATGAGCTCGGTTGACCTCAGAAATGGGAGAAACACATATGTATCCGGTTGTTCTTGAGTATTCTTCACAAGGCTGTCTGGATCCTCAAAATCCTCATTCTTAGGAGGTAAGTGGTCAAGAACTTCAACAGGAATCAATCTTTGCACAGGTCGAAGGAAAGCTCCAAACTGTGTCTTAACTTTCACGAAGCAAATTTTACCATGTTTTCCGGGAAATATTGTAATTCCAAAACTTTAGCCAAAGGCCAACTAGCTCTTTTTATGCTGTTATCACCCACTAAAACGATGTCACCTTCTTTGACTTCATGTTCTTCCTTCTTCTTAGAAAATTCTCTCAGTTGAGCCAGATATTCGATTCTAGACCGCTTTCTTAACCCTTTGAGGCGCAACCCTTTCCCAATGCTGAAAAAAGGGCAGCCGTTGCCATCGCTCGACTTAACTACCAGCAAGATGTCGGACGAGGCACAGCCGGCTGTCATCTGAGAAGGGTCTCTAGATCTGTGGCACTCGATGAACGTTTCGATCGTCCGCCATCTTGCTGGTAGTTAAGTCGAGCGATGGCAACGGCTGCCCTTTTTTCTGCATTGGGCAATCTATCCGGATGTTCTCGCATTCTTCCACTTTTCAGAAGATGTCAGTGCTGTTGAAAATAATCGTGACAATTTTTTTACGGGAAATGACGTGCTAAAAAGTAAAGGACTGTCGTGGAGCTATGTCACCATCGACTATTTTTATAGAAATCAAATATATTCTTCGTGCCTGGCAACAGTCAGAACGTCAGAGTTTGGTGTTCCCGGAGCGGGAACACTGCTCGATAAAGGGTTAATGGAACAGTGAGTAAGTAACACACACGAAGATGGTGGATTGAGGATTCAACCCTCACCATACCCTAAAAAAGAAGTCCATGTATGCTTCAAAGGGGTTCCCATATATATTACTTATATATTAGATGTACTGTAAACTCCTGATAAACAGCAATTCGTCCGTCACAGGCGGCAGCCCACTAAGTTCTGAGAAGGATTTTTTTTAAAATTCATTTTTCCCTAGGGTTGTTTCCCCTAGCCATCTACCAATGTTCAGTGGTGTTATCCTCTCGGCCACTGCATTTTTATGCCTTCAAAGCTGTGTGTGAATTTGTGTTAGCGATAATTCGATATCAGTTATTATCGTATCGCGTGACCAACTGGGCGACACACTGGACGTCTTGACGGATCTTCTGTCTGTCTGCAAATCTTTCATTCATTTTCTTTCCGTCTATCAAATCGAGATCAGGAACACCTATTTCTTTTATCTCGTGCAAAAACATATCTGGTGTAAGTGTTATTAGATCCTTCATTATCCTCGGATAGGTAAGTTAAAGATCTGGAATTAACAATGCTTTCAGCATCACAGAGTACGGTATATAACTCCTCGTTACTGTAGGCAAGCTCTCTGAGAAATTTCCTAAGTATCAACTTAAGTATTCCGATAAGACGTTCCCAAAACCCGCCGCACCATGTTGCAGAAGGGGGGTTGGGGTGCCAAAAAAAAATATCACAACGAGGATTTCAAATTCAAGAACAAATACAATTGCTTACCTTTCTAAAGTTAATGTTTCCCATGATTCACAAACTTCGGGTTCTTGAGATGAAAACTACAATCAAAGGGCAGCTCCTGTTTGAAGTATTTTTGATGAATGTTAATTACGCCCAAATGCAACGAAGCTACTGTATCATTCTCAGGCTTACAATATGCGATTATGCGTGCTAGTATATTTAACAGAAGTTAGTATATTTAACATTCTGAGATTGTTTTCTCAACTCATAATGTTAATTCACGTATAAAGCTCCAAGATCAGTAATTGTGAAAATATAGCAGTCTTGTTTTGTTACCTTTCACTTCTTTGCTAATGTCTTTTAAATATACTAAAATTTTGGTGAAGTACAGAGCTGAGAATAGAAGTACCGCAAAAGAAAACTCTTTTCGATAAAGTTGAATCAGGAAATATTTAAGATCGATTTTATCTCATAATTTATAAAATATACCTTTTCCTTCTATATACTTTCATAGGTATTAACGTTAGCAGTTAATCTTTCATTGACTCAATTGATGTTAGGATGTATTTTCTATTAAACAGTTATGTATGTTTACAGTTATGTGATGTATCGAAATAGATTATATTATCTTGTACTCAATTAGAACATTATCGGGTATCGATAATATTATCGTGCAAAATGGGTTTCTTTAATATAAAAAAATATATAGGATATCAATGAAAAAATTATACAACCCAATGTTTTTAATCTTACTGAAACACGCATTTAAATGACTTTATAATATTCAATACATGTAAAAAGGATTTTTGTATCATGTTTTCCTTGCCTTGATTGTTTATTGAATTATCTAGTACACCAGCTACACGCAAGTTGAAGAGTTGTTGCTTTTCCTATTAAAACTAAGGTCTACTAAGGTAAATAGGATTTCAAGAAGATTTGGATGGCTGAAAACAATTCATTCCTGTTACAAAAACAGTTGTGGATGAATGTCTTTCGTGTGAATCTGTCTTTCGGTACCAACACATACGTGTATCATCAAACATTGGTAACATTTTCAATCGAGTTATCATTCTTAATTTGATAATATCAATTTGCATGCATAGGAATTTCTCTATCCTTCTTTTAATTGTAAGATGCGTAATTTATAGAACGCAACATCAAATTAATCATAAATTTATTTAAAATATATCTATATATATATAGATAGATAGATAGATAGATACGTTTGAAATTATTTTTTGAAAATATGCATTTTAACATTAAAAGAAAATAAACTTTCAAAATTTCAAAAATGCACTACCTTCACTTTTATAAATAATGCATTTTTTGTCACAAATGAAATATCTACAACTGATTTTTAGCAAATGCAAAATCTCTGTGTAGTGGAATGTACAAATATTCTTAACAATCACTAGCTTCAAATGGATCATCCTTATTATCATCAGTATTGTTCACATAAAATATATTCATATGTATTGTGTGACTACTAAAATATGAGCCACTTTTAAATAGGTAAAAATTTAACTAAACAAACAATAAAGGCATTTAATGTTGTACCTGAATTTGTAATAAGTTTCGTTGACTGATAAACTATAGTACTTTCAAGCTTTTAATGAAAAGCACTAATAATTATTTTTTTAAAGTATGGAAAATGTTGCAACCTTTAAAAACATACTAGCTTAGTGTATCGTGCATTATACTATATAAAGGGAGAAAAATGAATGATTAAAGAATACTGTTAACAACTGTAAATTTTCGCTTATTCTTAATGCGAACTATTGCCTTTTTCATTCCACTCAGAATTAGGACCGAAACGGAAATGCTTTTCCCAAAATATTTAAAAATCGCAACTATACCATTTAATATGGCTGGAAACAAGACTACGATTGATTACTATGAGTACACCCTAGCGATCCTCATTGCTCAGAGACTGAGATTCACGTATGACTCAGTAACTCCAGTTGACAAGCAATATGGAAGTCTCATGCCGAACGGCAACTGGAGTGGCGCAGTAGGTATGCTATTGAACAACGCAGCTGATTTGATAATCAGCTCCCTGGCACTTACTGAAGACCGGAGACAAGTGATAGATTACAGCTATCCCTATTTCGTAGACCGATTAGTTTTTACAACAAATAACTTGGAGCAGTCCATCGACAAGAATGCTTTACTGAAACCATTCTCTCCTGAAGTATGGATTTGCGTATGTGCGAGTATTTTAATCGTGCCGGCTATTTACTTTGTTTTGTTTAAAACGGAAACGGCCATCGGTCAATCTCAGAAGGCAAGCAGAAATCTTCTGGAGATGCCCGTCAGAGCCCCAGGCAGTTTTGCCGAGTACCTCCTGAGAATCTGCTGGTCGACGTACGATACTCTTCTACGCTGGTGTTACGCAGCGGTACTGCTATCCTTCTTGACATTTCCCTCGCTGACTGGTGTGCAGAATATTCCGGAGCTGGCAAACGCCGTACGTCTGGGCACGTACCAGTGCATCGCGTATCCTGGATCGTACTTCTCAGTCGGCTTATTCAGCTCCGCCGATCCAGACCTGAAGGCGATCGGCCGGAGTCTGAAGGAAAATCCCGGTCACGTCGATTTTGACGAAGCCCTGAGCAGTGCTGAACGGTCCAAGAAACCCGCTTACATCGCATCAAAAAGTCTGTTCATCGGAGTCGACTCGAAGTATTTTGTATCAGACGACGGCTTTTTCATTCTGTTCAGAGCTATCGGAGTGCAAAAAGGATTTTGTTGCAAAGCTGAGCTGGATTCTGTCATTCACGAGTTTTGGGCCTCAGGCATCTACATGAAGTTGTTGGAAGATTACGCTCATAAGAAATACCTCAAAATCCTCCAGAAGTCTTCAACCGCTGGGGATTCGCATGGAGAAAGACGACTGTCAATTGGTGACTTTCAAGGGATTTTCGCATTTCTGGCCGTTGGATACTTTTTCGCTGCAGCTGTCCTTATTTTCGAAATTGGTAATAAGAAGTTGCTTGCATGTTTGTGTGTAGCTCAACGAAAGCTCTCCCGTAATCTCTGTAGATCAAATTTTAGATAATGATATTAAAACCACTGGGATTTTTCTGTTAATACTTCACATTGTGCATATCTGTGTACTGAAATTTTGATTCACTTTTACGAAAAGTGTAAGTATAAATACTAAAACTTAGGTATGAATTAATGAAGTATAAATTATATCAACGAAACTGTTAGGCTCGCCAATTGTGGTAACCTTGCCCCTGAACTACGGGTGGCAACCCCGTATTTTTTTTTTAGCGTCTCACAGCTCCGCTCGAGGAGAGGGAGAGAAAGGAGGTCCAAAAAGGAGCTCAAGCAGCTGTCGTTTCATGCCAGGGAGATGAAAACTAATTTTGTAATTTAAATGTTTTATAGTGTAAAAAGTGTTTTGTGTCCCTTTAACAATGTGTCAATAAAAATATATTGGGACTAAACATTGTCTGCTTCGTTCATCCTTCCCTTCTCCGAACATGGAAAAGAACCCGACTTGTAACACTGGCGGCAGCGGAGACATATGTCGAAGGCGAGAGAGGATACAACTATAAAATTCCTGGATTCCCCCACTTTCCTGCGAGTCAGCAAACGCCCTGTTCACCGATGAACGGGAACATAGCCAAGTGTGCATGCGATGACAGCATATCAGACCTGCAAAAGTGCACGTGAATTTTCCGAAACATCGAAAATCTCGAAATCTACTACTAAAAGGTGGGTGATAATATTTCTAATAACTCGCTGGCCGTAACTTTACGTCTACCAAGCCTGCAGCGGAGCGTTCACAGAGGATGCGTCATCCAAACACTCTTATCTCCATACGTTGTTTGGATTTGAACTGTCCACCCCCAAGTCCGGCGTTCACTACGAATGCAATAGTGGAAAATGCTCTTCTTTTCAGCTTGTTTATTTTTTTCCCCTCTTCTCTTCATGAAGAGGGGAAGCTGAGCTCTGTGGTAAGAGTGACAGAATATAGCTCTAGTACTCATGAAATGATTATTTCCTGCTAAAAGTATTTTTGATTTGCTTGCTCTAAGCGGTGTTTTTTTTTAATTATTATTAAAAAGAAAGGAAACTATTTTTGAGTTTATATGCTATTAAATTTTGATATCATGAATAGAATTTTTTGAAATATTTATATATTTTAGTATATATTTAAAGTGATAAATAAGTTGGTGAATTTTCTTAATATCATGAATACAGTATAAGTATATTTTTCGAAATATTATATGTTTTGG
Source organism: Cheiracanthium punctorium (assembly GCA_038373885.1). Lineage (NCBI taxonomy): Eukaryota > Metazoa > Arthropoda > Arachnida > Araneae > Cheiracanthiidae > Cheiracanthium > Cheiracanthium punctorium. The sequence continues at coordinate 255,817 of JAWZYV010009733.1, forward strand.
AGAGTTTTTTTTTAAAATGACATGAATGATATTTTTAATTTTGTATATCAGGTAATATATGTGTATTATTCCTTTAAAGTATGATGTATGCTTGCAATTTAAAACTATTTTAAGGCAATTTGGCATTCGGGGTAGTTTAAAAAAAATGTATTTTTTGAATAAAAGCAGAAAAGCGGATTTATTTCGTCTGGCAGAAGATTTGGGGGAAAAGCCGAATTCTGCCATGTCTAAGGTAGACCTAAAGGAATTAATATTGGGTTCTGGGTTGTACAAAATACAAAGAGGCAGACGCTAAGGAATTGTTAGAGGCTATTGTTTCTGAAAGAGAGGAAAACGAACGAAAACTAGAAAAGGAAAAGGAAAAAGAAAGGGAATATCAGGAAAAAGAAAGAGAAAGGGAACATCAAATAAAAATAGAACAAGAAAAATACGCTCTTGAAAAATTTCGTCTAGAGGTAGAATTAACAAAAAACGCGGGTGCAACTCAGATCTGAGATCAGGCCGTAAGGCCAAGATCATTGGATGAAATTGTTAGGATGGTGCGGTTATTAACGGTAAAGGTGCCCAATAAATCTGAGGGTTGGGATTATTTCTTTTCGAGTTTGGAGAAAGCATTTCTTAATGAAAACGTGAGCGACGAGTATAAACCGAAAGTTCTTCTTTGTCTATTAGGGGATAAGGTATCTAATTTGTTAGTGAATTTGGATGAAAAGGAATTTCAAAATTATGACTCGCTTAAACAATTGGTGCTCAAAGAGTATGAACCGTCACCGAAATTATGTTTGGAAAATTTCCGTAGGGCAAAACGGAATCCGGATGAAACATTCTGCCAGTTTGCATCGCGTTTAACCTCAATGTGGTCATACTATTGTAAACTGAGGGGGGGGCGAATGATTTTGAATTGGTAAATCAACTTGTAGTGTCAGACAGGATTTTCCAAACATTGGATTCTGAGACCATGTCTCACATAGGAGTACTTCAGGGGGAAAATTGGTTTAAACCCAAGGAATTGGGGAAGCAGTGTGACATCTTCTATGCCTCGAAAGGTAAATCTTTTGAAGGATCGGTGAGAACCAAATGGGCTGAGGTTGATAAAAAAGGGTTACATGGTAACTGGGCTAAGCAGCCAATGGACGAAAAAAGGCTAGACAACAATTACGTTTTCCCTGAGAAAAGTTTTGATAAAACTAAAGTCTCCGAAGCAAAGAAATTAACGTGCTACACCTGTGGGTCTGAAAAGCATTTAAAAAGGGATTGTCCTAAAAACAAGGAAGTTGATAATGAAAAGGTTAAGATAAATCATGTTGTGGCAGAATCAAAAGATGAGGCAGTGGTCGCTAGGGTAGACTTGTTAGGCGAAGTCGTCCCGAGACAGGCTATTGAGGACAAACTTTCCAAATTGGAAAAGACATCTATTAGTATAGATGGGAAATTAGTACGCGCATTAGTAGATTCGGGGACGGAAATTACGCTTGTCAAAAGGGATTTGGTTCCGGGTATTCCAGTCGAAGGAGCTTCCACAATATATTTGAAGGGCATTTTTGGTCCGGCAGTGAAGTGCCCCTTGGTCTACGTTCCGATTGGTCTTGCGATGGGTGACCTTGTAAATGTGGTACACCGACCAGTGTTATGTGCTTTAGCAGAGGTTTTGGTGGAAGATGTATTAATTCCACCGGATGTTTTGAATTCATTGGGAGGGGCTCAGAGTGGAGTAAATTCTCCGGCTGAGGACTCTCAAGGCCCGGAGGAAAATTCGGGAATTTGGGTGAAACCGAGGTTTCATCTGGGACTCTGTGGGAGAAAGCACAGGATGACATTGATTTGGAGGATTCTCCAAGAGAAATCACTTCGTATGGGAATGAAGTGGGGACGGTAGAGGACAAGGAGGAGGAAGTAACCGCTGAGGCAGATAACGGAAGCATAACGGCTGATAGTTTTCGCTCTGAGCAGGAGTGTAGTGCCGATTTAGCAATGGCTTGGAGGCTAGCTAAAGAGGACAAGGGCAATTATTATGAAGTAGATGGATTCCTATTTCATAGAGATAAAATACTAGGGGAGAGTATCGGGCAACTCGTAGTCCCAAAATGCAGAAGAAACGAAGTGTTGAAATTAGCTCATACTTCAGTATTCAGCAGTCATATGGGTTTTAAAAAGACTCTTGAAAGAATCAAGTATTCGTTCTTTTGGGAAGGTCTGAGGGCAGATGTCAGAAAATATTGTAGCTCATGTAAAGAATGTCAGCTCACTCAAACGGTTAAAGTTAGTGATAGGGCGCCTATTACGCCTGTGGCAAGGCCTGAGTTACCATTTCAGGTAGTCAATGTGGATTTGATTGGTCCAATAGACCCGCCAAATTCCAAAGGCCATAAGTATATTTTGACTTTGGTAGATCAACATACTAGGTGGGGCGAGGCAGTACCATTGACGAGGTTGAATGCAAAAGTAACCTGTGAAGCATTGTTGAGCGTATTTTCAAGGACGGGTATACCGAACGTTATCGCGTCGGATAATGGGACAAACTTTATAGCCGAACTGACTAAAGAATTTGAGAAAAGGATTGGAAGTAGTCCAATATTCTCTACGCCCGGATATCCACAATCTAATGGATTGGTGGAACGGTTCAATAGAACTTTGAAAAACATGCTACATAACGTAATAAGGGAAGAAGGTAGAGGGTGGCATCTACAGATTCCGTATGTTCTCTGGGCGTACAGGGAAATTCCTCATTCGACTACGGGAGTGTCTCCATTTCAACTACTGTATGGCAGACAGCCCCAAGGTCCGTTATCGATTTTGAAATCTACTTGGACTGGGAAGCACAATAATTTGCAATTGAACACCACTCCCATTTCCAAATACTTGGAGGATTTGAAAACAAAGCTTGAGAAAGCTGCGGAACAAGCCAGGCTTGTTTCGGTAGTGCAGCAAGAAAAGTCAGCCTATTACCATAATTTAAGATCATCTGATAGAGTGTTTAAAGTCGGAGATCAGGTGATAGTGCTGATTCCCGACTCAACGAACAAATTATTTGCCAGATGGCAAGGCCCTGCAGTTATCACTGAGGAACGTAAACCACATTCCTTCTTGGTGAAAATGCCAGACGGTTCAACACAACATATACACCAAAATAAGTTGAAACAATACATAGCTAGGGCTAATTCAGTAAACGTAATTTTTCACGAAGAAAAAGAGTTTGGTCATGTTGAAACTCTACCAACCGTTACCAAAGAACCTAAATTTTTTGAAATTCTTGAAAATCTTAACGTTGAACACTTAGATAGTAATCAATTAAAAGCCCTTAAAAATTTAATGGTAAAATCATACAAGCCGGTGCCCACCCCATGTAAACATGGCGACAGTCGCTGGAGCTTGGCGACCGCCAAGCTCCAGCGACTGTCGCCATGTTTACTAGTCATTCTAGGCAACCAGTGGTCCGTTTTTAACTAAAAAAACCCCAGTGGATTCAGCAACCTAGTTGTACAGCTATCTAAACTAGGCAACCAGTGGTCTGTTTTTAACTAAAAAAACCTCAGTGGATTCAGCAACCTAGTTGTACAGCTATCTAAACTAGGCAACCAGTTGTCCGTTTTTAACTAAAAAAACCTCAGTGGATTCAGCAACCTAGCTGTACAGCTATCTAAACTAGGCAACCAGTGGCCCGTTTTTAACTAAAAAAACCTCAGTGGATTCAGCAACCTAGCTGTACAGCTATGTAAACTATGCAACCAGTGGACCGTTTTTAACTAAAAAAACCTCAGTGGATTCAGCAACCTAGCTGTACAGCTATGTAAACTATGCAACCAGTGGACCGTTTTTTACTAAAAAAAAACCTCAGTGGATTCAGCAACCTAGTTGTACAGCTATGTAAACTATGCAACCAGTGGACCGTTTTTAACTAAAAAAACCTCAGCGGATTCAGCAACCTAGTTGTACAGCTATGTAAACTATGCAACCAGTGGACCGTTTTTAACTAAAAAAAAAACAACAGTGAACTAAGCAACCTAGTTGTACAGCTAATGTAAACTGGGCAAACACTGGCCCGTTTTCAACTCAAAAAAACATCGGTGGATTAAACAACCTAGTTGTACACCTCTTATAAAGTCAGTATGATTAGAATAGCACGTAAATAGCACTTACGAAAACATAAACACTTCAAATATCAATTTAAAATTCACATTAAAAACCTTAAACATTGCAAAGATTCGTTAAAAAAGAGCACTTACCTCTATTTTTTTTTTTTTTTTTTTAAATAACCGCTCAGAAATGTCCCCAACACCCACCGGCTTATAACGTACTATATTTCTAACAAACACACACAAATTCTTTTCTTATATTAACATAACACATTTCATTCCCTTCCATCAATAACGCAAACAATTTCAAATTCCCAAACCTGACGAAACACGTATTCTTTATGGTTGCCAGTCACAACTACCACCGGCAGTTGGCGGTGCATCGCTCACTCTCGCGTCAGATTGTTCGCCAATGATTTGTAAACAAACCATTGATATGTAAACAAGGCACCGTATACGGAATATAGTCCAATTTAATTGTAAAATTCAAACGTATCTTTACTAAGCCTGTGCAACCAGCCCGGGTTGGCACACATAAAATTGAGCTTATTCCAAATTCCGTACGTAAAAGGCCTCATTGTTATAGCGTCCCAATTGCTTTTCGGAAGGAAGTTGAACGTCAGGTCCAAGAACTTTTAGACCTAGATATGATTGAACCGTCTAGTTCAGAAATCGCCCACCCAATAGTTTGTGTGGCAAAAAAGGACTCTACGATGAGAATGTGTATAGATTTTCGAGCGTTAAATGCAGTCACTAAAGTCCCCATTTTCCCTATGAAGGATATGCAAGAGTTGATCTTTATAGCCGGCGCTGCCCATTGGCTGACTAGCCTAGATTTATTAAAGGGGTGCTGGCAGATAAAAATGGAGGAGAATAGCAAACCGCTCACGGCATTCACCACCCACAATGCCGTTTACCAATGGAAGACCATGCCGTTTGGTCTTGCCGGGGCATCTGGGACTTTTCAGAGAGAAATGAATCGCGTTTTAAAATCATATTCAGAGTATGCGCAAGCGTATATTGACGATGTGGTAATATTTTCAAAAACCTTCGAAGACCATTTAGTTCATTTGGAGTCAGTTCTAACGAGTTAGACCATCGCGATCTTTCAGTAAGGTTGGATAAATGTATTTTCGCGGCCAAAAAGATAAAATATCTAGGTCACGCGATAGGAGGAGGTAGGCATGCACCAGATGAAGACAAAATATTAGCGATTCATAATTTGGCCAGACCTACCAATAAAAAAGGGGTTCGTTCAGTACGTGGATTGATGGGCTTTTACCGCACCTATATACAAAATTATGCCGAAATATCGAGTCCACTTTCAGATCTTACCAAGAAAAATAAACCAAATATTGTTTCTTGGGGAGAAAACGAAGAAAATTCTTTTAATGAATTAAAAGATTTGCTTTTTCGAGTGACAGGATTAGCTACTCCCGATGTCAACCTGCCTTTTCAGGTGCACTGTGATGCATCCGACATAGGAGTAGGGTGTTGTTTAACTCAACAAGATGCCGATGGACCATACAAGCCAATAGCATTTGCCAGCCAAAAATTCACGGCCACCCAAAAGAACTGGGCAAGCATCGAGAAAGAGGCCTGGGCTGTGCTATTTGGTATGAACAAATTCGACAAGTGGATTTGCGGTGCTTGAATAGAGATAATATCGGATCATAATCCACTAAAGTTTCTGAACCAGAGCACTCCAAAAAGTCCAAAGCTAACCCGTTGGGCTCTAGCTTTACAAAGGTGGAACTATTTCATCACACACCGATCTGGTGTACAACACCGAGCTGCAGATGCATTATCTCGATTAATGTGACTATTACGTGTATATTTTGTATTCTTTTATTATTAGTATGATGTTTATGTTTTGTGTTCTTTTTATAATTGGTACAATGTTATGTAATTTTCATACGTTGGCACCTCATAGTGTATTTGGTAATTTAGTTTGAAGTTTATTAATTGAATGTGCAATATGTTCCTGTTATGCTTAGATAAAATAAGCCACTAAGGGCTAATTTTATACTTAGGTGGGGCGTGTTAGGCTCGCCAATTGTGGTAACCTTGCCCCTGAACTACGGGTGGCAACCCCGTATTTTTTTTTTAGCGTCTCACAGCTCCGCTCGAGGAGAGGGAGAGAAAGGAGGTGCAAAAAGGAGCTCAAGCAGCTGGCGTTTCATGCCAGGGAGATGAAAACTAATTTTGTAATTTAAATGTTTTATAGTGTAAAAAGTGTTTTGTGTCCCTTTAACAATGTGTCAATAAAAATATATTGGGTCTAAACATTGTCTGCTTCGTTCATCCTTCCCGTCTCCGAACATGGAAAAGAACCCGACTTGTAACAGAAACCTTTTCCGTAATCTACTGCTAAGTCTATTATCGAAAGTAATGAGTTTAACACTGCTGTCTGCGGTTGGTATGTAATTTGTAAAGCAATATTTTATCACACTAAGAATTTTATGGACAGTGCAAAATTGATTTTGTTCAGTATAATAATAAAAGCTTGTATCATTTGTATTAACTACAGGTTCTGCTTGAAAAGTTTAGTTACTTTAAAAGACAAAAAACATTTTATTTTTTGTAGAGTGACATTTGTATGTGTTTTCCATATTAGTTAAATTTTGTACCTCTCATCTATGGGTACTTCAGTAAATTACGTAACATTTTTTTCCGGAAAATTTTGATCCCCCTCCCTCTATATCACACTTTGCCTCAAGCCTGATTACCCCCTCCTCCCACTCTGTATTTTCATAACACAACAACTTTAATTATCACAGAAACATACAAAAGAAACTGGTGTTTGAATGTTAAAATAATTAAAACCTTGTAAAATAATAAAAACACATAACACTTTGTACAGAAAAGGTAGTTATTGAAGAGTAAATAATACACATAAAAGGTAGTTATTGTGTATAAATATGACGTAACAGCGAAAATATTTCTAACAATATACAATCTGCATCAATTAGCGCGAAAGTTTGAAAAATAATTATGGCAGAAGTGTAACATATTTTCAGGGTATCCCAAAAAGGTGATAACGGGCTTTAATTTTTCATATATTACAGATAAGTGGGCAGTGTAATTTGAAAAAAAATGTTCTAAATAAAGTCGGAAATGAGACTCCGTCAAGAAAAATTCCTCTCGCTCATTTACAAAAAGTTACACTTTTTAAATTTGTGCACGACCCCGGGACAAAAACATTCACATTTAGTAAAAGGTGTCCCGTACGCTAATAGAGTGGTGATGTACGAAATTTGAGCCTTTCATTATACAACGTCGCAGATATATCTTTAAAGAAAGATGATTGGGGACTATACATCATTTTGAATGTAAACGTTTATTACTAGAGTACAAAAAAATTCCTTTCGTAATTTCTGTGCGACTCCTTAATTGCGATCATTCGACGTGATTTTTTTCACTTCGAGAACCATGGAAAAGTGGTTTAATTTTTCTATATTTCTATATTTATTTTGCTTCATACGCCGACCGAGTTGTATGGTAAGTAAAGCACCTACTCCGGTTTCGGGTTCAACTCCCGTAGGCCAGGGTTCGATGCCCGATTGGGCGTGGTTGTCATATCTGTCCATTCATAGGGGTCGACGCTGGTCCACCTACTAGGTGCCCCCATAATAAAGATACCAACAATTCCGGCCTGTTGTGGCCAAAGCCCTGAGGCTGGCTATTAGAAAAAAAAATTCTTCCTATTTCTGACACTTTTTAAGATATTGTTCTCCAATTTTATATGTCACCTCTTTAGTGTATGAGGCACATTTGACTAATTGGGAATTGTTTCGAACTGGAGTCGTATAAAAATTTAAAAAATGTAACTTTTTGAAAATTAAAGAGAGGAATTTCTTCTTAACAGAGTATTATTTCCGACCTCATTTTGAGCATTTTTTCAATTTAAACTGCCCACTTATTGTAATAGATAAAGAATTAAAGCCCGCTACCACTTTTTTGGCACACACTTTATATAACAGCTTTGTTGACTCCTCCTTACTCCCTGTCACAAACCTGTCATATTTGGTTATATACTTCCCTCCTCTTCGAGCTTTACGCAATTTACGAAAAACGCCTCCATAGCATTAACTCTTACATGAACACCCCAGTGCTTGAGTTTTCAATAATTCTAAACTATTTGGACATCAAATCCTACTATATAGTTACCTTAAACTCCTGACTCACTGATTCACTGTCACAATTCCGGTTCAGCCACTCCAAAACTAAACTTTTACGTCATTAATCCATTAAAAAGTTATTGTCTAAAAGTGTAATAAAATTCACACCATTTGTGCAATCGGCTTGAAATTTTCCAATAATTATGTAAAAATATATTATAAAAAAGTCTGCGCTATTTTAAAAATCTGAACATCCACCCGTTCTATAATTTTAAACTATTATTTGCTATTTTCAGCTTTATTTTATTTTCAAGAGTAATAAAAGCTTATATTTGCATGACAAAATTAAATGTCGTAAGTGACATGGACGTCATAGTGAAGTCACGGTTATGAGGCTTTGAAGAAAAAATTACGATTTCAAATTGCTTAAAATAGTTTTTCTAGATTACCCCATTAGCATTTTTTTCACAAATAAAATGATTTTCTCTGCATGAAGCATTGATATGGAATAGGATGTTGCCACCAAATGAAATCTTTTGAACGCGAAAAGTTTCTACAGTGTTACAAGTTCCAATTTCGGTTTATAATAAAAATTCATTATGGTTATTTAAGTAGACGAAGATTAAATATACTGAGTGTAGACATATTTTTGGTAAATAGTTTTTCTAGCGCCCGTTGCAATTACAATGGTCTTTAGTTCAAATATAAAGGTCACCGAGTATTGAATTGAAGGGATATCATTAAAAAACACCTTATCTATTACACATCCACGGTCAGATAGAAATTTTGCAAGGATGGAGAAATAGAGATATTGGACGGTAACGTGCGCTGTTGTAGAGACCTGCACGGGCCGGGTACGGGTACGGGAATAATAAATCTGTTGTCAAAGGGCCAGGTCGGGCCGGCCCAGACTCGTGTCTAGTTTTTTTTCCCCTACCCTTCCTGCAACCAGCAAAAAAAAAAAAAAAAAAAGCATTTTTAGAAATTGGCTTTGGTAGGTAATAAATTATGGAATCGTAGGCTATTACTCTGTTTACTTTGAAAGACTGATGTGGGAAAGTATCCAAATTTTGTTGCACTTAGAAAAAGATGTCATAACCGTTTGTTTTCCTTTTGTATACCATTAGTGGTTCCTATGATGGCGCCAGACCGAGCTGATACAGCTATGTTCCGATTCCAGGTCGACCGGAGATTTCCACATTATTCTACTTTATGAATTAACATCTAATTAAAAATATTCCCCTTTTCAGAATATATATGCATATAAAATATATAATATGCATATAATATGCATATTTTAATATTAGTATTAATTTAATGTAGTATATATAGTTAACATTAATAACTTTACTTAATATAAAATACCTGAAAAATATTTATTTATCGATCTATTTGCTCGTCTTTACATTTTTTTTTTTTAATTTCTGGAATTTTCGAATTTTTGTTCTTCAATTATGGGCCCATATGGGCCGGGCCGGGCCGTGATGTTTGTTTCAAATGTGTTACGGGCCCGAGCCGGGCCTACAAATTCAAAAATCTTGGGGCTCGGGCCGGGCCGGGACTCAATTTTCAGGCCCGTGCTGGTCTCTACGCTGTTGCTACATGTTTTGTTGCAAAATATTTGTGATTGTAAATCATTTTTAAAAAAACAATTTTATTTTATGTGGTTATAAATATTTTAGTATTTTCGTTTATACATTTTACTATTCTGTTTCATAAGTATTTCTGTTCTTTTGAGTGTGGGCTCAAAGCGTAACCATTTAAATGCATATTCAGCAGGGAAAAAAAAACAACAGATTTTACGAGTTCATGAAATTAATTGTATATATTTTGTGAAATGTAATTCTTAAATTTTACGTGAGGACGGCTGAGCTGAAGGAAGGAAGGAGGAAAGCTGAATGGCACTTTGGTTACAGCTTTAGCTCTACAAGAGGCATGTGACCTAAGGGGTGTGGCCAGGGCCGTACCCAGAAAAAAAATTCGGGGAGGGTCCAAAAATTTTGGAGGGGCACCAAACGGTGAAAAAGGTTGAATTTTTCACAAAAGATTTGATTGTTATTATTTTGTTAACAAAATTTTTAATTTCGGGGGGGGGGGGACCTCCTGGGTACCGCCTTGGGTTTGTCCATCTTAGTTCGAGATAGCCACAGTAAGTTGGTCAGACCCCTTAGGTCGCATGGCTCTTCGAGGTCAAAAGGGTGTGACCAAAGTGACAGCATCGCAGCCCATCTTTCTCGTCAGTCACGTAACTTTTCCGATCAGTGTCATAGGATCGATCAAAACTAGGTGTATCACACATCTCTTGTGATCAGGTACAAGAATAACTTTAAAAAACTTTTCCCATGTCAAGCATATCAAAAATGTAATAAAAGAATGTAGTTAGAAGATTATGTCATGAAGTAATTATCGATTATGAATCATGCATGCTGGAGTATTAAAAATATAACAATAACTGTTCGCATAGGAAAAGAAAAGAAATGATTATGGTAGTTGCTATTGAGTTTGATAAAAGGATATTTAGGAAATTAAAAGTTTTGTAAAAAATTTTTTTAATAATTTTATTTTCAACATGAATAATCGTTTTGGAAACTGCAAACATGAATATAACAAAAGCTCTTTTTCATTCAGGAAAAAAAAATGCTAAATCTTCATTTCTATTACTGGCATTCAATAACTTTAAGAGTATTTTCAATTGTAGCTAGATTATATTAGATAAATTGTGTCATCACTTCGGCATTTATATTCTGATATAATTTTGAAATGTCAATACTAATGAAAAGGAAAAATTGTAAATAAAATGTCTTCCAATTTGGACGATTGAATCTAAAGGCAACTGTATTGTGGATGTCCTATAAAAAGAGCACATATTAGCTTGGATACTTACACCCACGGCAAAAATATTAAATACGGATAATATATATACGGAACTGTTTTACCACTTGGACCACTGACTAAATATTCTAATTTCTACCCCTGATATTCTCAGTGCAAAAATCTTTTAAGACTAGAAACAGTGTTTTTCTTGTTAATAATATTTATTTCTTTTAACTATCGCGATCGAAATAATTTAAAAGCGAAAACTTCGGAACCCACATAAAGCGTTTTTCAATCTGCACCTTAAAATAAGGGAAAAAAGAATTCGCAATATCTCCGGAAATTATTGGAGGAAATTAAAGAAAGTTTATATTTACGGTTATTTGAGGGTCTTTTTTCGTTTAATAAAGTCAAAATAGAGTGTTGCCATTGAAAAAAACGAATTTAATGCGGAATTAAATATGAAGACGGCTCCTTATGTAAATCAAATTAATAGGAGATTAAAGTATTTGTTATATCCAAGCGAATGATATATATAACTTTGCTGTCAGACATATAACTGCCAAATAAAGAACAAGTAGGCGTCCCCCCCCCCTAACTGTACATACGCAAGTACAAACGTCAAGCCGAAACTTGTCAGAGTATATTCAGGTATAGTCAAAAGGAAATTTTCCATCATAATCTAATTGTCCAAAAATTTTAGCGATTACCGTACATCTTCTATTTTCGGTCAAGGAAGTAAAAAGTAAAAATTTAAAAATTAAGTAAAAGTTAAAGTTAATTTAAAAAGTAAGTAAAAATTAAAGTAAATTTAAGAGCAAATAAAAGTTAAAAGTATGTACAGTTGAACACGTTTTAAGGAATAACCAATTTGTCACGAAATTTTATTCTAATAAGATGAATATCGCATTATCGGGGTTTGCATTGACTAATTATTATGGTTTGCCACATTGAAAATTTATTGCAATAAGCTGGCTATTCCTTAAACCGATATCCCATTAAGCGGGTTTGACTGTATTTAAAGTAAACATTTTATTTTTTTGAGACTCTCACTAACTATGCTCATTTTTCTACTTATTACGGGTGTAATTATTCTCTTTACGTCAAAACATGCAATGCTTAGCGTGATCAAACGATTAAAAGTTGTTTACTTTTGAAAGTATCCATTTTCGAAAATTTGAAAACTTGAATGTTCAGTAAGTTTGCAAAACTGTATTCGTGCTTAAATACTGTTAAGTAGAACTGCATTAAATAAGAATAACAATCATGTTTGTTTTTAGCCACAAAATTAGCTTTCAGCGATGACAGTTGCCAGTATATGTAGTGTAACTTTTAAAACTCAATTATTTACTGTTGTTTAGGAGAATCAGAATAGCATTGGAGCGCGTGTTGTATAAGGTGAAAGATAGATGCATTATCATACTTGTATCAGTTTTTGGGATATTACAAAGTATGTTTAGAAATCAAGTGGGGGATATATATTCCTGTGCTGGTGAAACAAACGGACATTTTGGAAATAAAATGTTACTCAAAAGTTTAAATGTAAAAAGTTTTAAATGTTAATTAAATTTAAAAATTGGAAAATCATATTCCGTTCAAACTGCGACGTCGTTTAAGAAAGGAATTTGAAGAACGCTAAACAAAAGCTTCAAATTTTAATTTTATAACCAAATCAAAAACTTAAAGACTATTTAACAAGAATAGAAAACTTTTAGAGGTAACAAGATTTATATTTTATAAAGGAATACTTTGTCATTTTATTATTTTGAGAAACATTTGGATTCATAAAACCATATAACACTCTCAAAAACTCGCCTTTATGCACTAATTTATCCCTCATTTTTCAATGAATAATTTCCGTACTTTTTGAAACCGGAATATTTCTGTAAATTCTTCCCAGAAGAAGAGGGAAAAAAATCTTTGAAACTGAAATTTTTCTTTAATATTAATTGGAGGAAAAACAAAAACGGATATTCGTCAAAAATAACAGTGATATTTCGGCAGCACTGCTGCCAGTACTTTTTCCGTAAATTGACGAAATAGAGTTTGAGAGTGCTTCTGGATGGACTAATCTATTCTTTGTTTTTCAAAGAATAATTTTATGTAGTCCTTTGAAACGTTATATCTCCGTGAATTCTTCTCGAGAATCTGAAGAGGAAAAAAACTGCGTTGAATCTGCAGAAATTTCTTCATTTGGCAGGAGAAAGAAGAAACGGAGATATTCCAGGAGCAGTCCTGCCAAATTTCCGTGAATTGAGGAAATAATTTCTGAGAGTGAAAGATAACAAAGTGTAAAAATAATTCAGATACATAATTTATATTGAAATGCAGAATTGCTAAGTAATAATATACCCCAGAAATAATTTTTGAGAGTGAAAGATAACAAAGTGTAAAAATAATTAAGAAACACAATTTATATTGAAATACATAGTTTTTAAGTAATATCCCCGCTTACAGCTTATTCCGCTGCGTATCAACAACAATTGACAAAATGATTACACCACGAAAGTTTAATGTTGCTTTTTTTACACCCGTTTCATTGTCTGAAAATAAAACTGTGCAGATGTATTTGCGTGAGGAATATGACCCGTATTACAGATTTCTTCTTATCATATCAGAAACTATGAAATTCAAGTTCGAGGCTCTACCCTTCAACACAGTGGGGAAAAAACTCGCAAACGGTTCTTGGACAGGAGCAATAGGTATGCTTAAGGACAAGAAAGCTGATATGACAGCTAATCCGTTATTAGTTAACGAAGAAAGGAGCGAAGTGCTGCATTTTACATACCCCTTCAGATTTTACCCAACCACATTCATAATCGAAAAGAATGAATTCACTCCTCAAATCTTAGGAATCTTAAAAATATTTTCGCAATCTACATGGCTCGCTTTTGTCTTATTAGCTGTGACCATGATATTTGCAATGTTTCAGCTGATGAAGCAGAAGCATTCATTGGTTGACATCCTGCTTTATGTGTATGGATTGTGTTTTGGGCAGCACACGATTGTCAAACCGTGGACAGCCGGACAAAATGTTCTGAAATGCAGCTGGGTGCTTGGGACTATGTTCCTAGGTTTCTGTTACACGTCTGTGCTCTTGTCTTTCCTCACTATACCCTATACGTTGAAGATAAAAAGCATGCGAGACTTGGCCAATGCTGTGACAAAGGATGGCTACAAGTGCTTGTACGATTCCTATTTAATCGCCGGACCCACCATGCTTGTGAATTCCAACATGGAGCCATTGGTGACGGTGGGAGAACACCTGATGAGCAATCCTAACCCTTTCGGAAAATTCGACGACTTTCTTCGTGAGAGGAAAGCGAAAGTTGCTTTCTTCAACTTCGTGGAATCTATTCCATTCCTCCCCGACAATTACTTCGTTTCAGATGATTACGTTCTCGATGTGTTATGCGCCATGGCTGTCCGGAAAGACTTCTGCTGCGGAAAACAGCTGGATGGTCTAGTTCACAGGATCATGTCCTCCGGACTTCACTCGAAAATTAAAGAAGATCAAATGTTTTTAGCAGGTTTGAAGTTCCGATCTGAATCATCTTCAGCCAAGCAGGAAAGATCTTTGGCCCTTTCGGATTTCTATTTAGCCATTATAATACTGTTTTTTGGATATGCTTTATCATTTTTGACCTTATTTGCAGAGTTATTACTTGGACAATGATTCTGAATGTAGTCAAAATACTACACGCTACTTTAATGAAGATTATTAAAGAAATGCATTTTTGATCGAATTTAAAATTAATAATTTCTTAAAATTTCGCACATATCATTTGGAAATTATCTCAATATTGACATGTAAGTTATAAAGTCATCAAAACATTATTCAGACTGCTGTCTATGATAAATGAGATTTATTGACTGAGTTTAGACAGTTACGAAACTAAATCTATGCTTCCTAAAACGTATATTTTTATGCCTAAAATATTTAAGTGTTTGTTAGAATATTTTATCATTAATTCAGTAAAATCAGTATTCGATGTGTTTGTCATAAAAATACTCTGGAATAAAACATTGAAAACATATGTGCATTGTTTTGTAGTAAAAATGCAATGATCATTTTAAATTTTGCGTTGGAAAGACATGTCTATAAGAATAGCTTGTAAGTATAATGTATATGCATTTCTCTAAGTCTTATCTTCTTTCATTCAATCATAATAATAATATTAAAATTGGTATAAACATGTTTACATTTTAAAAGTATATTTACTATCAAGTTTTGAAAAGGTAATGTACATGTATTACGTATATATAGTAGAGAGTAACTATACGTATAGATTATAATAATACATGCTTTCTATGAATATATATTTCTTCAATGTTTATTGCTGTTTCTATGGAACCAAGTTTATTGCATGAAATTTTGAATAAAATTTGTTCATAATATTTCTAACTCTTTAACTATATTCTCAATACAGAAATATTCATGTTTAAAGTGAACGTCTCTGTAATAGCATGAAATGGGCATTCGTCATACATTTTATAATCGCTTTTCTGCGAAACATTCGTGTTTATAATCAGCTATCCAACCATCATGAATTTTGAAAAATGCAAAAAAGAAAAACTTCAGCTTCTAATATTATATCCTTCAGTCATGATGTGGATTCTCTAAAATCACATATTATACCTTTTCTGTGGCATGGTAAAACTTCTTTTTTTTAAAGGATAAGCATTTTTATGCAATGCTACATTATGAGTAGGTGAGCATAAAATTCTTAACTATTTATCATAAAATCTTTCCCACTTTAAAAAAAAATCTTGTTCAATTTCAAATTGAGGGGCTAATCTTACTAACAATTATAACTTCAGTGTAGCAACTACAAACAGATGATAAAAGATTGATTGTTTACGAAATTTTACGTTCGAGAAAACCTTATCCTAAAATATTATAGTATTGTATATAAAAAAGGTGATTTTGAAACAAACGTTGTACAATTTCAAATTAACTGAATCATCTTACTAACAATTATAAGCTTAGAGTTACAATTACAAGCAAATGATGCACGATTGATTGCTTAAGAAATTTTGTTCAGAGGAAACATTTACCTTAAACACTTTAGTATGATGTAAGAAAAGCTGATTTTGAAACAAATCTCTGAACAAACATTGCCAATTTCAAATTAAGTAAACGATCTTACTAAAAATTATAACTTCGCGTAGCAACTACAAAATGAACGGTACAAGGTAGATTGTTTATGAAATTTTGTCTGGAGAAAATCTTTTCCTTAAATTTTTAATGTGTTGTAAGAAAAAGTGATTTTGAAACAAAGCTTGAAACATTGTACAATTTCAAATTTACTGAACGATTTTATTAACAACTAGCGGCTAACCGCGACTTCGTCCGCGTCGGCTTTAGAATTAGGTCCCGAGAGTAACGAAGCATGTGTGAATAGCAAATATGTTTGCGACTAAAGAAACTGCATTTAAATATTATTTGCTTTTTACTTATTTTAAATGAAGTATAATACATGGTAGTATACTTCATTTAAAATAAGAGAGTATGCAGAATTACTAAATTTAGATTTTTTTCAGGCATTTGGCGAATAGAGACAGTTACGACAGTATTTGCGAACTGTTTTGAGTAAAAGAAATATTTATGTTATTCAAATTTTCAAAGCTCTGCTTTCTGTAGATTTGCCTGGAGAACATTCATTTTTATTATTAGAGATAGATAGATTTAGCATAAAACTGGCATAATTTCCGTATTATTTAATGTTTTTCCGATGCACGTGCTTCTTCATTGAAGTAATAGCATTCTTATTAGCTCAAAACATGAATCACTTGATACGAGCGAAACTCGCCAATCATGGCAACGTAAAAACAGTTTTTAATTAATAATTAAAAAGTAATTAAAAATCTAAAATTCTAAGTAGCCTATAACCTTCTCCAGAGTCCCATCTATATCTAAAACCAAAATTCATCATAATTTATTCAGCGGTTTAGGCGTTAAAGCGTCATAAACAAACAAACAAACTCACTTCCGCATTTATAATATTAGTTAGGATTATAACTTCAGTGTAATCTATCTATGTATATATAAATACGCTAATCAAAACTTTAGTGTCCCTTTTGCAGCGCACTGCGCGAACGGGTGACCGTGAAATTCGGCACAGTTAAAGTTCGTATGGAATTGTTTGTGCGAATGCTAAAATTTTTGTGTAGTATGCTAATGCACGGTAATAAATTAGAGAAGTAATTTGGCACACAGTATTTCGCGCCGAGTTGGGCGATGGTTCTATTGTTGTGTCAATTTTGAAATAACAACACTTAGTTTCAGCAGTACTATAGGGTTATAGTATTACAACAAAATTTGCAACAAAAAGTGGAATTATTCCCCAGTTTGGTGATACGCCAATGACTAAAATGTGCTTTAGCAATGTGCTTGGTGACTTTTTTTAGATGGCGATAAGTGCGCGAAGTGTTGTCAATTCCATGTTTAAAAGTAGTAGTAAAACCTTGGAGGAGAGAATAATATTTACTATTCGTTGCGGGCAGGTCGGAATCCAAGAGACGCTGCGCAGAAACGCGCCAATTCGACAATTTCTACATAACCCCCCGCCGTCTGGCTGTCGAATTTTGTAGAAAGTATGACAAAGCAAATTTTCTACAAAAATATTATTGAAGAAATACCTCAGAAATTAAGAGGGAGTGAAAATAATATTATTAATGAACTATATGGAAATATTTCCGAAAACATACTCTCAGGTAACATATTGATGTCCGTTCTAATAGAACCTAAAAATGATGATTGAACTTTTATTAATGTTGGCATAATCGAATATCAGACGCGGATGCAAGGGGAGGGCGGTGGGGGCGATCGCCCCCTCCTGAGCGAAGTCCAAATATTTGTTATAATATGTTAAAATATATTATGAAAGTATAATGAAAGTTATGTAGCCTTTTTCTAAGGGGTGTATTGCGGGTACTACTCCCTGCTGCCTTTTTAATCTTCGGTCATATATAGATTTTATCAATAAAATAATTAATTACATTTATTGGTATAATTGATTATATTAATTAATTATAAAATGATTTGCGCATTCTACCTCCCCCTGTTTCAGGTACAAAAGCGCCCCCTCCTTGAGTATTTTCTGGATCAGCCACTGCCGAATATCTGATGAATAGAGAACATATCACCGTAGCTATGAATAATTTGCTATGATGACAGTGAAATCAATAACTATCCAGTAGAGTTTTTAAATTCTTTGACTGTGAGGGGTTTGGTTTTTTCTTTTCTTTTCTTTTCGGTTAGCCGGGAGCAAGTGAAAAATTGCCAAATAATTGTGATCTGCGCGAAATTCTTACAAATTTAAAACGATTTTCAGTTCATAGTTGTTTATCCCTTTCATATTTTGGAAGTTTAATTTAATTTCGTATTTTTATCCAATTCCACACGGTTTCAGAAATTCCCCATTATGTAACCATTAAGCATACAAATTTCTTTTTAGTATATTGATATTTTTGTAAATACTATTTTGCATACGGGTTAAAATTTGCGCCTTTTTTGGGGAGAAAAGACAGCGTTTCAGGAGTAGTCTTTAAACGTTTCCCAGAAAAAACAGTTGGCGGAATTTGCACCTGGCTAAAAAAAATAATAACAGAGTTTGCCATCACATAAGTTAGTAAATTGCATCATTATACTAATAAGAAACTTAAATTCAAAGGAAGCATTAGTCCATGGAACAGGAATGCGCATTAAGTTTATACATCGTAATGCTATTAATTACGAAGTTTGAACTGGAATCGCAGGCAATGAAAGAATTTTAATTCCACTTAGAAAATATTCTGGTACTATTTTACCATATCCTTTCAAAAAACTCAATTCCCAAATATACCTAAATTTGCGATGGTAGTAAATAAATCTCAAGGACAATCATTCGAAAAAAGGGCAAATTTATTGAGGCAGCAAGGTATCATACATGGTCAGTGGTACGCCTCAGTAAGTAGACTTGAATCATTCGACTTTCTAAGATTTTATAACTTCAAACATAATGTGCCTTTAGCCGAAAATAGTTCCAGGTTCAATTTTCGGAGGGGGCTACTAGACTTCTTAGATTAGCTTAAATTGTTCAAAATGCAAACTGAATGCGTGAAATCCGAGGTCGGTAGAGGGAGATGACCCTATGACCCATTCGCTGGAGTTGCCTTTGTATTTAGCAAAATATGATAGAGTTTTTACAAAAACACCGTCTTCACAGAAAAGTGTGGTGGTTGTAAAGTGAAATTGTACAAAAGTGGCCACTAAAGACAGATAGTCTCTTAGCCAAGGAGGTCACTTTAGTAGGTCCCAGTGTATATGGAATGGTGAGACGCATTCTTTGACAGAAGAACTTTATTCAGACTCAAATTAAAAAAAAAATAATGCTTTATGGTCGAATTTCGACCACTGACAGACAACTAATAATTACAAATAGATGAAATACGGTTGATTGTTAAAGAAATTTTATATCTAGAAAACCCTTTTTCTTAATTTGTTTAGTATGATATAAGAAAAGGCGATTTTGAAACAAACATTGCAAAATTGCAAATTAAGTAAACGATCCTACTAACAATTATAACTTCGTGTAGAATTAAAAAGTAGATGGTACAAGGTTGATTGTTCATAAAATTTTGTTTCGAGAAAATCTTTCCCTTAATTTTTTAATGTGATACAGTGAAAGGCCGATCTATCGTCACCGCATTCATCGCTTCCCCGCATCGATCGTTTTATTTCTATGGTCGCGGTAAAAATTGTATATGAATATCGTTATAGAAACCCGCATGTACCGTTCGCCAAAAAGTGTCTTTCCCGGGTTCATCGAAGTAAAATTTTTCTCCTGACCAAAATGAAATGGAACGTTAAGTGGATCAATATGGCAGTGTGATTGCTTCTTGGTATGATTTCTTGGTTTATTGATGATCAGATGAACAGTGGCTGCTTCTTGAAGAGGATGTGTATAGCTTGAAATTTAATGATTACATTTCCATTCATCAAGATGGTGAGGCATGCGGTATCCTAAACATGGAAGAAAGGTGTAATGATGCAAAAAAAAAAAATGAAAATAATGGCGAAGCAGAGGATAATGTTCATGCCGATGAGGCTGAGCCTACACTAATATGTAGTTTGAAGCACTAACGGTATTTGAAACTGTATGAACTTTTTTTATACAAAAAAAATCACATAAAAAGCCCAGAAAAATATTGTAACTCTTGAAAATTTCAATGTTGAAAAAACCCCACGTAAAATTACTGTTTTTTTTAAAAATAAGTATCACTTAATTTTCATATCTTCGGTTTATTTGTTATACAAGTTTGTAACAAATTAGTATTTGTTGCTACACAGTCATTGCGAGTATGCATAAAGATTGCTTTCTTCGTAGTTTGACTGAAACCCGCATTCATCGTTTTTTCCTACGCACCCCATGAAAAACGATGAACCGAGGTTCTACTGTATAAGAAAAAGTGATTTTGAAACAAAGCTTGAAACATTGTACAATTTCAGATTAACTGAACGGTTTTTATTAACAATTATAACTCGAGTGTAATATAATTACAAAGAGAGAAATACGGTTGATTGTTTAAGAAATTTTATTTCTAGAAAACCTTTTCCTTAATTTTTAGTGTGATGTAAGAAAAGGTGATTTTGAAACAAACATTGTACAGTTTCGAATTAACTGAACGATCAGTTAATTCACATCACGCTCAGTTACTCAGTTATAACAATTATAGCTTATGCGTAGCAATCGATGTCGATGATACTCGATTGATTATTCAAGAAATTGCGTTTCGGGAGAAGCTTTCCCCGCTTAAATGTTTTCAGCGTGGTATAAGAGAAGGTGATTCTACGATTTAGTAGTCAAGTTAATTTATTAAAAAAAAACTGAATGCTCAATGTTTTTATTGAAGTAGAAGGGATTTTGAATAAAATTCTATAGTTATTAAGAAAATTACTCATAAGTGATGAAGTTATTTATAACTTAATGTTTCTTCAGCGATGTATTATTACAGATCATTTATACATTTGTACACAGGTATCGTAAAATGAAAACAGGATTTATAAAAGCCATTATTTAAAGATATCACAAAATAGAAAAAAGGCAAAGATATATTGAAAAGAAGTGTAAAAAGAGGCAATATACGATAAAACTGAGTTGGATTTTCGAAGAGTAATTCGCACTTCTGTGCAGAAAAATGTTTAAATCTCCTTTTCATCAATGAATAATTAAAGAGTAAATCATATATTATCGCTCATAATTTTCCTGATATTTACAGGAAATTACGTAAGAGATAAGAGATGTATGCATCAAACAAGTTAAAAGTTGCGTTCTTTATACAGGACTCCTTGGCAGAAAATCAAACTGCTGAAACGTATCTGCAGGAGGAATATGATCCTTATTACCGACTTTTTCTTGTTATATCGCAAGCTATGAATTTCAGCTTCGAAGTTCTGTCTTTCAACACGGTAGGAAAAAAACTCGCAAATGATTCTTGGACGGGAGCAATAAGTATGATTAAGAACTTAGAAGCTGATATGGTCCCTAATGCACTATTAGTGAAAGAAGAAAGAAGCGAAGTCTTGCATTATGCATACCCCTTTCGATTTTACCCAGCCACGTTCATAATTGAAAAGCCTGCATACTCGCCTCAAATCTTGGGGATTTTGAGAATATTTTCGTTATCTACTTGGATCACTTTTGCCTTATTAGCGATGTCCATCACACTTTTAATGTTCATTCTAATGAAGAAAAAATATTCATTGGGTGACATCATACTTTACGTACTTGCAATATGTCTTAGGCAGCACCTCACCTTAAAAGCATGGACGGTGAGACAAAATGCTCTCATACTCGGCTGGATGGTTGGAACGTTGTTTCTAGGATTCTGTTACACGTCGGTGCTCTTGTCTTTCCTTACTGTGCCCCCTGTTCAGAAGATCAGAGATACGCGAGACTTGGCTAATGCAGTTGAAAAAAATGGCTACAAGTGCATGTACGAGTCCTTCTTGATCGCCGGGCCCACACTGCTTGTGAATTCCCGCTTGAAACCATTGGTAAGTATAGGAGAACACTTGATGAACAGCCCAAACCGCTTTGGAAATTTCGATGATTTCCTCCTCATGAAGAAAAGCAAAGTTGCTTACTTCAACCTGGTAGATAACATTCCACTCCTACCCGACAATTACTTCGTTTCTGAAGATTACGTCCTCGAAGTCTTAAATGCCATGGCTGTTCGCAAAGACTTCTGCTGCAAAGAACAACTCGACCGTGTGATTCATATAACTATGGCCTCCGGTATTTATGTAAAAGTTAAACAAGACAAAAGGTTTTTATCTGGCTTAAGATTTCGAGCTGAAACCTCTTCAGATCAAGCTGAAAAATCTCTGACACTTTCAGATTTGTATTTAGCTTTCATGGTATTGCTTTGTGGATATCTCTTATCATTTGCGATCTTGGTTGTAGAAGTATTTCTTGGATCAAATAAAGTAGCTTGAACTGTACGAGAAAAAATTACAGTGAAAGTAATTTAAAATGTTAACCAATTTACTAACTCCTTGCTTTCAAGAAACCAATTGTCACATGTTTTTCAGGTAGATGCTGTTCTATTAAAAATATAATATCTATAGAAAAATTATTTTTGCAACTGTAACACAGTCTCATTAATTTTCCTTTTAATTGCTTCCTTTGTAATTTTCAAATGAATGATTTGGCCGTTACCACTTATGATTTTCGCATGCATTGTGATCGGATTATTTAAATGCGTCCATAGTGAATAAAAATTACCGCAATATTGCTTCGTGCCAAAACGCAGATGACAAACACGTTAAAT
Source organism: Cheiracanthium punctorium (assembly GCA_038373885.1). Lineage (NCBI taxonomy): Eukaryota > Metazoa > Arthropoda > Arachnida > Araneae > Cheiracanthiidae > Cheiracanthium > Cheiracanthium punctorium. The sequence continues at coordinate 278,642 of JAWZYV010009733.1, forward strand.
AAAAAGAGTATCGCATTTTTAATGAGTTTTAATCAAACTGTCGAATTTGTTGTGCATTAGGCTAATATTAGAAATGATTACAACAGGCGTTGCTGTGAGAAAATGCATCGTAACAAAAACAGATACATTTAACGAACAGTTTTAGGACAAAGTCTTTTCAGCTTGATAGCAATGCAAATGATTGAAAACGATGTTATGTTTCATTAAACCTTTGCTTTCAAGAAAACAATCATACAAATACGCATTTTGTATTTAAAGAATATTGTATAAAAAAATAAGCGTATTTGTAATATATGCTTTCATTTTAAGGTTGAGGACATTTTGATGTAAAAAAAAAATCGGTGCATAAGAATTGAAATGCTATAATCTTTCTGACGCATAACTTTTGAACTTTTCAAACTAGAAATATCACGAGAGCGAGACGGAAGTCGTTATTACTCGCAAAATTACACCGTTAATGGAAAGTTAAAAGCTCAAAGGTTCCCAAACTTTTTTCGCCACGGCACCCTTGTCAGGCTAAAAACACTTTGCGGCCTCCTTCTCAGGCTGAAAACTTTCGCGGCAGGTCGATAAAGCAATTAGGTTAGAAAAAACAGTTTGGGTGTATTTTTCATTACATCTTTTATATTGTTTATAGGGCTAACTATCAAGAAAGTACACTCTTGAGAAAGGGGAGAATTTTGACCCCCCTATCCCATTTCAGAGAGTTCCTGTAAAAGGAACTACTGGACACTGAACTCTCTCGAATTTGACTGAAATATTTTGATTGTCCCCCATTTGGTCTCTGGCTTGGCTAACTTTTTTGTGGGATACCGGTTCAGAAGAAATTATTTGATTATACTTCACCAAAACATTTCTCTTGAATATCTCCGCAGCACACAGTTTGGGAACCTATAAGAGTGCACTTAGTCTATCTTGGTTTTATCAAAACAAAAGAATGTAAAAACGTTTGAGGTAATTTTAATAAATGATGCAAAAAGTATCTCAAGAAAAGATTTCTTCAATATAATATCAAGCATGTAGGTAAGCTATGATTCATGTATTCAAAATTTATTCAGTTCGCTTCCAAATAATTTAGTACAACATATAGTTACACCCCAGAAATTAAAAGTTGCGATGTTTGTACCTGGTCAGTTGTCAACTTACGAAACAGTTGGATCTGGAAGCAGAATACGACGATTAATACCGAATTCTTCTCATAATTTCAGAAGTTCTGAAATTCAAGATTGAAATTATATTAACGGGTAGGTATAGGCCATGGCCTTCCACTCATCACATGATGGACGATTCAGAAATTGCTGCGGCGAATAACAATCAGACACCCGCAACCAACGACACACCTGATGATGATGACGACCATGTATACCGAAGCAGGTACCAGTCACAAGAATAGATATGCTGAACGCTGTAGACATCTTGCTTAAAACAAGTGAGGAAAACAACGTGAGTGTGATCATTTTCTTTCAGCATTAACCCTTTACCGCGCAGTGATCCTGCTCTGGGAACACCCAACCATGGCTCACTGGGATATATACAGGCTGTCCGAAAACCAGTTTCTCCTATGGGATTTTGCGTACGAGTAAATTTTCGCTTCGCCGATTTGTCGCTTTTACCGAACTGTATCATTGTTGCCAACTCTGCCGGAGAAAATGTGCCTAAAATCAAAGTTAAAAGTATCCACAAATGGCAAACAATATTTTAAAGCTGAGAAAAAAAAAATAAAATTAAATCGGCGTTTACGTGCTTGCTGCTGAAATATGCTTATCTGCTAATGCTCTTTGAGACATTTGGACTTTCATTTCCGATTTACAAAATACTTCAGTATTGCCAGTTTACCAAGATCTTTTTCTCCGCAGAGTTGGCAGCAGTGATACAGATGGGTAAAAGCGACAAATCGGCGAAGAAGCGAAAATTTACTCTTACGCAAAAACGGAGCTTTTCGGATAGCCTGTATTTATCCCAGTGAGCCATGACCCACCTCTGACGTTTTGACTGTTGCCAGTCACGAAGAATAGATTGATTTCTATAAAAATAGTTGCGGGTGACACGAGAATCCTATACTTTTTAGCACGTCATTTCCCGTAAAAAAGTCACGATTATTTTTAACAGCACTGACATCTGCTGAAAAATGGAAGAATTCGAGAACAGCTGAATAGGTTGACCAATACTGAAAAAAGGTTCAGCCGTTGCCATCGCTCGACTTAACTACCAGCTAGATGGCGGACGATTGAAACGAGCGTCGAGCGATGGCAACAGCTAAATGGCAACATCGATTAAGTCGAGCGATGGCAACGGCTGCCCTTTTTTCAGCATTGGGAAAGGGTTGCGCCTTAAAGGGTTAAATGAAATTCAATTTACGCTACATGACACTATATCCCGAAGACAGAATCTAATTTCGGATTTTCCCCACCTAGAAGTTATAATTGGATTGTTATAGATGTACGTATGTATTCTTACTTTCCGCACGTGTACCGCGTAAGGAAAGTACTGTAAGCATGAAAAAATTCGACTTCGAGATTTTGGTGTATTTACACGTTTTGAGGTCTTCTGAATTCGTTTATGCTATTTTAACGATATATATGCATAATGTATAAAAAGGTAGTTTGGGTTTTACTAGTTTGGGTGTTGTTCAAGCGGGTACTTTCACTGTAAGTTTTGCTTTCCTGTCATACTTGCAACGTTCGCTCTGGAGCTATGTTTTATTTCTTTAGTTAATTGCCAGACACCAGGTCCTCGATTCTGGGTTCTTTTCAGTGTACACGTGTCCTCACGCCTTTGTAACCCCGGATGCAGGTCATGTTAATAAATGTATGTAATTCGATTACAGATAAGATAAAGGCGGAGGTATGCCTTAGTAACCCACGTGGTATGGTAAGCGCAAATACGCCTGCACCTCGAAAATCGAGAGACTTCTGCCACTAGAACTGCTTAATTAATCCACGCGGACTTTCATACCGTCTCCCCTCTCCTCTTTCTCACTCTATATTGTAACTTAAAGATAATGTTCAATAAACCGTCTTACCTGCCTTAACTCTGGAAACTTTATTGGAATATATGACACCTCAAAAAGTCGACAGGATGATTGCCTGTGTGCTAATTAAAAAATTTAAATTGTAAAAAATGAACGCTTAATAGTCCGGGAGACGGGGTACATCGCCCACAGCTCGCCGGAGATGTTTCGCTATTGCCTCTTCGCTGACCAGCCGATGGCCAACTCCGCGAATATGATGAGTGAATATGAATATTTTGACGCGTGACTCCGTGAATATGAATATTTTGACGCGTGACTCCGTGAATATGAATATTTTGACGCGTGACTCCGTGAATATGAATATTTTGACGCGTGACTCCGTGAATATGAATATTTTGACGCAGCTGGCTGTGCGGGAGCACAGCCAGCTGCGTCAAAAAAGGGTCTCTAGATCTGTGGCACGCGATGAACGTTTCGATCGTCCGCCATCTTGCTGGTAGTTAAGTCGAGCGATGGCAACGGCTGCCCTTTTTTCAGCATTGGGCATCTATTCAGCTGTTCTCGCATTCTTCCATTTTTCAGCAGATGTCAGTGCTGTTAAAAAAATCGTGACCATTTTTTCACGGGAAATGACGTGCTAAAAAGTAAAGGATTCTCGTGGAGCTATGTCACCCGCAACTATTTTTATAGAAGTCAAATCTATTCTTCGTGATTGGCAACAGTCAAAACGTCAGAGTTTGGTGTTTCCGGAGCGGACACACTGCGCGTTAAAGGTTTAATGCCAAAATTTAAGAACGTCTGCATTGATAATCAGCCTATGCCGTATTTCTGCAGCGCTCAACATCCAGAAATCTGTGCCTCCTTATTCATTTTTTTTTTTTTTTCGCACGTCCGCTGCTATTCTGAAAGAAATCGACGAAGTTGCACTGCCTTCATTACACTAAAAAGAGGGCCTCCCAGAGAAGTGTGTGTGCAACTTTGAATCATTTCCCCTTTTTCTCCCTGCCGAATATTTTTGTTTTTGTGTGGTGCGCGTGCAACTTTTTTTTTTTTAACCTTCGAACTCCACGCTCCTGCCTGCATTGAACCTGTGAGAGAAGATATTTTTCTTTTGTTTTGTTTATCGTTGAAGAATGACGATTTCATTTTGTGGATATTAATTTCTTTCGTAAAAAGAAGCGATTTATATTTTCAGAGTTGAAGTGAACATTAGAGTATTATATTTAAATGATTATCAATTGTGCATATTATTTTAAAAGTGCTATTACAATTTTGATTTAAAAAAAAGAAAAAAATATTGATATATCTGCACTTGTTTTGATTAATATAGTATTTTCATTAAGGTAAGTTTACAATTAAATTGTGTTATTAAATATTTTATTTCAATTGAAGTTTTATATAGGTCTTAGTACTATTAAATTAATGTTTAAATTACTACTGTAGTACTTAGATTTCCTGAAGATATGTAATTTGAATTTTTGTTATTTGCATACTATGACGTAGTTTAGATTCATTTGATTATTTACCTGAATTGACTTACCGATTGCGACTCTTAACTTGACACAAATTCTAATTTACATGAGATTATGTCATTATTCATTGAAAAGTCACTTGAAAATATCTGACAAATTCATACACCCGGGTACGATATCTTAAACGAAAACAACAAATAGAGGAGATGAGGGTATTATGGAATACCATTTACATTTCTAACTGTAACTTCATAGATTTTTAAATAAAAACCCCCAAAACAGCATGCGTACATGCTACAATTAATCGTAATGAAATGTCAGTTGCAAAGAAATACACAATTTATTTTGTTGTTATAGAAAAAATATTTTTAAAAAAAGTTACGTATGGAGTATAATATGGAATAGTCGGGTAATATGGAATACATGGTTTAAACCGATGAAAAGCAATTCATATTGCTTCATATATAGTTATTTGTTAGTATAAAACTAAATTTTTATGTTTTTTAGTTTAAACCATTATATTGGAGTCATTTCTGCTTCGAGTCGATTTAGAAAAGTTGTACATATAATCTTCTTTCTTTGCTCCGGCACAGTCATGTTAAGCCCACAGAGAACAGCCGGATCTTTGAATCCAAACTTATCGTCGTTGATCTTTAGAGAATTTTTCATGTCAAAAGATGCATTCGGCGTATTTGTTTTCCGGTTTTTTAGTGGATGACATGAAATCCATTACACAATATTACCCAGTATTCCATAATACCCGACACGCCATCTCGGAAAACGAACCTTTAAAACTAATTGGCAAAACACTGTCATCTAAAAAATAACCACAGTAGAACAAACTACCATTCTCTTAGTGTACATTATGCGTAACATCCATGTTCATGTCACGTGTTTACTAGTAAGTTAAAATGTTTGAAAACTTATCTACAAAAACTCTTGAAAATCACAAAACATACTTTGTTCTGTAGCGAGTGGTACGGCAACAGAGAGCGGTCAACTCTTACTGCATTGTAAGACGGGAATCTTTCTTGAGTTGTTCATGGTATTCCCTTGTGGCAATAGCAACTAACAGAGCCAAGGACTTGGTATTCCATATTTCCCGACTATTCCATAATACCCTCCTCTCCTCTACCTATTGTGTCAATGTAAATAAAAAATTTTCTTACATTATATTAGGTTTGCTTGAATGTAGATATTTTATTTTGAATATTTACTGTGTAAAATTTTTGTGTGTCAAAATGATCGTATGTTATTTCCTTTAATGAATAATGATGCCCTAACCAATTTTTTTACATGCAATGAGAAATTAAATTTACCTAGACGGTTAACTACTATTAAAACATCTGAGGAGAGTATTCGTCCTCAGATTGTTAAGAAATACTAGTAATTACCAAATAAGAAAGTACAACAAGACATTGCTGGGGGGGAAAAATGTCAGGTCACATAAATGCAGTACCTCATGCAGGCATCATTTATTGTATTACCTTGCCAAATTCTTCTAGCAAACTTCCCGTCTCCCCTCCCCTCTTCTCACTCTATATTGTAACTTAAAGATAATGTTCAATAAACCGTCTTACCTGCCTTAACTCTGGAAACTTTATTGGAATATCTGACACTTCACATATGTGTGTGTGTGTGTGTGTGTGCGAGTGAACACGATAGCTCCTAAGCGGGGCATTCGATTGAGCTCAAATTGGTTATACATGTTATAAACCACCGTCGCAAGACCGGTATTGATTTTGATGTGTATAGGACTTATAGTTTTTCTACAGGGCTACGACAAAGATTTCTTTTACATTATGGCCTATGAGGGGGGGGGATTCTTGAAAGTGCGCTCGCGTTTAAACGGTACTTTCGATTGAGCTCAAATTGAAAAAACTAAGAATTTTTTCTGAATTATTAATCGATTAAAATTTATTTAAATGCTTGGTAATGATCTTCATCGTAAGTGTTCGTAAAGTCGAGTGGAGTCACTCCAGATTTTTACTTTCATAAAATACATATTTATTGCACTTGAGATTAATACATCAGCTCTACTATTAACCCTTTCAGACTTGATTAAATAATATCTTTTTGAATTAAATAATTTTTCTTTTGATAATAAAGATTATAATAGAAAATAAAAAAAATTTCATCTGTTCATATCTTCATTTTTATACAAATATATACACAGATTAAGCTACCGACTAATAGAGTTCATACATTTTGAATTAATTTACCGATTTAAAAAATGTCCTGGCTTTTAACTGCGTCCCGCCCTTTATTTCGATTTCGGTTACGGCCAGAGTTGATCTGTCCCAAAGTGACCGGAATAAGCGGCGGCTACTGCATTTATATCAATGAAGCAGCGATATTCATTGGTTGACATACTGATTCACGTTCAGGATGATTCCACAGTAACTCATGCTACATTTTTTAAATATCGCACTTCCAAATATTGTGATTAATAAAAAATACATTTATTTTCTTTCAACAAAATTCATGCTGGTTACAAATTTTTTTCTTTTTTTCAATAAATCATTACAAATCTTAAACTGATTAATTTTTTGAAATATTAAAATTGCTTGGTGACTCACGCTACCGAAAAAGACATTGAATTATGGGCAGAAAAGTTAAAGTTGTATTTCTGCTAATATTCAGCTTCTTAAATGCTATAATCTTTATGAGTTGTTATTTGTACCTTTCTATCACTAAATACGATTTAGTTTTGTATGGGATATTTTATAAAATTGAATTAAAATGTACTAAATGTGTGGTAACTCATGCTACACGACTGAGTAGCGTATGCTACAAACTACAATCATAATCTTCTGACGTCTGACTTTGAAGAGTTGTCATTTTGATAAAAAGAAACTTTTACACAAAATAAACTGTTGTCAACACATCTACAATTATTCAGAATAATTTCTCACACAATTTAGATTAAAAAATAATTCATTGTTTTTAACGGTCATATCTATGTTCTTATAGAATTCCCCTTCAGACAATCTATGATACTAGAGCCATGGAAAGTGAGCCAGGATAGTCTAATATACACTAGGATTATTACAGCTACGTTTGTCCGCTTTTTTTTAAATTTTTTTTAATGTCGGTTTGCTGTCTTTTCTCACATTTCCTAAACCATTTAAGATAGGAACCATGCAAAAGTTATCTAATGGTGTTGAAAAAAATTGCTATAACTGCTTGATACTTTTTTAGTCGCAGCACCAATTATGCTTGAGAATTCCGAGTTGAAACATCAAAAACACTTGGAGAACACTAGGAGTTTTGGAAAGTTATTTCAACTAAAGAAAAGAAAGCGTTCTTCAGCTGGGTAGAAGCAATGTCACTTTTTCCAAATTGTTATTTTGTTTCTGGAGATCACATTCAAGACACCTATGGGACACCTAGTACTCAGGCGAACGATAACCCCTATGAGTGGTCACCTAAATCTGAACCAATTCCAATAGAGGAACTTAGCACCTGGATAGGCACTGTCTGATATAGCGTTTGAATATGAAGGCCATCGAAGTCACGCCAGGTTTTACGTGCGCCAGCTACATTTAGGTTACACAGTCTTACATCAGTCCAGTATATGGGGGTTGTCTCCATCCTAAGCGCTGTCCAAAGTCAGTGCTTCTTCATTTTTATTGTTCTTATGGGAACAGAGTTTAAACAGGTAGGCCACAAAACCCTCAGCTGAAAAAAGCTCCATCATCCACACATACAGGAAGGTTCAATGAGTTGTAATCTTAGTTTATTGTTTAAATGCTTATTATTTTGAAAATTGAACTACATGCAGGATGTCCCACGGAGATTGGGACAATCTTTAAGGGGAGGTAGGGCATTTAATAAGGATTGAGAATCACATGTGAGTTCGGTAACGTCGTCTTTATGTAGCTGTTAATAATCTCCATAGAACAATCTATATCTATATAAATAAAATTAGACTTTTGTCTGTACATTTCTTGGAATTCAAAAATTTTGCGATTTCTATCCGTTTCAAGCACCCGGGATTCCGATGCGACCCTCAAAAAAAAGTTTTTCTGTCTGTCATTCTGTCATTCTGTCATTCTGTCATTCTGTCCTTCTGTCATTCTGTAATTCTGTCCGTGACGCTTTTTTTGTTTAAGCATCACGTAAAAACGACTGAAGCGAATAATATGAAATTGGGTGTCATGATAGGTGGTCACTCAACTTAAAACACAGGCGTCGAAGTTTTAAAAAATCTTGATTGGATTTTGAAATTTTGCGAAAATCCTTTCAAACTGCGTAAATTTGTGTTCAAGCATCACGTAAAAACGACTGAAGCAAATGATATGAAATTGTGTGTCATGATAGATGGTCACTCAACTTAAAACGTAGGCGTCGAATTTTTAAAAAATCTTGATTAGATTTTCCGATTTTGCGAAAATCGTTTCAAACTGCGTAAATTTGTGTTCAAGCATCACGCAAAAACGACTGAAGCGAATGATATGAAATTGGGTGTCATGATAGGTGGTCACTCAACTTAAAACATAGGCGTCCAATTTTTAAAAAATTCTGATTGGATTTTGAGATTTTGCGAAAATCCCTTCAAACTGCGTAAATTTGTGTTCAAGCATCACGTAAAAACGACTGAAGCGAATGATATGAAATTGAGTGACATGATAGGTGGTCACTCAACTTAAAACATAGGCGTCGAACTTTAAAAAAATCTTGATTGGATTTTGAGATTTTGCGAAAATCGTTTCAAACTGCGTAAATTTGTGTTCAATTATCACGCCAAAACGACTGAAGCGAATGATATGAAATAGGGTGTCATGATAGGTGGTCACTCAACTTAAAATATAAGCGTCCAATTTTTAAGAAATTCTGATTGGATTTTGAGATTTTGCGAAAATCCTTTCAAACTGCGTAAATTTGTGTTCAAGCATCACGTAAAAACGACTGAAGCGAATGATATGAAATTGAGTGACATGATAGGTGGTCACTCAACTTAAAACATAGGCGTCGAATTAAAAAAAAATCTTTATTAGATTTTGAAATTTTGCGAAAATCATTTCAAACTGCGTAAATTTGTGTTCGCACATCACGTAATAACTGCAAAGGTGAAAAAATGATATATGGTGAAATGATAGGTGGTCACTCACCTTAAACTATAAGCATCTAATTAAAAAAAAATCCATCAGATTTCGAGATTTTGTGAAAATCGTTTAAAACTGAGTGAATCTTTGTTCCCGTATTACGTTATAACGACTAAAGCGAATGACATGAAATTTGGTCAGAGGATAGATGGTTGCTCAACATAAACTATAGGAGTCCAATTTTTTAAACATTTTTATTAGATTTTGAGATTTTGTGAAAATTCTCTCAAAATACGTTTATATTTCTTCAAAAATCACGTAATAACGACTAATACGAATGATACGAAATTGAGTGATATGATAGGTAGTTGCTAATCTTAATTTATAGGCGTTGAGAGAGAGAGAGAATTTAAAAAATATTTTGCTTACATTTTGAGATTTTTCGAAAATCGTTTTAAAATGCTGAAAATTTGTTCCAGCATCACGAAATAAAGACTGCAGGGAATGAAACGAATTTGGGTGACAGGATAGGTTGTCCCTCAACTTAAATTCTAGCTTCCAATTTTTCAAAAATGTTGATTAAATTTTGAGATTTTGCGAAAATTATTTCAATATGCGTAAATATTCGTTCGCGCATCACATAATTACGACTAAAGCGAATGAAATGATATTACTTAGTTACTCTCTAACCTGTAATATTTTAACAATACATGAAATTTATAACTTCGCTTTCTTTACTTTGGCAACATACTACATCCATTCTGTGTACTCCTACAATGCTGACGAAAGTTCTTGCTTTTTGGAAATTTTCATTCCCTAACCCGTCGAGGACGGGTACTTCAGCTAGTTACTGATATAATAGTAAACTTTTCGACAATTTTCCGTCAAAATTAATATACCTTTCACAGAAAACACGTAACTAAAATTGCTATTTCATTAGCTTAAAAATTCTATTTCATTTGAATGATGAAAGTTTTTTGCAAAATCTCATTGTTTATCAAACTTCGTTAAGAAATTAGACGAACGCTTCAATACTTTTCCGAAAATAATTCTTAACTCTTAAGTGGAAACGCGTTTTCCACCCCACGTTTTCACGTGATTCTGATTTCTTATTATGTGCTCTACCTCCCCTTAAATAATTTCCCGTGGAATACCGTGTATGTTCTGCCTTGAACTAGAACCTTCTAATATAAAAATGAAATGTATTCTCGATTCATACTTGCCCAATTAAAGTTTACAACTTAAAGGCCTTTGAATATTGTAAAATGCTGAAAATTCAAATCTTAAATTTTAGTACAATGCTTGCTTTGTACGCTGACCTTTTTTCTGCAAGTTTAGTACAGTTGGTGCAAAATTCTGTATGCTTAAAAAAAAGTCTTGTGAAAATAATTCTATTTTTTTTCCTACTTAAATGTGTAAGGATGATTGAGCGGAAAACAGTCTACATAATCCTTAATCACTCCATCACTACTTTAAAATAATTCTAACTCCATGTAAACAATTAAAAAGGTGATTTATTAATTTAACAATTCAAAATACATTAACATTAAACTTTAAAAAAAGTATTAATTACAAAAAACAGGCCAAGGCATTAAAATGGCAAAACTGCCGGAGCAGCTCTCTTCTCCAACACGGCTGTAGTGTGGCCGATTTACAGCACCACAATCCACGGGGACGAGAATCGTCGTACGCTGGAACTGGCGCCTGTCAAGAAAAATGGCTGAAGGATTACGATCCTCGCATCGACTGCCGGAAAGATGGCAATCACTAACCAAGGCAGTAGGCAAGACCTTTAAGAGAGATGTCAAGTCGAATCACCAGCCGATCACCAGACAGTTTTGCCTGTAGGGCTCCAGGCACTACAAATGTAATGTTACAAATATTCTCTTAGCTTGTAAAAAAAAAAAAAATTAAATTATGTATAATTTCTAATTTCTAGAAGGTCGCTAAAGAGTTTTTTCTTATACAATTTGCTGTTTGTTTCCAAAATATACTGATTTTCATACTGTAATCCTGTTGGCAGTGACAAGGTGACGTTATACCATGACTTTGTGTACCGATGCATTTAATTTTGTCCCATCATATAGTGATATAAATGGTCTATGACTTTGCTCAGAGACAGACGTGTGACGTTGCTGAGACATCCAAGTCGGTCGCTATGACGTCAATGATGGCCACCATGTGACGTCACAAAAACTGTGCAGACGGCCATTTGTCTACCATCTCAACCTCTCTATCACTTTTGTAAAGCTTCACATAAGTCACAGAGTCACAGAGTGACCAAAATGCAGTTATGAAGTCACGAAATCAGCGTGACCAGTATGCATATATAAAGTCACAAATTCACAGTATGACTAGTATGATACATACTGCGACGTCACCGTGCTACATGAATATCTTTACAGGAAAATGGAAAATTTAGCATGCTCTCTGCATATCCTATGCAGAGAGCATTCCTAAGTTAGAGGAGAGTAATTAATCCCCAAAAGAATGTCTAAAACGTAGCAGACTGGTTAACTTTAATCGAACAGTAAGGATATAGTTTCCATTTTACTTCAAAAAACTGCAAGTAAATAGTCTTAATATTTACGGATACATGAATTTTATATCAATTTCAGGGAAAAAAAATTCGCGCTGGTTAGCTTATACATATTTCTAATTTTCACACATATTATTCCTGAAACTACCGCGTCAAACACAATTTTAAGCTATTTATTTTTATTTAACCCTTTGAGGTGCAACCCTTTTCCAAAGCTGAAAAAAGGGCAGCCGTTGCCATCGCTCGACTTAACTACCAGCAATCTTGCCGCCATCTTGCTGGTAGTTAAGTCGAGCGATGGCAACGGCTGCCCTTTTTTCAGCATTGGGCAATCTATCCAGTTGTCCTCGCGTTCTTCCATTTTTCATCAGATGTCAGTGCTGTTAAAGATAATCGTGACCATTTTTTGACGGGAAATGACGTGCTAAAAAGTAAAGGTTTTTCGTGGAGCTATGTCACCCGCAACTATTTCTATAGAAATCAAATCTATTCTTCGTGACTGGCAACAGTCAAAACGTCAGAATTTGGTGTTCCCAGATCGGGATCACTGCGCGTTAAAGGGTAAAACATTATTCAATTACTTCCAATGCGACTACATAACGATCATAAGCCTCAAGTGCTAACTTAGGGTGAATATTAGCAAAGTCAGAAAAGTGCGAGTTTTTTTTCCGCGGAATGTTTCGTTTTGCCATGTACGCAAACACATTTTCTTTAAGCTGTGGATCGCTGTGAGTATCTGCCAAAACTAGTATATCACAGGCATTCTCATCAGTCAGATTCTGCGCCAGGAAATTGGCGCACTTTTTCCAGAGTCCCTGGACGGCGTACTTATCCGCAGCCTCGTATAGCTGCCTGGCAGTGAGTAAATTCATTCCCCGGAAGCTTTCCAGTATACAGATACCGGAGGAAATGTTCGAAGACGTCTGCTTCCATGTCTTCGATGTTCACTAGGCCTGTGTGGCCCTCCACCATGTCACTTTTCAGCATAGTGGCGAATACCTCCGACCGAGTACTCAGTAGAAGCCTGTGAGCCTTGAAAGTCTGTTCCTGGCACTTGATTTCGACGTCATGGCTGGAGTCGTCCTCTAATAGCTTCCCTAAGTCCTCAGACAAGGAATCGAGGCAGTTCTTGAAGTCGGAATGTGCCGATGGAGTGTTGTCAATGTGTGTGCGTCGCTTAAACGTGTCAAAGCCATCTAGGGGAGAGAGCAGAAAAAAAACGTTTCTTAAAAACTTTCTCATCCGGTTCTGAAAATCATTAAGTCAAAAAATGAAATATTTCAGAAAATGGTACAACAATAACAAAAAGAGCTTGGCGTAGTTACAGAAATGAAATCATTGCTATTTTTTAAAGTATTTTTAAAAAATCTTTAGGACTACAACAAAAATACTGTAATTTTAATTAATTCACCAAATAAAAAATATAAGATACAATGAGTTTAATGACTGAAGAATGGACATAATAAAAGGTGTTCTGAAACTTATATTTAGGGAGAAATCAAACTCAAACTATAGCTTCAAGAAATCGTAAATTAAGTACGTTTTCGAATAATCACATATAAGGAACTTATAGCATTATAAAGCAGTGCTACACGAACACTGTGCTACAATTAGTGTTTACGTCATCTGGAGCGAAACGGCGAAGTTTAATTTTAGCTCCCCTCTCAGACGGCGCTTGAAGACACGTACCCCTCCTGACCCCTCTAGTTCCGAGGCTGCCTGCACGAACAGAACAATATTCATTAATTGGCGATCATCTGGTCCACGATCTTAATTAATCTCCTGTTGAATATAAACGGTTAGCAAGAAATAAGTTGTTCTCGTAGGCCCTTTAAATGAATTGTATTGAGCAAATGAGATAAAATCTGAAAGAATTATGGATACACTCACTTCCAAAAGTTAATCACGGAGCGGTAAAATGAAAAAACAATTGACAAGTTCTGCTTGATTGACACGAAATGCTGCAAGTAAGTAGCTCTATGTTTATTCATGGGCAAAAAAAACAAGAATTACAGACAGAAATTAAAAAAAAATATTGAATTTTCATAAATTATAAGGTGGCGTTTTATTTGCGTCATTAAAAAATCATATTTAAATTCAAAACAAACATTAACAGGGTCTGTAATCACCCCTCACTTCATAGAAAGTGTACAGCGCATGACAATGCTTGCTGCGAGGTGATAAACCACCGCAGAGTCCAGTAATCACCATTCCACCTGTGGGGCAGTTTGTAAATATATCTGAGAGGTGCTGGAGGTGGAATCCTCTGCATACAGCACGGCGAGGGCATCCCAGGAATTTTCAGTTGGATTAAGGTCCGCCGAGTAAACCGGTCGCCCTATACGTGCAATCCCTTCTCTCTCCAGAAATTCGTCAACGATGTCAGCTCCATGGAGGCGCGCATTAGTGTACATTAAAACAAAGGGGGGACAACTGCTGCAGCGTAGAACTTCACAATAGGTTCAAGGACTCCATCTCGGTACCGTACAGCCGTCACAGAACCTCGCCTGCAGATGTACAGGTCGGTGCGATATCGCAATGGAATCCCTGCCCAGACCATGATGCTTCCAACGCGAAATGCGAGATGTTCTCGGGCTGATTGCGTGTGCTTTGTTCTCTCGAGCCAGACCTTTCGGGCTGTAGGAGGGCAAATATGGACTACTCTCTCAACATAACGTTGCCTACTTTCACGTGCTGGCAGAGATGAGACGGGCTCAGCCCGAGCCCGAAAGCCCGAGCCCGAGCCCGGCTTGGGCTCTGTAATTCACGATTGCGTTCGGGCTCGGGCTCGTGAAAAATTCCTCCTTTGTTGAACATACTCCTTGAAACAGATTTTAAAAAGTGATTCATGGGATAAATAGACGTACTTATTTCAAAAAATAGCGGCACGGGGAACTAGGAGGTGTGTGTAAAATTAACTAATTCATTAATAGGATACAAAAATTATTGTATCCTATTAATGAATTAGTTAATTTTATTTGTCTTTAGCTGAAATTTCGGGCTCGGGCTCCAACTTTAATAATATTGCTCGGGCTCGGGCGGGCTCGGTTTAAAAGTCTTCGGGCTCGGGCTTCAAAAAATGAGCCCGAACTCATCTCTACTGGCTACGCCATTTTAATCGTGCCTCATTGGATTGGACGGACAAAGAAACACATACTCGTGGTACTGGGGCTTACAGACCATTTATGTGCATCCTTCGACGAACAGTAGTGGCAGATATCGTCTTACCAATGGCCGCTGCATCTATAGATTTCACATGTGTGGACGTCGATCTTCGATTCCGCTTGGCTAAGCAATATATCGATCTTCCGTGGTGGTCGTAACCCTTGGACGACCTGCTACACGTCTTCGGACAACTATCTGCTGGTTCGGAATTGTTTCCATAATCCTGAAATGATGGAATGGTAAACGCCGAAAAGCACAGCAATATTTGTGAGAGATTGTCCTTCTCAATGCATCCCAGAGCCCGTCAGCGTTCAGAATCTTCTATATGTCTTCTGGAAGATATAGAAACACGTCTAGCTTGAAAAAAGAATCGTGCGAATGTTCTAAACACCTTTCATCAGCAGTTACATGCAACTCCTGTAACCCTTCACAATAGCGGCTTCTTTTACGACTGCCTATTTGTACGACTGCGAAACCGTGATTGGCTGTTACCTAACATATTTGCATACTTCCTTCTTCCTTTGCAGCAAATTTCAGCTTCTTTAATTCAGACTGGTTAACGGAATTTAACATTTTCCTCTCCGTGTTTAAATTTTGGGAGTGAGTGTAACTCCAAACATTCGCTTGATATTTATTAAATAAGAAATGGTGCCGAAATTCATCAATAAGTAGCGACATAACACAGATGACATTGTTTGCATCATGGAGATAGGAATACGGGAAGGAGGTATCAGCTAACTTCACGAAATGAAATACTGCGAGAGAAGTTTTTCAACCTCATGAGGTGGTCCGGCGTCCATAAAGTCATTTGGTTGGTCTCTTTCAATAACAGTGAATGATGCACGATTTTACCAAGTATGTACACTTTTATTTTGCCGTTAAAAGCGAAATAATGTTTTTACACATTTCGCGATATTTATATAATTGTACTATCCGCCTCCGGCGACCAGTTGGTTTACCCATTTATGATGACCGCACCACCTTTTGCCGGAAGGAAATGAACAAAAATCATTTTTTAGACGTATTACGGTCTAATTAAGAGAAAAAACGTAATAGTAAAAAAAAAATATATTTATTTTCTTACGAGATATATGTTGTTGCGAAAACGCAACGTCAGTCAAAACCAGTTACCTTTGCGATGCATGAATATTGTTACGAATTTTCGGGGCAACCCGCTGCTCTGGGGCTTAAAATGGTTTAAAATTCGTATTCTACGCCTCAAATAGATAAATTTTGCTTTTTGTTGCATCAAAATCGGCCAATTAGAACCGGAGATACGGAGGTTTCGCTTTCCCATATGTTTTTCTATGGGCTTCTAGAAATCTCGAGAAATATTAGTCCTAGAGCTTAGATCTCTTCACTTTTGAGGACTTATTTTTGGCGCCAAATTTGGCGATATTTCGCCAAAAGTCGCCAAGCTTGGCGACTTTTTGGTCATTTGGCGCGATTTTCCCAATGGGGCCTGGAAGTTGTTTTTCCTGCATTAAAAACGCATAATAACCTAACATTTCTCTTCTATGACGTAATCAAAATTCACGCTTTATGTAGAACCCTCGAGAAATTGACTTTTCTGGAAACCTCTTGTACCTCCTGCGTCGGCTATTCATAGAAGCGCACATCGCCCCGAAGTCAGTTGCGAGTTGAACATTCAATGTGCGAAGAGCTCTGAGTACGCTTGTTTTGTGTGAACTTATAGTGCTATAGAAGCTGTGTTTTAGCTTGCTTTGTGAAGCTGTTTTTAAAGTGCTGTGTGTAAATTCTTCATTGCTGTGTCTTAAGGGATAGTGTACTATATCCCTTGAATATTTCCATGGAATTTTAGCCTGTAAAAGTGACTTATTTTGTGTGAGAAATACAGCATTTGTGAGAGCTTCTGATCCAAGCGGATTGTTAAAAGCACGTTACTGCTAGATTGTGCTTGTGAATTGTGTGCAGCTGATTGTTCTACGAAGTTCTAGAAGAAATAAAGTTTGTGTTCCATCCTGACAAGTGACTTTTTACTTGAACTTTTTACACCAACAGGACTTTAGAACGACGAACCCCAGGAGTAGCAGAGTAATTCCGCAACAATATTTTTGAAACATTTTCTATGGAAGGGAACATTGAACTTGTTACAAATAGTTATAGTTTGGCTACTGCAGTTTTTGCATCTTCGCTTTTTACTTCCTTGTACGTAGTATAAGGAAGTAATGTGATCCCGAAAAATTTTGGGGGCCAAATTTCGACAAAAAATCCGATTTTAACTACCTCTAAATTTAATTTTTACTTCCTTGTACGTAGTATAAGGAAGTAATGTGATCCCGAAAAATTTTGGGGGCCAAATTTCGACAAAAAATCCGATTTTAACTACCTCTAAATTTAATTTTAAGAATTTTTTCGATGCATCTCATCGTAGGTTAGCATGCACGATCATATTAACGCGTCTGCAACTCATTTTGACCAGCGGCGAGTTTATTGTGGTCAGTTTTTCCATGCCGTCTGTACGTACGTATGTATGTAACTCGCATATCTCAAAAACTATGGGTCGTAGAATGTTGAGGTTTGATATTCAGGATTGTTCTATGATCTAGTTGTGCACCTCCCTTTTGGTCGCAATCGAATGAATAGTTTATGTACAGGACCGCACAAAAGATTCGAAATACATTACGCTCTATGGGCCGAAATTCTTTAAACTCGCATATCTCAAAAACTATTAGGCGTAGAATTTCGAAACTTCATATTTTGGATAGTTGTAACATCTAGTTGTGCACCTCCCCTTTTGGTTCCATTAGATTGGATAGTTTATCTACAGCACCGCCCAAAACATTCGAAATACATTACGCTCAATGAGCCGAAATTCATTAAACTCGCATATCTAAAAAACTATGAGGCGTAGAATGTTGAAACTTTATATTTAGGATTGTTGTAACATCTAGTTGTGCACCTCCCCTTTCGGTTCCATTCGACTGGATAGTTTATCTATAGAACCGCCTAAAAGATTCGAAATACATTACGCTCTATGGTCCGAAATTCATCAAAGCGTTTTTTAGAGGTATTGGGCTATTTCAAACGACTCAGAAGTGATATGTGCTGTAAAGAGTTAGAAAATGAATTTCTCCATTAAAAAAAGTGTCTTTATCATTTACAGTTCTGCTACAGGAACACTCAAAAGATTTCCAATGCATTACGGTCAATGGCAATTTTAGGAGATTCATCCATTTCAAGCACAATACCGTCCTACCACATAAGTTAGGTAATGGTCCGACCACGGTCACGTGCCTCCCTCAAGAACTATGCCAAAAGTCGCCAAGCTTGGCGACTTTTTTGTGTACGTGTGTGCATATTTAACTCTCAAATCTCAAAAACTGTTATGAAATTTCATATATAAGATTGTTGTAACATCTAGTTGTGTATCTCGATTTTTGGTTAAAATCTACTGGAGAGTTTATTTACAGGACCACCGAAAAGAATTTCAGTACTTTAATGTCTATGGACATCTTCAATATAATACAATTGTAGACAGTCATTGTTTGGTACATGCCCAAAATCTCGCCGTCTGTCCTTGACCTTGGCGAGTTTTGCCGAAATGTCGCCAAATTTGGCGATAGTTAGTCATTTGGTCCATGCCCAAAGTATCGCCATTTGTCATCGTTCTTGGCGAGTTTTGGCGAAATATCGCCAAATTTGGCGATAATCTGTCATTGTTGGTCTATGCTTAATATCTCGCCAAATGTCGTCGACATTGACGAGTTTCGCCAAAATATCGCCAAATTTGGCGCCAAAAATTATTCGTATTTTGTATAACTCTAAAACTTTAACCCGTAGAATTTTGAACTTTTGTATTTAGAACTATATTATAATATCTAACGGTTTTCAATATCTTTTTTGACAGCAATCGACTGGGAATTTATTTACAGGGTGAGCCAAATGACTTTAAATACATAAAGGTGTATGGATGCATTCAATTCATTGAAAGTCTGTGGTCAATGACTACTTTGGCTATCCCCAAAATCTCGCAAACTATTTCAAGTTTGTCGGCTTTTGGTGAAATATCGCCAAATAAAGTGTCAGAAAGAAATCTTTCAAATTGAACTCAGCTTGGCGATAATCGAAATGTTTGGCTAGAAATCGCTATATCTTACTATTATTGATATTTTATATCTTTCAAACAAATAAGTTTAGAGGAAGTGCGTAAAAAACATTTTTGATTTAATAGACGTGCAAGGAAGTCATGTGTTGGACACATCAGATTTTTATTTGTTGGATTTCTCGCGATAATATGATTTGTAGGATCCTTCCTTGTTTCATTCAAGGCTAAATTTTGTATGAAAGATGACCTGTCAACATGGGCGTCGGCAGAATATTTCCCAGGGGGGAAAGACTACTTCAGGGGGGGCAAGACTACTCCAGCAAAGGGGGGCAAAGACTACTTCGACGAATGGTTACCATGTTGGAAAGAGCAAAAAAGCAAGAAAAAACACTGCATACAAAAATCCAGGGGGGGACATTGCCCCCCCTGGAACTATTTTTCAAGATATTGGGTGCTAACATTTCGGAACACACGCGTTTTAGATTCACCATGCTTGGGAAGATAGCCTTTTGCTAGATCGTACCTGATGCCAAAAGTGCGCTAGCGTTTAAACGGTACATTCTATTGAGCTCAAATTGAAAAAAAGCAAGAATTTTTGCCGAATTATTCATCGATTAAAATTTATTTAAATGCTTGGTAATGATCTTAATCGTAAGTGTTCGGAAAGCCGAGTGGAGTCACTCCAGATTTTTACTTTCATAGAGATTAAAGTACATATTTATTGCACTTGATATTAATACATCAGCTCTACTATTAACCCTTTCAGACTTGATTAAATAATTTTTTTCTTTTGATAATCAAGATTAAATTTATAATTAAAAAAAATAAAAATTCTTTATTATTAAATTTCCGAGGAAAACTAGTTTCTTTTTATGTGCACAAATTAGGGCATCCGCCCTATACGATAATATAAATAATCTTTAGGTCTTCAACTGAGTACACAGGGTCAGAAAGAGTTAATAATATTGCATAATTTTTTTTTTATTATTTAAAGCTGAGTTTACCTTTGGGGATACCTCCCAACCGTATGTAGATTTCAAAATGCAGAAAATCCCCCATTCGAATCGATGCTGGACATTCCTCTGTGAAGTTCGGGATTTTCCGATGACGGCATTCCCAAATAATCGATTTTGAATATGTATTATGAGTCCTCTGACGCGGCATAGAACGCGTTCCATTCCAAAAGCATACTTCCACATACATGGGGCCAAGAGAACTGGTACTTTTGAAGTACAAGCTATGATCCTCCAGGAAGCGCAAATGGCAACTGATGTTCTGTATCGTAAAATAATGAGAAAGTTCCTCACGGCGATCTGATGTAACGAATTTCCATGTAATGAATCTCTCTTCCAGTAACTTCAACTCGAAGACAGCCTGGATAGCCATCTTTTTTTTTTTAGAGCGAAGTGCTGTACTTACAGCTCAAACTGTTTTGCAGGTAAGGACGAAAGCAATGCGCTTGTAGCTGCGGAACTATTTTCGTATAATTTAAAATTGGACTATCAACCATGCTTCTGATAAGGTGATAAAGCCAATTCCAATGGTTCACCCCTTTTCCATTATGATTAAAATATGTTTAGAGATAGCAAATAAGGTATCGATTTGTATTGATAAGGCTTAAAAACCACAGACTAAAACATTTTGTAATTTTCCCTTTCCGACCATGTAGCATGTAAGGAAATTATATTGTAATCATAAAAAATTAGACTTTGAGATTATGGTGTATTGACACGTTTTGACGGCTTCTGAATTCATTTATGCTATTTTTATGAGTTGTATTATGTGTGTGTGTGTGTGTGTGTGTGTGTATGTATGCGAGTCAACACGATAGCTCCGCGCTATCGTGTTCGCTAGCGTTTAAACGGTACATTCAATCGAGCTCAAATTCGATCCATATGTTATAAACCACCGTCGGAAGACCGGTATTGATTTTGGTTTGTATTAGACTTATAACTTTTTTACAGGGCTTCGACAAAGATTTCATTTACATTATGGCCTACGGACGGAGATTCTTGAAAGTGCGCTAGATTTTAAACGGTACATTCGATTGAGCTCAAATTGGGTCCATATGTTATAAACCACCGTCGTTTCTGAATTCATTTATGCTATTTTTACGAGATGTATTATGTGTGTGTGTGTGTGTGTGTGTGTGTGTGTATGTGAGTGAACACGACGTCTCCTAAACAGTGCATTAGATTGAGCTCAAATTGGGTATATATGTTATAAACCACCGTCGAGAGACCGGTATTGATTTTGATTTGTATGGGACTTATAGCTTTTTTACAGGGCTACGACAAAGATTTCTTTTACATTATGGCCTACGGATAGAAATTCTTGGAACTGCGCTAGCGTTTAAACGGTGCATTCGATTGAACTCAAATTTGATATATATCTTATAGACCATCGTCGCACGACCGTTATTGATTTTGGTGTGTATAGGACTTATAACTTTTTTATAGAGGGGCACCCAGTTGTAAATATGGTCCTGAGTACACCCTCCAAAAATGTATTCGAGTAAGAGATAAATTTCCTACTTTGGTTTCGTATATTAAAAATTATTTATCATAGAATATGAATTAGGCTATGTATAAATATGACTCCATATTTCTGTAAAGCTGTGCGTTTTTCAAAAACCCAATTATTATTCGTAAATCTAAAATACGAAATTTATCTCTTACTCGAATTCTTTTTTTGGAGTATGTACATTTGTACGTATGTATCTGCACAGCTCAACACGCTTAAACTCATAGATCGAAAAAAAAAAAACGATACATTGCGGAGCGATCCATTTCCATGGAAACCTACTGGTATTTACACAAAAGTGCTCTTTAAGTAGTCTTTTTTTCTGAGAATTCCCCTACTCGCTTATTGTTATATGTCGCTCCGCTCTTGTGATCGAAAAACGCTCCTAAAGGAGAAGCGTACTTTTGAAAACTGGGCCAAAAATCGCTCCGACTGATCAAATTTCGCTCGTTGCGTGAAGTAAGTTTGCTTGTAAAATGTGAAATTTTGTACTTAAGACTTTTGTTACATCTAGTTATGCAAGTCATTTTTTGACCACAATCGACTGGGCAGTTTATTTACAGGGAAACCCCCCAGACTTTCAATGAAGTACATAGGGACAAAATAAGTTTGAAAATTTTGTATCATTTCTGTCACCCTTTTTTAATGGAAAATTCATATCTTGTTTACATTTTTAAAACACAAAAGCATTTTTTTTTTCAGTTAGCACTTTTTTTTCAGTTAGCGATGGCAGCGGCTGCCCTTTTTTCAGCATTTGGAAGGGGTTGCGCCTCAAAGGGTTAAAATAAGGTGGTGTTATATTTTATCAACAACCAAGAAGTAAAATATTCATTTTTCCAAGAATATCACAGTCTTTAGCTTATGATAGGATTTAGTTTATCAATATTAGTCACCAAATAATCAATAGAGTATCCTATACAATTGAAACACGGTGACAGCCCCATTGTTTTCTGGAAAAAAAAATCTTTTTATCAGTGCTCATTTTCTGTTTAGACGTTATCTGTTTCCGATATTGGTATTTTCAAATTTTATCTTTTTATGTGATTAAAGATAAGCTGTGGCACTTTGAGCTCGTAAATGTTTTAGTTCAGCTTGTTGACATACTAATATTTTCCTGTACGTAATATCATCTAATAAATAAAAATGGCAATCAGTTTGTGGGTACATTTGTTTGTTATGCCACTCTCTATATAAATATACTCCGTTGGGCAGCCCAACCTAAAAATTCGAAAGAATACTTAAAGAAAAAATCTGAAGCACTCTCATATTTTTAATACGCACTTAACCCTTTGAGGCGCAACCCTTTCCCAATGCTGAAAAAAAGGGCAGCCGTTGCCATCGCTCGACTTAACTACCAGCAAGATGGCGGACGATCGAAACGCTCACCGCGTGCCACAGATCTAGAGACCCTTTTTTTGCCCGCGACAGTCGTCAAAAAAAAGGGTCTCTAGATCTGTGGCACGCGATGAACGTTTCGATCGTCCGCCATCTTGCTGGCAGTTAAGTAGAGCGATGGCAACGGATGCCCTTTTTTCAGCATTGGGCAATCTACCCAGCTGTTTTCGCATTCTACCATTTTTCCGCAGATGTCAGTGCTGTTAAAAATAATCGTGACAGTTTTTTTTACGGAAAATGACGTGCTAAAAAGTAAAGGATTCTCGTGGAGCTGTGTCACCCGCAACTATTTTTATAGAAATCCAATCTATTCTTCGTGACTGGCAACAGTCTAAACGTCAGAGTTTGGTGTTCCCTGAGCGGGAACACTGCGCGTTAAAGGGTTAATGGAAAACATTTTTTCAAAGACTTAGAGAAATCCAACTCATTGTATAGATGATTTATTAACAATTTCCAACAACGTTGTAAAGTGTTTATGATTTCGGTTTGTCTGTCTGTCCGTCCGTTCTCTAACTGCCGTAAATATGCATCGATTTATACGAAATTTCTATATGTTATTCTTATCTACAGTGCCATGTACCCTAATGAAAATGGTGTATGTAGCATTTATAGTTCTTCTACAGGACAGCTCAAACTATTTCCAATATATTAAGTTCGATGGGCAGTCATTCTTTAAAGTGTATTTTAGATATTTAGCTACATGAAATGAAACAAAATTAATACATGCTATTAAGGATTACAAGATAATATAAAATAGTGTGTGTATCGTTAAAAGTTCTTCTACAGGAGCACTCGAATAATTGCAATACATTACGTTCCATGCCAGTTTAGAGACAGACACCCATTTAAAGCACAATACTATTCTACTATGTAATATTAGCGAATGGTCCAATGACGACAGTGTGCTCCCTCTAAAGTTACGCCAAAAGTCGCACATATTGGTGATTTTTGCGATAAATCGCCAAATAGGGCGAGAAAAAAATCTTTTGAAAAATGTATTCAGCTTGGCGATATTTTCATTATTTGGAGGGAAATCAAAAAATTACCTAATGTGGTAATAGTATTAAGGTATGCGGATTTCGATGGGAATCGTAAAAATTTATTCCTCGCGCTCTAATTATTCAATTTAGTGTGTTAAGTTCTGTTATTGCAAAGTTACGCAAGGGCTATCTGCTTAGGTGTGTGCGTGTGTGTTTACAGTTGAAGTTACGAGATCGTAACCGCAAATTTATTATAGAAGCTATTTTTATAGTTATGGAGGACATGAGGATGAATGCATGCCAGAGCACCTTTTCATGGAAAATTTTTCTGCGTTTTGAGATTCAATCAAACAAAACCACGAAAGTCTACCAGAGGGCCCAACCAACCGTTAAAAAGGACAATATCGTCAATATGCGTTTCATTAATATAGTACAGTAATTACAGCATTTTCCATCAGGAATCGTTGATATTTTTAAGATATTCAATTGCACTTTTTTTCTATTTTGTACAAATGACTTCTAAATTATAAGATATATTTATGGCTTTTGCGTATGCGTAGCTTATGATTATTTTCTATAAATTCTCGTTTTTCATCAAATATTCAGTTTTAAGTGAATGTTTTATTTGCATTGAGACTGACACAGACTTACAGGACCTACAGAACAACAAACTCTGGATGAAAAAAGGCTAAAACTATTAAAATTATTACAAAGTTTTGAAAGACTTTATTCACAAATATAAATTCCATTTTAATAAACAGTAATTCAAACTCTATTTATTAGTAAAATTATTCTGCAAAATTATCACGAATTTGCAGCATTCATGAGAAAACTCACATTTTCCAGTCTACTTCAAAAAAACAACAGTCAATTTCACCAGACTTTGTAGAATGCAGCATGTTCTTTTCAAAATTAGAAAGCAACAAGACAAGTACTATTCTAAAACATCTCTAAAATATATGAAGTTCCCGCATAACTTTATCAGTGCAAATATAACTTTCTTTTTTACTTAAAATAACTAAGGGAATGTCATTAAAAATGTTTTAAAAATGTATTCTAAGTTGGTTATTTTGTTCAAATTGCTATTTTACATAGAAATACTTTTTGGAACCGTTACCAAACACTTAGTTTTATTTTTCACACTAGTCAATTACTTAAATCAGACTACGTAACGGCCGTAAACCTCAACTGCTAACTTAGGATGGTTGAGAGCAAAATCCCAAAAATGATTTTTTTTCCGTGGAAGGTTTTGGTCCAGAATATAAACAAGCACGTTTTCTTTAAATTCGGGATCGTTGTGGGAATCCGCCAAAACCAGCAGATCACAGGCATTGTCATCAGCCAGATTGTGCTCCAGGAAACTACTGCAAATCTTCTTGATTCCGTGCACGGCATACTTGTCCCCAGCCACGTACAGCTTTTTAGCAATGTCACCATTCATATCCGGCAGCTTTCCTGAATACAAATACTGCAGGAAATGCTGAAAGATGCTCGCCTCCATGTCTTCGATTTTCACTTTGCCAGTATTGCCTTCCATCATGTCACTCGTCAGCATAGCGGCGAAAACGTCCGACCGTGCTCCCAAGAGAAGCTTGTGGGCCTTGAAAGAGTGTTCCTCGCACATGATTTCAATGTCATGGTCAGAATCGTCCTTAAACAGCCTCTCGAAATCCTGCGACAGAAACTCGAAGTGGACGTGGGAGTCGGAATGAGTTAGAGATTGAACAGATTTGTCATCTGTGGGATAGAACAAAATAAAAACAAAGATTTTAATTTCGTTTTTTGAAGAAACTCAAGAAATAGGAAGCTGCATAGGTATAGCAAAACGAAAAATTAAAGAAGCGAAACGAACATATTAATGATCGCCGTGCGAACGAGGATGGGTTACCAGAAAATATTGCATTCATCGCCCTCTACTACCGAAAAAAAATCGCCAAACGTGGCTGGCTTCGAGATAACGGAAAAGTACCCTTAAATAAAATAAACTCAGCAATGATTTCTCCCGCTTAGCACAGAAATCCAAAATAGAAATTCATTTTTTAAAAATATCAAAAAATCGCCGATTATAACTATAGAACATTTGTTTTATTCGCAAATCATTAGAGATCTTGACAAGAGATGGCGCCATCAACGACATGACGCATGCATACTTCGTATGGAACGCCCTCTTCACGTCGAGAGATGGAGGAAATAGGATCACAGGTTCACCTGATGATGAGCACGACAGTGGCTGAAATATGTTTTCAAAAACTTTTAAAGTGGTACTGTTTTTTAAGTGTTTTTTAACTAATGTTTTAGGGATGTTCATTAAAAAAATTAAATATATTTCATTCCATTGATATGTTTTCATGTCCTTTTTTTCCCCCAAAACATTTACAAATCATGATAGGACGTGTTCGGATCGATTTTTCCAAAATTTTATATTTCAACTTTTTCTCTTTTGTAGATAATGAGTGATCTGTTAATTCTACAAGTTGAAATTTGTGCTTAAATTAAAGCTAATTGAGTTTCATACCATTAAATATGTGTGACTTTTCTGTTTAGTGTGCATTTTCCCATGGCTCAATACTCTAGTAAAATCTTTATCTTTCTTTTGTGGCAAACATGGCCCACATGTGAAACGCTGCCTGTCGGAAATTTTGCAAGTACAAAACAGTGGATCAAATTGTTGCAAATTTAATCCTTTTTAAAAACTTGTAAGCTTTATCACTATAATGCAGTGGGCTAGAAATAATATATAGTAAAAATTGGAAATAGTCAGGAAATTTAGTGTTAACTAAGCTGTGCACAAAATAATGCAAGTCAAAGGTTCAACCTAGCAACCCTACTGGCTCTAGAAAACATATTAAAATATTAGAACTACTTAATATTTTGCAGTTTTAGTACTTTTTATATACAAATTGGCTGACTTATAAGTACGTTTTTATGAAACTAATATACATAATACCAGGGTTGTTAAAAACCCCAACCCACTGGGCTGTTTCAGGGTTTTGGGGGTTTTTCGGGTTTTATCTAGGTTTTACGGGTTTTATCTAGGAATTTTGGGTTTTGTCAGGGTTTTTCGGGTTTTGTCTAGAAATTTTGGGTTTTGTCTAGAAATTTTGGGTTTTGTCTAGAAATTTTGGGTTTTGTCGGGGTTTTTTGGGTTTTATCTAGAAATTTTGGGTTTTGTCTAGAAATTTTGGGTTTTGTCGGGGTTTTTTGGGTTTTGTCGGGGTTTTTTGGGTTTTGTCTAGAAATTTTGGGTTTTGTCGGGGTTTTTTGGGTTTTATCTAGAAATTTTGGGTTTTGTCGGGGTTTTTTGGGTTTTGTCTAGAAATTTTGGGTTTTGTCGGGGTTTTTTGGGTTTTGTCTAGAAATTTTGGGTTTTGTCTAGAAATTTTGGGTTTTGTCAGGGTTTTTTGGGTTTTGTCTAGAAATTTTGGGTTTTGTCAGGGTTTTTTGGGTTTTGTCTAGAAATTTTGGGTTTTGTCAGGGTTTTTTGGGTTTTGTCTAGAAATTTTGGGTTTTGTCAGGGTTTTTTGGGTTTTGTCTAGAAATTTTGGGTTTTGTGAGGGTTTTTTGGGTTTTGTCTAGAAATTTTGGGTTTTGTGAGGGTTTTTTGGGTTTTGTCTAGAAATTTTGGGTTTTGTGAGGGTTTTTTGGGTTTTGTCTAGAAATTTTGGGTTTTGTGAGGGTTTTTTGGGTTTTGTCTAGAAATTTTGGGTTTTGTGAGGGTTTTTTGGGTTTTGTCTAGAAATTTTGGGTTTTGTGAGGGTTTTTTGGGTTTTGTCTAGAAATTTTGGGTTTTGTCAGGGTTTTTTGGGTTTTGTCTAGAAATTTTGGGTTTTGTCAGGGTTTTTTGGGTTTTGTCTAGAAATTTTGGGTTTTGTCTAGAAATTTTGGGTTTTGTCAGGGTTTTTTGGGTTTTGTCTAGAAATTTTGGGTTTTGTCAGGGTTTTTCGGGTTTTGTCTAGGAATTTTGGGTTTTATTAGGGCTCTTGCTTAGATTTTTGGCGTTTTTTCGGGTTTTATCAGGTTTTTTTCAGAAGGGATGGGGTTTCAGAATATGTGAAAACATTTCGCTAATTACTAAATACAACTTAAAGCAACTAACTGATTGCAAAAATTAATTATATATAAAAAATGGTTAAATTAGTAGAAATAACTAATTACAATTATTAATCATACATGAAAAAACGTGTAAATCAATAACAATCCCAATCATGGTATGGAACTCTTAAGCTAATGATTTTTTATGGTTAAAAGATCTTTATTCATTTTAATTCAGGAAGGAAAAAAAAATTCTCTAGAAAGTTTTTATGCCAATGTAAAGGTTTTTTTTTTCTTTGGTAGTGGTGGTGTGGGAGGAGGGGGGAGCTGTTTATAAACTTTGCAAGTGGTATACTGATATTAAAAAATGTATTATCTACGTAATTAAAGATGAAATTTTGAAAAAACCCAGTTGGGTTTTTTTCAAGTGGGCTGTTTCGAAAAAACCGGCCCGGGCTGGGCAAAATCATAACAACCCTGCATGAAACTGATGTACGTCAATGAACAGTGAGAGCTACTGGATACAACGGCTTCGGGTCGGGAAATGTTTTGAAAAAAATTGGTGAAAGTTTCCGATTGCAAGAGGCCAAAACAATACGTTAAAATAACAATACAATACAGTAATATAAAAATAATGACTATACAATACAATAAAATTAAATTCATTTTTTTCCGTTAGATAATATTTCCTGTTTTGCAGAAGAATATCTAACTGGAATAAAAATGCTTATAAGCGACAAAATAAATAAATAAATAAACCTTTTAGATCATTTTCATCTGGAACGGGACAAGAAACTTTTATTTTATTTCCGTAAATTAAATTTTAGTGAATTAGAATTTTTCCACTTTAATGTACACTTTGAAATTTGTGCCTAGTGTCAGCGAAATTCTTTAAAATACCTTTTTTATTCCCTAACACATTCTGAAAAATTTACCCTTTATGTCATGTTTCTTCTGTTAAGTTTAAAATATTGTAACATAACATATTTCTTTCTATTAAGTTTAAAATATTGTAATAAATCTTTTAGAAATATTGAAAGTACCAGCTTTTGCATTCGAATTTGATACGAGCCTAGAGCTAATAAAGGCGTGTTTAGAAAGTGGCTTTTCCAGGTGATCCGAACTTTAACCATCTTACACTGTAATGATAAAAGTCATTGAATAGCCTTTCGGCTCGTATGGCCTGTAAAACTTACTGTCTGAACATCCTTTAGAGCACTACAAAATGCGCAAAAGAAGAGACATTTTAAACAAGATTTACCTTTAGGAATATTACCACATTGTATATGGACTTCAAAACGCAGCAACTGGCCTTCCTGGATGTTTGGCACGAAGGTAAACATTTCCTGGGCACTGCACCTCCAAATGCACGAATCTGGATCTTTCACAATGGACTTCTGACGCGGCATCGAACGTGTTTCATGATATAAATCTACCTCCGCATGCATCGCTTTGGGGACTTCGTTATGCTCGATAGATCTGAAAACCAGCTCATAAGAACCATGGTTTTTAATTTCCCTGTACAAGCAAAGATCGTAAGTTCCGTCCCATGTCCTAAATGTTTCAGTGCAAACATCATCGCCTTGAGCTGGTGTAGGAACTGTCCATTCAATGAAGACTTTCTCAAAAGTTTCACATACGAATGTACCATCCATTTTCGTGTTTTGTATTTAAATCAAGATTGTTTTTCTGTTCTGCACTTGTATAATAAACTCTTGTCCTGTAAACTTCAATTATAATATCACACGTATTTCTGTTAGAGATTAAACGAACCAGGTTTGCATTCTTTCTGTCACCACAAAAAGATAAGAGACAAGAACTAAAGTTGCAACTGCTGCATTATATTGATACGGATTAGATATCAAATACCAAAAAAAGGTAAATGTAACAAAATTTCCTTCTTCGCAGCAGCAATAAGTTTTCCGTGAGCCTCTGCTCGCTTTATTCATAACATAGGGCGCATTCGTAAACGACAAACTCGTTGCACGCGTTTTCGGAAGAAAACTGGAATGCGTTTGTTCAGTACAGTTCAGTGCTATCAGTTTCTTTTGCCTTTACGAACAACTTCAGTTTATTAAGTTTCGTCGCCTAGGAGATGTGTGTGTTTACAATATGCGTATGTTGTTATTTTTATCGAGAAGTTTTTAGTGCATACTCAGTATAAAATAAATATGATTTAAAAAGAAAGAATGGCCATCATTGAAGTGCACTAATTAAAATTTAGAAATTTCAACTTAAACTTCCCTTTTTTCAAACCTATTTACCAAGAGAAGTTCAAATTTCGCTGATAACGGTTTAAATAAACGTCAATCTCAACACTAAAATATGCAATTTTGAATTTACTAAAGTGAAAAATACAAGAAAATGGTTACCTTTGACAATTATGTACCTCCGTTGTAGTTTTTAACATCTTCTTGAATTTCCTCATCGAAAAAATAATATTTGCAGCTTCAGCAAACCTAAAATACTTTTCATAACAACATACTTTTCCATAACGGCGGACACCATTTCTAAACAAAAACAACTTGCAGAATGTGTATCTTCTCAACAACTGTATGAACCTGCTCCGTGCTCAGTTTACTTAGTTTAAAACTAACCGCACTCAGTTTTGTATACGAACGCTCTAAGGTGTTCGTAACTGAATACACTCAGTTTCCTTCACGAACACCTTAAATAGAAACTCGTTGCACGAGTGTGACTCGTTTGGCGTTTGCGAATGTGGCCATAATTTTGTTAAGCATTTATATAAAAGCTCACTAATTTCCCGTTTTTACGCTTAGCCCTTTACTGTTCGGCTCGTTCACGTCAAAAAGATTGGTAGAGTGGTTGCTTTCGGATAAGAAATTAGTCAAGCGCTCCAACGTATGTGCGGAAAGCAAACTTGCAGTCCCTAGTAACGGATGGGGAAAATCTAACCTATAAGAAAATTGCCTAGTGATCATTTCTGAAATGAAAATTTAACCCTTTATAAGGCGTGGGTATGTGCAGAGAGTCGAAATTACTTGGAATTTTTGTGGCCCATTTTTTAGAATTAATTCATATATTTCCCCTCTACTGTAATATCCTACGTAAAAATTGGAGAAACAAGTACTAAACAATCATAGAAATTTTGCAGGAGAATACATTAATTATGCACAAAATCAAAGTCGGAAAACTACCTGCTGCTTGTACACGGAATGAAACGCAAAAATATATAATTAAAAGTGATGAATCTTATGCTCAATTTTCGAGTAATTATTCGAGCTTTCCTTAACCCATTTGTGCCTGAATATTTTTGCGACTTTCTGCGATTTTTACTGATAACAGAAATAATAGATAAACTTCTGATGTCAAATTCTTGAACAAGGGATGATTTCTTTTAAAATCATTATGCATAAAAATCGAAATATCAACATCCTACTTGGTTATGTTAAAATATTTTGTAGAGTTGAGGCTCAATACTCATGAATAAAGGCTAGGAAAAATAAATAACGTTTTCGACTCATAGCGAAAATGCCGTCCCAAAAAAGGGACACTAGGCATAAATGGGTTAAAATTGCGAATGAAAGAAAAGTTCATAAGCCAAATATTATTCAAAATCTAGACGTATGGAAAAAATATACATCCAATAGAACTGAACAAAAATCAGAAAATTCGCTAATGACTGTTGATTTCTGTATTGAATAGACCGTAGGTGGTAAGTATTTTGCCACTGCCTGATAAAGGGTTAATTAAGTACTTTACCTGTTGAATAACATTTTAATAGCGCATGTAAGAGTTTTTCCTCTTCTGAAAAAAAAGTATATATTTCAAACTGGTAGTATGTAACTGTTAAAAGCATACGGGTCTTATTACCTGAATGCTTGTATATATGTTTTACGTGCTCGTATATATCGTGCAATCAGCAAGAAGCTGAAATCATAATTTGTACTTTAGTGTAAATAAAGAAACTTAGTTTTAATGAAAGTCCATTTAATAGACTCTCCTATATGCATTACCACAAACTCTGCCAAAGTCCATATGCTTTTGGTAATTTTTTGTGCCTCGATATTTCTCCCAACCCAAACTACTGAAGTTAATAGGAATACGATTTGCGCATACATGGATCCGGAAAGAAAAGGCTCACCTGCACTTTAGCACTCACCTGTACTAGTTACATATATTAATATAGTATACGAATAACGTAACTTTCATTTTTGCTATACATAAAAAAATTTCATAATTTGCAAGCTTCATATTTATATGAAGCTTGCGCACATGAAATATGATATTCAGTGCTTACGCACATACTATATAAAATATAGTATGTACATACGCACATAGTATACATATTATATATACTATACATATAAAATATACTATACGCACGTACATACACACATACGCACATACTATATAAAAATACGCACCACTTTTTTTCAATGGTTCCATTTCATATTTCGAAAAGTTAGCTCATTTTAACCCCGGATAGATATTTCCGATTCCTATAAACTAAAAATTAACGAATTATGATCTTCCAAACTTTTTCGTCCCCTTGTGTAAAAATATTTATTCGTGATATTAATATGCTGATATTTATTCCTACAATTAGAACGGGCTAGAATCCCCCAGAAAGTCCTCCAAGGAGGGCATTCCCCCTGTAGGCCTAGCACCCTAATTCAAACAGTCGGCCTTAATCTTCAATCAATCAGAAGTGAAATTTGGTAACATGAAATGTGGTCATTCAACTTAAACTGTAAGAGTCGAAATTAAAAAAAAAAAAACGATTAAATTATGAGATTTTTCTAAAATCATTTCAAAATATGTAAATATTTGTCCATCATTTATAAACCAATGAAGCGAATGAAATAAAACTTAGTATCATTGTAGATAGTCATTTAAACTACAGGCATCGAAATATTTGAATTCTTTTTTTTTTTTTTTTAGGTTTTGAGATTTTGTGAAAACTGTGTATACGTTTGTTCCAATCCTGAAAAACGGAAATGGAATAGAATGAAATTTGGAATTATGTTAGATGTTAAGCTAATTTAAACCATAGATGTTAAAATTGTTTTAAATATTTTATAGATTTTGAGATTTTGAGTAAATCTTATAAATGTTTGTTCTCTCAAAATGACTTTAGAAAATACAATGAAATTTTAAAACTTTTTTAAAATGTTTTTTTTTTTTTTTTTTTAGATTTTATGAAAATTGTACAAAATTTT
Source organism: Cheiracanthium punctorium (assembly GCA_038373885.1). Lineage (NCBI taxonomy): Eukaryota > Metazoa > Arthropoda > Arachnida > Araneae > Cheiracanthiidae > Cheiracanthium > Cheiracanthium punctorium. The sequence continues at coordinate 312,019 of JAWZYV010009733.1, forward strand.
CTTGCGGCATAATGTTAAATTATTTACAGTGCATCAAACGAAATTTAGTTACAGGTTCGGAAAAACCTCTCGAATTGAAAAGGGTATTCAACTAAAATAAATATTTTTGAAAATGAAAATATTTCTCTATTGTCAATTTTTCGCGTCACTTTCTTGTTCTCTAACCTGTAATGTTTTAACTGCACACAGAAGTTATAACTTTGCTTTCTATACTAGTGCCAATTTGCTAGTTTCATTCTTTGTACTGTTACAAATGCTGACGAAAATTCAGGCTTTTTGGTAATTTGCACTACATACTAACCCGTCAACGACGGATACTTCAGCTAGTATATGAATATGTATGATACGACAAAGTACGAAGCACTTGCGATTAATATTGTATATTCTACTTTGGCTTGCCATTTCACGAAGTGGTTGGGAATCCTTGGTCAAAGCTCGAGAAATGATAATGGTAGATTGACCGGTAGCTATTTGCCTTTACAAACAATTTCATATTTTTTGAAGCGATATTTCGGGAGACAATGTGATATGGGATCTTTAGCATTAGGTCTATGGAGTGGAAAAAGACTAAGAATCACCCTTAAAGATAGTTGACAAATTGAGTAGTCAATTTGCTTTTGTATTCATACACGATACGCAAAGCATTTGCTGAAGATATAATGCGCCATTTTGAAGGGCGCAAATCTAATCTTCTTTACACTATCACGTTGCTACACCATATACCTTCACTGAATAATTTCTGATGTATCTTTAATATGAGAACAGAATAACACGAGATCATATTTTTATGAATTACAAGCTTATTTTTAACTCAGAGGTGTCAATTATATTTTAACTCGTTTCCGAAACAATAGAGCAGTTTCAACCACGTGACCGGCAGGACTCTACCAATAAAAACTCGTTTTTGAAGTGATGTCTGTCCACCAGGAATTTGAATGAACCAATAGAAACCTCATATTATTCCACCAGGAATGAATTGTGACGTAATCTGAAACTGCTCTATTGAACTTTTTAAAAAAAGTACACAGAAGTACTCATTTTCAAATACTTCATTTTTTACAGTGTGTAAAACAATCTGTTCTTGATTTCTTTCTTCCTACTTTGGGCGATTGTCCCAAACCACTACGCGAATTGGCCGGCCAATTTGCGAACTATCTGATTTCGGGCTTTGGCCGTAACATAAATTATAGTTTCATTCATATTAGTGTTTTTAAATATGCCTATTTCCGTACGAAGAACGCGTACATCAACTAGAATCTATACAATCACGCACAAATTTTTACATGCATTTCTGATAAAGAACGAAAGCAAACCCGCATCTCATTTTGTAATGCTAAAAATGCATTTAGAGAAAACAACAGCTGGATCATGTCTTGTATCATGTTTTGATGTGGCTTTAAAGTACCGCGTTAAAATGGCGAACACTTCTATTATTAGACCTGTGAGACACGTGTTTTATATGCCCGAGCATTTATTAAGAGGTTAAAGGGTTATTTACCTTCAGTAGTAAACTCAGATAGTGGTGTTCGAAAGTCGAACAAGGTTTGCAATTTTTGATGATTGATCACTAAATTTTGTGCCAAAATGCGACAATTCATTAAAAATATATTTCGAGTATAGAGATGCTTGGCGAATATTGTAAAATAGTTTTATTAGGCGATTTCAACATAGATTTTAATTCCGAAGAAGTGTTTCATAGAACAGAGAAGACAAATACGGTACACTCATAGATTATGATGCACTTTCGAAATGATATTTATAAAGGTGAAGTATAATTTGACTATGTCTGGCGAAAATTGCTAAACAATTTTGGTAGGAGTTTTTAATATAGATTTCTATTCCGAAGAAGTCTTTTTATAGAGCAAGGAAGGAAAACACCGTACGCTCATGAATTATGATGAACGTTTCGATCATCCGCCATCTTTCTGGTAGTTAAGTCGAGCGATGGCAACGGCTGCCCTTTTTTCAGCATTGGGAAAGGGTTGCGCCTCAAAGGATTAATACGCATTTTCACGTATAGTTCTCCGCTCATTGCGTCTCTACTTTTTTCAAGCACCGTGCTTAACACGTCACTCTTAAGATTGCAATACACAAACTCGGTCCCATTTCTTTGCCAAAGTTACCTAACAAAAGCACTTTAATTTTGATGAATACGGCTCGTTTTGTTAACCCTTTGAGGCGCAGTGATCCCTCTCTGGGATCACCAAACTCTGACGTTTTGATAGTTGCCAGTCACGAAGAATAGATTGGATTTCTATAAAAATAGTTGCGGGCGACATAGCTCCACGAGAATCCTTTACTTTTGAGCACGTCCTTTCCCGTGAAAAAAATGGTCACGATTCTTTTTAACAGCACTGGCATCTGCTGAAAAATGGAAGGACGCAAGAACAGCTGGATAGATTGCCCAATGCTGAAAAAGCACAGCCAGTTGCGTCAAAAAAGGGGACTCTAGATTTGTGGCACGCGATGAACTTTCAATCGTCCGCCATCTTGCTGGTAGTTAGGTCGAGCGATGGCAACGGCTGCCCTTTTTTCAGCATTGGGAAAGGGTTGCGCTTCAAAGGGTTAAGCACGAAATACGACTCTCAGTATTTTTCCTTACAAAGATTGTGGCCATAACAACAAAAATCTGGGAAATTCATTCAGAACTATTCTTTGTTTTGACTTCCGTACAATAACAGATTGTATAAACATTTGGAATTTCGTTTCGCATTTAGTATAAACTTCGCTTAGTAAGTCATATTCAAGAGGCTTCCGAGAGTGGTGTACTAATGACGTTTGATTGTAGAAGTACTACTGACTATGGATTTCAAAGAAATTCCTTAGTTAGCGACCGATTTTTTTTAAAGAGTACAGCGAGTGTTTTTTTATGCGACGTATTTCTTTTCTTTTAGTTTCCTTACTTTAATTTCGATTGGGCTGGACTTCCTAGAAAGTTGTATGGGAAAATGTTTACTTATGTCAGTGTCATTGAGCTTTACAGAAGATATTTCTAAACATTACTTTCGAAAATTGAATTTTCGATAACTGTCCTTTAAGATTTCCAGTCATTTCAAAAATAAATACAATCGTAGCTAAACAATACCCCGCTCCAAGAAAAATAAGAGGCCCTTTTATGTCTATCATAGACAAAGGCCTTTTACTGTCAACTTCGTTAGTTCGGAGTGATTTATGAAACATCCTGTATGTCTCTTTGAATCCGATGATTCGCAATATTCTAGCGTAGATGCCCGAAGCCCAAATCCGGCTTATCACGGAATCTAATTCGCTTTTGCAACAAAAATCTTTCCTTAAACCTGCTGATTCTAAGACCGGGAAAAAGCTGTCGTCAGAAACAAAGTAATTAGCTTTTAGTTTGGACATAAAGTAGTACGGTGCGATATAGACGTTGACAGTGTCGGATTCAGTATCGCTCAGTACGCTTTCGAAGTCGAAAGTGTTTTTGCCCCTTTTCAAGTCCTTTCCGATGATTGCTGAATGTCCGCCAGCCTTTATCAGAGCATCGATTATGTACGAACCGGGACCTGTGGCGCAATGATGACTTCCTTCTGCAACAGCAACTGCTAGTTCTGGAATACTTCGTACACCAGTCATCGATGGGAATGTCAGGAAAGATAGCAACACGGCAGTGAAGAACCATCTTAAGAACATTTGGGTTACCATCCAGCAGGTTTTGAGGACGCATTCTCTAGTACTGATCGAACAATCTAAATGGCAGAAAAACTTGCAACCAATCAAATATCGGAGAGATCGACTCCTTTGGAATAGTTTGTGATGGATTATTGGCAGTGAAACAACACATGCTAACAAACACATCCATACGGCTGCTGAAAATGGCTTTAAAACACCCGTCGAACTGATTGAGGGCTGTAATAATTTTGTAGCAAAAACCAGTTTGTCTGTGTGATAGGGATAGCTGAATTCTACTGCTTGGCTTCTTTCTTCCGTTATAGCCAATTTATAGAAGACCATATCAGCTTCTTTACGTTGAACCATACCGACCATACCACTCCAAGTTCCATCTGATAAAATTCTTCCGAATTCTCCATCAGCTGGAGATACAAATCTATAGGTGAAATTTAACGCTGAAGAGAGAACTTGAATTAAAAAATCATCAGAACTATCAAATATTTGAGTCTGAATCGTTGCTGATTCGTTTATCTCTACAACACCATTTCTTGGTATTGAAGTAATTGTTAAAATTTTTGGAAAGCCCATCATTTTAAGATAAAGTAATTTTTATTTACTTTCGTGAATAATTTAAAAACAACAAAATCATGTAAATGAATGCAAACCACACATTCATATGAGCACACAAATTTGAAGAATGAATAACCATGAGCTGTGTGAAGAAAACGTATGCTAGTGAAATTTTTACTCAATGTTTTCCACAAAAATTCAACCCACGCATTGTATTGAGTCAAATAATGATGTCGTGTTTTAGAAACAAGGCATCAATTTGGAACAATTTCACTCTGTTCACCTGACAAGCTGCATTAAATAATCTATGATTCTCTATCGCATGTTCTCAAATAAATTATTAGAGATAAAAGCTCTGTAAAACATAGGAAACGGCGAACATAGATTTTATTAAGTAATGCATTGTTATGGAATACATTTCTTTTGAAACGAAAGAGAATATTATAGTGTCAAAATGATTTTCCATTTATTTTTAAACATACTTGTGAAAGATTGAAAACCACAAAAGCTCATTAATATATATATCTTTTATGTTACAGCTCTTTATATTATATTATGAAATTATTCATCTGTACGCATAAACAGTTATTTCAGTTTGATTGATAACTGAAATGTACTGAAAGGCAATATATGTTTAATGAATTTTCATGTATTTTAGATAAAACATGACAGTGATTTATATTTAGCACCTATGACACTTTCTTTAAAAAGCACCACTACGAACTTCATCGATAAAACTCAAAAATAATACATTACTTAATAATATCAGTGTTTGTCGTTTCCTATACGACCAGCAGTATTTTTATCGAATTACATTCAGATGTTTAAATAAATTGGATTTTGATTACTACAAAATTAATCTTTAACATAATGTAAAATAAGTATTACATAGGTTATCCATGGGCACCGCTAGGATTTTTTTTATAAAGATGGGGGAAATGTCTGATCACGATGAATGCGCACATGCACACACACGCGTTATAGCGTTTCTGTAGATTTTTATTCTGAGATTCAATTAAATAAATTTAAATAAAATTACTGTTTAATTAAGCAAATCTGATATTAAAAAAAACAGATTTCACACTTTGTGTATTTATTTACAATTTTGTATGATTTCCTCACACAAAGGTGAGCATTTGCCCACACTTGCCTATAGCTGCTGGCGCCCAAGAGGGTGTCCCCAAAAAAAAGAGTAACATTCTTTAATTCTTTACATCTTGCCTATTTTCTAATGATAATCTCACATAATAAACATTTCCGGAAAATTTATCGAAATTTTCCATAATAAAATCAAACTAAATGTTGTCCATGACCTACACTGAAGAGTCAAAACATTATGACCACCTACACAATTGCGCCTTGGCATGGATACTACGAGTTCTTGGTAGATAACTGAAGGCAGATTGTATCAAATATTTAAGCAGCGGTCACACAAAATCGCGATATTGACACAATGTAGGGTGTTTGAGCTCTGAGCTGCCGGGGATAGGGGAGCAGTTGATCTCATGAAAGAGGGCGTACCTTGACACGACCATCGATGTGATGAAGCCGAAACCGGGATTCATCCGACTAGGCAATTCACTTTACATATCCATGATCCAGTCTCGATGTCCCCGTATCCACTGTAGACGTAGTTGTCAATAACGCTTGGTAAGCATGGGCACGCAAGTGGGACGTCTGCTCCGAAGTAGCAGTGTCCGCTGTGTCCAGCAGTGTCCGCTGAATCGTGTGTCCGAAAACACCTGTACTTGGACATGCACTGTATTGGGCTGTCAGATGAGTCACTGTCCTACGCCGATTTTGCTGTAGTAGGCGGGACAGTCTCCGACGTCCTCTTTGATGATGAGTGGGTGCCCAACATCTTGGCATCTATTGCTGGTTTCACCGTCATTAATCCACTTTTTATAAATACTAACAACGGCAGATCGTGAACAACCGACCAGTCGTCCAGTTTCGAAAACACTCGTTTCGAGTCTTCGCGCCATTACAATATGAGCTCTGTCCAATTCGCTTAGATCAACAGTCTTTCCCATCACTCACAAACGTAAGAGCAAGTATGATTCCTTACCTTCTCCAGCAACAGTTAAATGCCATTCAAACTTAACTTGCTTTCCATGACATCCAGACGATATTTATAGAAAAATGCTGGGGTGGTCATGATGTTTTGGCTGCTCAGTGTATGTCGCTCTAAAAATTATCATAATGTGTGACTTCCATAACCTCTCAAGTCCAACTGAAGAAATATTGAGAATATCAAGAAAAACTAAATATTTCTTGGACATTTGAACTTGATTTGAACGATATTTTTTTCATAGTTAGGAACATTTGTAATTCCGTTCAAGTGAAAATTTCCTAGAAATATTCAGTTTTCCATGATTTTCTCAATATTTATTTCGCTGGAGTTCCTTGGTTTCTTGATTATCACACAGAAGACTCAGAGAATCGAGAAACAAACTAATACTTAGTACATTCTTGCGGAGACAATCCCTGCCAGAACAGGTCTTAGAATAGCCACCAGTTTACCTTTGGAGTATTCAGGGATGTCATGGACATAGCCGTACCAAGGCTTTTGTGGCCACTTCAAGAGGTAGTGTTTTCCAATGAGCATGTAAGGGTTTTGACTCACGCCTTGATGGTCGGCCCCATACTTTGTCGCAAAGGAAGAAAGAAATAAAGAAATGTCACGTCATGATTGGGACCCAAAAAACACCTTGTTTTGATGCATCTATTTCATAGTTCTGATATTAGTGACATTTATAATCATATTACCGATGTTTCAAACGTGTCGTTTGTCGTGGCAATGGGGCATGCGTGCAGTTGATTGCCGACCTTTGACCTACAGCAATGCTTTTCTGTTCGCGTTCGCTGAAGTTATGTAAAGACTGGAAGCCCGCTGTGGAGGCAATTACAACGAGTGCTAGAAAAAACATTTCACGAAAATCTGTCTATAATCTTCGTCCACCTAAGACAAATAACATCATATTCAATTTTTATTGCACACCCAAATAAATTTAATGCCCTTCTGGAAACGCGTGAAAACTTTTCGCATTCGAACGATTTCGTTTTCTGTAAACAGACCCTCTTACATTAATGCTTCATGCAGACGATCATTTTAATGAAAAAATTAAACTATGTTATCTGGCAAAACTGTTTAAATCGAATTTGAATCCCAACTTTCCCTTTAAAGCCTGATGACCTTGAATTCAATAGGACGTCATGTCAATTGCGATCCAGCTAATTTTGTCACGTAAATTAAAAATTCTTTTACTCTCGGAAATAAAATAGAGCTGAAAATATCGGGAAAATCGCTTAAAAGTGGAGTAACGAGTGGATTTTAATATTTTTAAAGTACCGTAAATTGTTTTCTACATTTTTATATTCATAATTATGAAAGCGGATCCTACAAGCGGTGTAGATATTACTAGACTTTTTGTGCTTAACTTTTTAATCTTTGAGTAATGGTGGTAAATGTTTTATCCTGGAGTGGGTACCTGGATTTGTTACAAAATCAGTGAGTCAGGGATCAGCGTAATTATATAGTAAGATTACGAAGCTTGTTAAATTTAATCTTTAATACTCTTCTACTTCTCTAATGCATCAAGAATTATTTTCTATGAAAATAGAACAACCCAAAACTGAGGGGTTGGTGCCCCCATTCCATCATGGGTATTATGTAGAAATCTGGGCGTAAGTCTAAGATTTGCTTGTGACCGTGGCTCTCAAACTGCGCTCTCACCGCCAGCTAGTGACCACATCCAGAGCATCTCATTCAAAGATGATTTGAAAATCATTGCCATCTGTGTAAAGTGCCAAGTTTTAGACGCATTCTAGACTGCTTCGGCCTCTCCAAGGAGAAAATTTACTAAAATCCGCTCCTTGTCGTGGCATTTCTTCGAGTCAGCGGTATTTTGGATGTGGGCCTCTACCACGACGTTATCGGAAAATATCAGTGATGGATAGTTCTTGCTCACGGATAGTCAAATACTTCGGATAAATAGCCTCCACTCTCTTTTTGGTGCTAGCACGATAAAGTGCCGAATAAAAGAGGGTATTTTTGTACCTGCTAGGTCATTGTCGACACTGGGACCGATCTACCATTCAAAACACACGGATTTCTCCCCTTTTTTTTGAACGAAGGCATTGTCTTTAGAATTTCTGAGGGGTCGGAAGAGATCCATCAAGAAAGGGATGTTCCTTTTGATAGGGAGAGTGATAGTCACCCGCGCCAGGGGAGTGCTTAACACTCCATAATACAGTTGAGGGAGTGCTTAGCACTCCATAGTACACGCAATAAAAATCATCCATCTTCTACTCTCCAGTATCGGAATGAAAGTTTTCGCCTTCATCCAACGAACGCGAAAAAACAGCATTATTTCCGATAGTGAATAACAGTTCCGATAGTGATAGTTTTTTCACTAAAAACGTGATTGATTTCGAGCTCTCTAATAGCACAAATGCCCCTGTGACTAAAATGCGTCCATACAATACACTCACAATAGAGTTACAAACAGTCGCAGCGACGCCAGAGCTTGGTCTCGACACGGTGTCTAATCCGGCCTCTGTGACTACACAATGTGACCCCTCAGAGTAGTCACAATGCGACCCTAATGCAACTACAGAATTGGAATGCAAGTTTTCGCCTTCATCTGACTTGTCGGGAAAAAAACAGCATTATTTCCGATAGTGAATACGACAATGAAACAATTACGATAGGATTGTGATAGGGCACATCGGATCTTTCCCGGAGTGTGACATCATGAGAAGAGAAGGCTCGACTTATTCGCTACCGAAAGCTTCCGATACTATGGTGGTAAGCCCCTGTTCTGACTCCGTCTGACCTCGAAGGATTAGAAACAACAAAAACAACAAAGAACGATAAGCAATGTCAAAGCAAGTAAGCGTTTATTTCATGGCATTAATACAATTAAGCATTTACTGCCTGATTTGACTTAGGTGAACAGTCTTTGTATGAATACAATGACAGTGAAAAACATCGCTGACTGTTACAAGCATTACAAGAAGTTATAAAAAATCTGATTGAAACTGATATTTTCTCAATTGATCAAAAGTGCTTATAGTTTTTAAAAAATAGCTCTTTTCATTATTCATCCCATTATATAATGTACAGTAAACTCTCGATTTTCCGCAGAATAGGGTGACGCGATAACTACGGATAAGCGAATTTCTGGAGAGGCTGAATTTCTCTGATAATCCGCAAAATAGGTGAAAAAGGACAAAAATCAACACACACAAATTCATTTAAACCAATTTTAATAATTATAATAGTAGTACATACTTACACACATACAGCTGTATACATAGAGTTGTGACTTCATGAACGGTATTCTAAATTTTTAACAAATAAGTCGATTAACCCTTTGAGGCGCAACCCTTTCCCAATGCTGAAAAAAGGGCAGCCGTTGCCATCGCTCGACTTAACTACCAGCAAGATGGCGGATGATCGAAACGTTCATCGCGTGCCACAGATCTAGATACCCCTTTTTTGACGCAGCTGGCTGTGCGCCCTTTTTTCTGCATTTGGCAATCTATCCAGCTGTTCCGAGACCTTCGCAAGCAAGGTTTGCTGGCTGAAGGGATACGTCATCCTAAGTAGGCCGATTTAGGTATAAAATGAAAATTTGTAGAATAAAATTAAAATTCTGGTTGCTCATCATCATTTTATCAAATTTATCAGTGTTTAAAAACATATATTCTGAACAAAAGTTAAAATTATATATATATAAGTATTAAACACGGGAGCTGCAATCATAATTTCTAAATGCATTTTTAGTGTCATATTTAATCCGTAACCAATAATAAATCAAGATAAATGTAAGAAATAATAAATTTTATAAACTGATAATAAGCAACCACAATCATAATATTGCTATCAACTTTTAATTTTACGTCTAAATTCGGTATACATAGAATGACTTAATATTTGGGACAGCAGGTCTTGTTTGCGAAAGTCATGGCTGTTCTCGCATTCTTCAATTTATCAGCAGATGTCAGTGCTGTTAAAAATAATCGTGACAATTTACGAGAAATGACGTGCTAAAAAGTAAAGGATTCTCGTGGAGCTATGTCACCCGCAACTATTTTTACAGACATCAAATCTGTTCTTCGTGACTGGCAACAGTCAAACCGTCAGAGTTTGGTGTTCCCAGAGCGGGAACACTGCGCCTTAAAGCATTAACTGTTTTTGTTTTTTTATTTCGAAGCTCCTCTTCTATATTTGCGATTCTAGATTTTTAAAATAATTTTGTAGCAAGGTGATGTGACACTTGAAATGACAAGGTGTAAACATTGGGGTGGCAAGGAAAATGACCTCGGTCAATCAATGGTCAGTTTAATCTGGTCACCGAATCCTGGCAAATGTCATATTCGTCCATCTTACAGGTTTCGGTGACCTTGGTGGCGGAGGGGGGAGTTCCTTATTATTAAAATGTGCCTCATATATTAAGAAATGTAAAAAATTATAGTATATGATCGTCAAAAGGCTGCGATATATGTTTAAATAAAGTTGGTCAGGGATTATCCAATACCAGTAATATCAAAAGTATTATATTACTGGTATTATAGTACTAGTACGTACTTATGCAATCATTGTTTTCTTTTGTAATTGAGATCATCTTACGTAATTTCTTTCCCTTGGAGAGCTGTTGGAAAGTGATTTAAGACAGCATATATACTTACTCCCATATCTCCGATACTTTTTAGGATAAAGTGCTCATATTTTGTGCATTACCTGAGCCAATTTTACCATGCAGGTAAATTTTTTGTACTCGTAGGGGAGCATATCAAAATTTAAATTTTGTATTTATTAAGATTTAATGTGACAATTTCATTTGATACCATAAAATCCTGTACCTTCTTTTAAGTACTTTTGGAATTTATTGTATATGTCTATGATCAATATTTAATGAATAAACGCCTAGGTCGGTGTTTCTTGGACACCCTGTTTATATACACGCACAAACGCAGAGATGAAGTGTTTAAATATTCTAAGTCGGTTTGCTTTGTAGAGGACATGAACATTTTTTTCTAGTGAGATTTACAGGAACAAGATTTTATTAAAAGCCGTTGAGGTGCAGTATTGTACGTTGTTGGAACCCATCAGGGAATTGAAAGATCATTATTTTAAAGCGTAAACCTATACCTGTTCCCTTCTATTGTTACGTCATCCTAACATCGATGGAACATAGTTGAAATTAACGTTTCCTTGAAAACTGTTTCCCCACAATAATACTTTGCACACGTCACAGCTGCTCTTCATCGTGCTGCGAATATTTCTTTATCCCCCATTACACCCCAGGATAAAAGACGCAAATGTTATATCTTTTATACGTATATGCTTTTGTACGATGATTTCCACAATAAGTGTCGAAAGTCCTACAGTTCATGCCAATAACAATATGGAAAAAGCTACTGAGATATCGTGGTAGCGTTTTGCCATTTTCCAAGACACTCAAAGATAAAATAAGCAAAAGTTATTTCTGTTATGTAAATGGTTTTGTACGATGATTTCAGCAATAAGTATAAAAATCCCTGATATCCACCCTGATACTAATATGTAAAAAGCTACTGATAGGTCGTCGAGTTTTATTCTTTTGGAAACTTCTACTTGCCTGGACTTCCGAGAAAGTTGTATAAAAAAATGCTCATCACTTCTTATTTTCTCAAGCAAACCTGCAGCAGCGAATCGAATAATTAGTCGGTTCAAACGTTTCGGGCAGCAAAAAGTTCTTGAGTACGGAATTCCTCTGATGTCCCCAAGGAAGGAATCCTTGGAAAGAACGTAATTATTTTCGTAAGACTTTAGAACGTGTTTTCCTCCGACGAACACTTTTTTAGAAGCTGACTTGAAGAAAATATCTAAAACATCTCTAGAGTCGATTTCGTTGCGTTTTAAACACTCTCCAATAGGTCTGAATACTTCAATATCGGACTGCGCAAAATATCCGGGTGCGTAGCTGCCTTTGAAAGTGAAGCACTTGACGGAATTTCGCAAAGAAGCTTGGGACAGATCTGATATGTCTCGAATTCCGGTCAGTGTCGGAATCGATAGAAATCCCAAGAGGACGGCTTTATAACTGTACGAGATAACACAGGTGCCGAAAATCCAAAACCCTGTCAGTAATCTCACAGGCGCGGTATCCATTTTCAGGTCGATCCCCTTTTCTAGTAGGCTTCCGAATGTTCGAAGTAGAACATTATCGTAACTCATTCTTTTGCCAGCTGAAACGTAATAGACTGATGCTACAGTGATCGTAAGCAACAAAAGGACAATCCATATAGAGCTTTCGAAAGGTCTAAATATTGCTGTTTTCACGGGCATCGGTTCTGGCTTATCTGTGATGAAAGTTAGTTCAGACTGCAAGTGTGGATAGCTGAAGTTGATGGCCTGACGCCTGTCCTCTGTTATTGGTAATCCGCACATTGCTAAATCAGCTTCTGAACGTCTTAACATGCCGATCATTCCACTCCAGTTTCCGTCAGACAATTCACTACCAAACATGTTGTCCTTCGGAAAGCTCACTTCATAACCTGAGCGAAAGCCTTCAGCAATGAGACGTATCAAGCCAGCATCATAGACGTAAATTGTTTTGCCATATTTATCATTTATGGCAAAAGGTTTCAGTTCTGGACGACTTAGAGAAAGGAATTTTAAGATTTTTTGTGTTTCGTTCATTGCTAAAAATTGAGATATTAACTTCTTTAAAATTCGTGACGTTTGTTAGTGCAGGATACTCAAGCTGTTCCTATTGCATATACTTGTAGAGCAATGATTTTACAATTTGAAGGCTTTTTTTCCAATGAGACATAATATTGTAAATTGATGCGATCGACACACTTATTTTACCATCTTTATCGTTCGTCCCTGACAAACTGTTGCGATTATGGCTACTTTTCTGAAAAAAAAAAACTATATATATAACTCTAAGAACGTTTGAAACGTTGTGTATTATGCATTACTATTGATAGTAAATGTTTTGCTATTATTAACGTTCATAGCAAAATGATTTAGTTCTAGTTGGAGTGCTGCAAACTTGCTGACGTGCTTCACAAGTCTGATTTGTTTAACATGCAATAGGCACGTTACCAAAAGAACTCTGATTAATGAAAATTTTTAATGCTATGAATTTCTTTTAAGTCGGAAAAAAAATACGTATCAATGGCATTAAGAAAGCACGTTTAATGCACGTTCACGCATACGTTCAATGCGATACTCCAATGACTATCAATAACTGCGCCATATTCCGATTCATATTGATTGAGAAGGTTTTGATATTTTACTAATAAAGTTCTTTTTCTTTTACTTCAGACCAATTGCTTGCAGCACACTACATTATCAAGCAGGATAGTTTGACATAGACAAACAAGCCTAGGTATCAATATTAATTGTGGTAGTTTACTCATTGTACTATCATGATTTTCGTGCATTTCATGTCATACAAACTAAACTTTCCTCATTTCGAAGTTCATGACCTCCCTTTGCAGTCGCTATTAATCGCCTACGCTGATCGCTATTTCTTTGGTCTCAAATTTGCTGAAGATTAACTCGTAACATTTTTTTTTCTGTAGGGTACATCTTCTGATTACTGCGTATTGGAGATGATCTCCTTTCTGCTTCAGCAATAAGACCTTTTGCAGTTAGTGCCTCAAACCTCCATTGTAGATTTAAGAATTTTTGCTATCCTTATCGTAAACATGGTAGTGATCTACACTTTATTTCGTATTTCACTCATAATTAAGAAAGTGATTATCTCTACATTAGAAATGTGTGATTTTGCAGTCATATATTAAACAACAATTGTAGAATTTAAGACAGTTACTAGTTCATTAATTTATTCCATCTCTATATGAAGAATATATATATATATATATCAGATGGTCGTATTGCTTACCTGCTTCTAAAGTCTCGTGCCATTATCTTATAAGGCCATTAAAACTAAAATTAGTGTTAAATGCGTCTGATGTCGCAAGAATTAGTAATAATCAAAATTAAAGGGACTGTAATAATCTGGTTCTAAAAGTTCTTGAAATACGTTCAATGCATGCATTTTAGATTCCAGAATTGTTCAGTCTACTATATCCTATGCAGTTGATAAAGTGTTTCTATATAAAAAATTAAATCACATCAATTTAGGAGCTTAAGAAATCTTCTGAGATAATGTACTTAAGTTTTGAGTTTTAGTGAGAGTTTTCAGATAACCCATGATGTTAAATCATTTCAGAGTTATAATTGTTATTGTATAAATTATATATATATATATATACCGAGATACACACAAAATTGCTCGTAACCAGTTAATTTATTTTTTAAAGTTATCATTTCCTCCAGCTACAGATTACTCAAACTATCTTCGAACGGTTCATCTAGCAATGACACCCTAAATATTGCTAAGAGGAATTCAGAAAACAGTTTTTTTTATATGTCTTAAAAATATGTGCTTCTGTCAAAATTGTAATTCCAATCGGAAGAAAATGTTCGAAAATTCATAATGTTTTCCTACATGTAATACCCGAAATCATTTAGACATTTTTAGATGCCAATTTTGCAGACTATAAATCATTTACAGTAATGCATACCTCAAGTATAGAATTTTGAAATATGCTAGTAATTTTAACATAATACTAATTTTCAAAAATTGATAAAACTTAAATATATTTATCCATAAATAAAATTGAATGAAGATAGTCATCAGTTTCCTTTGATGTTTCTTAATATAAAAAATATAGCATTATATTTAATGCAGATGATAATAGCATGCCGCTCCTTTAATGTTAAATTGAAATTTATATATCATAAATAACTTGTAAAATGTACTGATAAAATGAAAATACTTGGATTGCAAATACATATTGATTTGTGATTACTAATCATCCATACAAAATTGATTCTTTCTTGTTTTCAAGATGATCACAACAAATTATTTTCATGCATTAAACTGATGCACCTAGTAACTTGGAGATTTATTTAGTTACACTAATTTATGAAGTTGCACTTTTAGGAAAGGTACTATTTCTTACCACTATGGTATATGGAATGTTCTGCCTTCATCAAAAATAATGAACTGCAACATCATTACCCAGCGAATACCCATCCAACAGCCAATTTTCATTAATAAAAATGTGTTCGTGACATCGAGTCTATTAATGTAATTTTATAATTTTACTGTATGTCACGGAAAGGGGTAACACGCACTGCATGTTCACGAATAATTTGATGAAACACAAAATTTATTGATTTTTATTCGCTGCTATTTTTTAAGCGAAAAAAAAATACATCAAGGTTAAAATTGATTTCTAGAGACTTTCTATCTGCTTGTCCCTAGTAGAGATGGCCAATGATTCGATGAGTCGAATCAGTGATTCGAATCTTGGTACTGAGTGGCTCAGTCTTTACACTCACTCTCTACTGATTCGAATCTCAAGCCCTCAACTGTGGGGAAATATATTCCAAGTTCGAAGGGAAGGAAAACTTATTTTCCCTTTGCCATTCCCAGAGATTTTCCCTTACTCTTTCAATTCTTTTCGACTCTTTACGACTCTTTTCGACTCTGAGTCGATAGATGATTTGAAACAGCAAATGAGTGGGTGTGGCTGAGTTGGTCACTGAGTTGGTGCAGCAACGAATCTTTACTGATTCAGTGTTTTGCTCTGTTTCGGTGATTGTATACGATCGTTGAGATTTGTTAGTTTTTCGAATCTTCTATCGACTCAGAGTCGAAAGGAGTCGAAAAGAGTTGAAAGGATGTTTCATTTAATTGAGGTTTTTTTCGATCTTCTATCGACTCAGAGTCGAAAAGAGTTTAAGGTGTTTCATTAATTGAAGTTTTTTTTCGAATCTTGGTGTTTCATTTCTTGGTTGGTGGTCGGATTTAAAGTTTCATCTGTCTGTGGGTGTGGAGTGGGTCGAACATCGTTTGCTTTTGGCGGGGGGCATAGGCGTTACTTCCTAAGGGCAAGAGGGGTCAATCCCCCCCCCCGAAAAAAAAATTAAGAAAATTCAAGTATCAGAGCTATTTATAATAACGATATTTTCTACAATCGGAAACATTTTGTCACCCCATCCAAATATTACATGCCAATTTACGCCAATGCTCGTGGAAGAGCGGGGGGGTGTCTCAAAGTTGTTTAAACCTTTTTCCCTCGGGGGTACTCCCTCCTTCCAACTTGTCTGGCTGGTTTAATATTTGTTTAAAATTTTTCTGAAACATCCCTTTTCTACTTTTAACTTCAATATATGTCCCCCTGCCCCCACCCTCAAAAAAAAAAAAAAAAAAAAAAAAAAAAAGAAAAACGTAACGTTAAGTTGACATGGTGGCGGGTTTTCATGTGAAGGGATATAGAATGAAATAAAGTTAGGATTGTGCTTGTCACTTTTAATGAAGGATACAGGGGCGGTATTAAGCGCTCTCACAAAAGGACTTTGTAGTAAGCAAAATAACATTTCGCTTTATTGCTGCAGATTTCGTTTAAGATATTTTTTTTACCTTGTTTGTCGTTTAAGGGGAATTATTATCTTTTCTTTCGTAATTCAGAGAAATACAAAATAGGGTCTAAAGCAGTGGCGTAGTTAGTGTTATTGACAGTGGCGTAGCCAGGATTTTATTTCGGGGTGGGCTGGGTATCAAATTTAAAGATAAAGTTCAATTGTAAGCTAAGTAAAGGGTCCCATTTTTTTTTGGGGGGGGCAGCAGCCCCTCAGTAGGACTAGGCCAAAAATCGATAAATATCGACATATCGGTTTTATTTCAACATCAAATATCCGATATTCCCATTTGCATTTCAGTGAAATCTCGAATTCGATAAAGGTCAAAAATACAGGCCGGCCAGGGGCGTAGCCAGAAATTTTTCATGGGGGGGGTTATGACTACTGCAACTCATATATATGTATACGTGTGTATGATAATGTAGTGAAGAATATGCATTTTGTATGGCAAAAAATTCCTCATGGGGGGTTATGACCCCCCTAACCCCCCCCTTGGCTACGCCTCTGAGGCCGGCGATAATAAAATCCTGAGATCAATACCAGCTTGTGATGCTTTTGCTACTGCTTTCTCTCCGTTGATGACGATGCCGGATCGCGGAAAAAACAGCTCCATGGTTTATTAGTCTAATTACCATAATTAATTAACGTATATCCCGGAAACTATCCACCGGAGCGCGTTTTTATTGATTCTCGACCCCCCATAGGCTCAACACCCCATCGAAACTTAAAATTTCGAATGCTTTGACACCAAACTTAAACTTTTAATCTTACAGGCCCAGGGGGTCATATGAAGCTCCCCTATATTTTCAATTTGGGCATTTTAAACACTAGCCTCCTTCGGCGGCATCTCCAAAGCCTGGAAACCATCCCAGAGCCAATTTCTACATGTTTGCAGTCCTTTTAAGCCTCAATCATGGTTAATTAGTCTAATTACCATAATTAATTAACGTATATCTCGGAAACTATCCATCGGAGAGCGTTTTTATTGATTCTCGACCCCCCCCTTAGGAACCCCCACCGTTGCATAAAATTTTGAATGCTTTGACACCAAACTTAACCTTTTAATCTTACAGGCCCAGGGGGTCATACGAAGCTCCCCTGTATTTTCATTTCGGGCAGTTTAAACACTAGTTTTACTCGAGCAAGGAGAGAGAGATGCTGCCCGAGAACTCAGCGGAGAAGAAACCCGATGAATGGGTGAAGGTTGTTTAAATAGTACGGCTTTCGGCGCAGAGAGAGGGAAAATTTCTTTAGTTGTTTTATTGATTCAAGATTCGAATCACTGATTCGAATCATCGAAGTAGTGAGTGAGTCGAGATTCGAATCAGTAAAATGAGTCGAACCGCCCATCTCTAGTCCCTAGGAAAACGGTTTGAATTGTGTTGTGTTGTAGGAATAGGGTCGATTATCTGCACGTGGGTCTGGACCGACGGGTGGGGTGCCCTCCGTGAGTGTCTTTTCAAGGCGTCCTAACCTGTATTTACGCTAAGTTTCGAAGGAAATCATGGAAAACTCCGAGCGGTTAGGTCGGCGGACACGACCTGGTTTCGAACACGCAACCTTCCGTTGCACAGTTCAGAGCGCTATGCCCTCGGCCATTGTTGGGGCGGAAAACGGTTGCAATAGAAGTGAACACGTTAAATTATGTTAAGGAAATTTTGCATACAAACTTTGCATACGATTTTTTATTTTATTTTATTTATTTATTTATTTTTTATTTTATTTTATTTTATTTATTTATTTTTTATTTTATTTTATTTATATTATATTTTATTTTGTTTTATATTATGAGTTTATGTGAAAACTAGCTGAAGTACCCGTCCTTGACGGGTTAGTGAATGCAAATTTCCAAAAAGCAAGAACTTTCGTCTGCATTGTAGGAGTACACAGAATGGATGTAGTATGGATCCAAAGTAAAGAAAGCGAAGTTATAATTTTCATGTATTGTTAAAATATTACAGGTTAGAGTGTAACTAAGTAATATCATTTCATTCGCTTTAGTCGTAATTATGTGATGCGCGAACGAATATCTACGCATATTGAAATAATTTTCGCAAAATCTCAAAATCTAATCAACATCTTTGAAAAATTGGAAGCCTAGAATTTAAGTTGAGTGACAACCTATTATGTCATCCAATTTCGTTTCATTCCCTGCAGTCTTTATTTCGTGATGCTGGAACAAAATTTCAGCATTTTAAAACGATTTTCGCAAAATCTCGAAATCTGATCGATTTTTTTTAATTAGATGCTTATAGTTTAAGGTGAGTGACCACCTATCATTTCACCAAATATCATTTTTTCACCTTTGCAGTTATTATGTGATGTGCGAGCACAAATTTACGCAGTTTGAAACAATTTTCGCAAAATCTGAAAATCTAATGAAAATTTTTAAAAATTCGACGCCTATGTTTTAAGTTGAGTGACCACCTATCATGACACCCAATTTCATATCATTCGCTTCAGTCGTTTTTACGTGATGCTTGAACACAAATTTACGCAGTTTGAAACGATTTTCGCAAAATCTCAAAATCCAATCAAGATTTTTTAAAAATTGGACGCCTATGATTTAAGTTGAGTGACCACCTATCATGACACCCAATTTCGTATCATTCGCTTCAGTCGTTTTTATGTGATGCTCAAACACAAATTTACGCAGTTTGAAACGATTTTCGCAAAATCTCAAAATCCAATCAAGATTTTTTTTTTAATTGGACGCCTATGTTTTAAGTTGATTGATCACCTATCATGACACCCAATTTCATATCATTCGCTTCAGCCGTTTTTACGTGATGCTTAAACAGAAAAAGCGTCACGGACAGAATGGCAGAATGACAGAACGACAGAACGACAGAATGACAGACAGACAAACTTTTTTTTGAGGGTCGCATCGGATTCCCGGGTGCTTGAAACGGATAGAAATCGCAAAATTTTTGAATTCCAAGAAATGTACAGACAAAAGTCTAATTTTATTTATATAGATGCACACCAACTCAAAAAAAGATGTTCGAGTGTAAGCAAAATTTCCTATATTAGTTTTGTAAATAAAAAATTGAATTTTTGATAGCACACAATCTATAAAAATACGGCAGTTATTATTACATATTACATAATTTACTTATTATTATTATTATTAAAAAATCCCTTTATCCATAAGACTGACATAGAAAATTTCATTAACAATCGAGTATTTTCTGAGAGTGTGTATAATTATCTCCTGATACCACCATGGCTGAATGGATAAGGCACTTAGCACAATAGATGATTGAAGTTCGAAGATCCGTGTACGAGCCTATTGCGAGGTGGTCAATCTAACAGTCTGGGGGTTTGGCCGGTTTTCTCCAGATGTATAGTGAGTACTCATCAGGACCTCTTAAAATGTCCACCGCCTAAGTCAACCCTGTTGGCAGATACCCCTTCTTGCAGGCTTGTCCTGACATAAAACACAACAATTATCTCCCTCCTCTTTCCTCCACACCATCAAAAAATTAATTAATTAATTAAATTTAAAAATATAGAGTTAAACGCCATCTTAAGTCGTAATTGTCGACATATGCTTAAAGCATAAGCCTTTCGGAGCACTTTTTAGAGGCCGTCCAGGTGGTGTAGTAGCTTAAGAACCATTTTATCGCGCCTTCGTCCGAGTTCGAATCCCGGCTTGGGCATGGATGTTAACGTGTCCATTAGGGTGGATCGAAAAAAAAAAAAATTCGAAATCTTTATCTCCTGAGATTTCAAAAGTTGTATATTGTTATAAATAAGGCGTGTGTAAAATTTGAATGTTCTACGATAACGTCTTGGGGTTGCGCATCGAGCTTGAAATTTAGAAATTTTTGAAAGATATGACTTTTTTAAAAAATCGACCAAAAAATTATTTTCCGAATTATTAGGCTCCCGAGGTTTTAGAAGTTGTATATTATTATGAATAAGACGTATACAAAATCTGAAGGGGCTGTGACAGTTTCTAGGAGTTTCACATCGAGCTTGAAATCTATAAATATCTGAAAAATATTCGTTTTTTGATAAAAATATGTAGAAAGCAGAAATTGTATTTTTACTGAATTAGTCCCTTTGAAAAATAGTCAGTAACGATCACAGCTCTTCTCTAGTACAACAGCAATCGTAACTACATTACCCAGGACCTACCTCGTTTATTTGCCTGCGATCCGAGCCCTGCCTGTGGCAGCCCAAGCATCCAATTATTGGAGCATACGTTTTAATGAATAATGTAAAGCCCGACTTCAAATCAAACTTTGGCATTTTATGTCAAGTTTAATAATCTAGATCGTAAGAAACCATCATCTGATAGATGGATAGACAGCAAATTTCGGAGTGGCTGTTTGCTATGGTGGGAAGTTGGCAAATACAACATTGCAGAGATTTAGTTAGATTAAAGAACTGAGTTTCTAAATTTCGGATGACACCTTTGTCCTTTTCAGAATTCGATGATTCGCCTCCACCGCCAATGCATATGAAAATCTCAAGATCAATGGATTTCGTGTCAAACTCTCCCAAATTTCCAGTGAAATTCTCAAAATCAGATTGTGATCTATGGCCAAAGTATGTTGAACCAGGTTCCATTATCAGCGAGATACGTTCTTTGTGACAAACACTTAGGTGTAATTTGCCGTCAATAAATTTTTCTATGTATCTGGTTTTTTTCTTCCTATTATCAAAACAGAATACAAAAACAATTTTAAAGCCTTCTTCTGTTTCTTTCACTGCAAGTCATCTCAGATTTCCTCTAACTTTATATGGGTCGAGAATCAGTCGAGAAGGTTGCTCTCCATCTGCATTCCTTCCGCTTTCTAGATTGTGAAATAAAGTTGATACCAGAGTTGCTGCTGCCCATTCCGAAATAACTTTGCGTCACAGACTTGTGAAAACACTGAGATTTTTATTCTAACTTGGTCATTTGGGAGCGTTTTCTTCAGTCTTTCGTACTTCTCTTTCGTTATTTTCAATTTCCAAATAAATGACTAAAGTTGGAGAGTGGATATTGGAACTTTCACCTCTTTCTCCACCAATCTAGAAATTTCTCTTTCCAACCTTTCAACTTTTCTTTCGTTCTCCATAAACTTCTCTTCTTCACAATTCTATCGATTGTCAGATATCTAACTCTGAGCCACACCTGCTCAGAGAAATTCAGGACATTGGCAAGTGCGATATTCAATAGCTCGGTAAAGGAGAGTTTTTCCATCTTTCTTCATAAACAATTCCTTATGTCCGTCTCTAACGTACGATTTATTTAGCTGCTGAACTTGCTCATGACCTTTTCTAACTATCTCTTGAATTCCTTGAATTGACACAGTAGGGATACTGGCCTTGATTCACATTTCCTGCACTTTGATCGCCACAACTAAGGTTACTGCTCCTTCCTGTGAATCCTGCCCTTTATACAGAAATTTTCCTTCTTATGTACAAAATGGTAATTTGGAAGTACGATTATGTCTTCTCGGAATTGTAACTTGATACAAGGTAATTCTTTCGATATTCCCAGCTCTTCTAAGAACACCGATTTTGTTCCATGTCGTGTTGCAGACAGTTTCACTCTATTCAGAATCGTAGCAGTGCAAGGCAGCCACCTTTTAGCTTTTTTGGGAGTAAACTGAAAGAACCATCTATCTGAAACGTTAAACTAAATGCCTATTTCAACGAAATATCTCGTGCCTGGTTTAACCGAACGCCATGTTCATCGCCATCACTCGTCAGGCAAACCGGCACTAGTTGTCTGGAGCACAGCTTGCTTACTGCGCCCCAAACAAATCGACAGCATAACGTGCACTGTATCAAACTATTTGTAAAGCCATTTTTTGTGATTTACTGAGCTTCTCTTAACATTTTTTAATATATAAAAGGACCAAATTATTTTAAACAAATAAAGTTTGCTTTCTACATAATTTTTTTCGAAAAACACATAATTTTCAGATATTTACAGATTTCAAGCTCGATGTGCAATCCCTAGAAATTGTCTTAGCCTCTCCAGATTTTACATACGTGTTATTCATAACAATATACAACTCCTAAAACCTCGGGAGCCTAATAATTTGGAAAAGAATTTGTTTGGTCGATTTTTTAAATAAGTCATATTCTTCAAAAATTTCTAAATTTCAAGCTCGATGCGCAAAACCAAGACGTTGTCGTAAAACATTCAAATTTCTAAATTTCAATCTCGATGCGCAACCCCAAGACGTTGTCGTAAAACATTCAAATTTTACACACGTCTTATTTATATCAACATACAACTTTTGAGACCTCAGGAGATATCGAAAAGAAAAATTTTTTCAATCCACCCTATTGTCCATCCCTTCATACGGAGTAACGCTGATCGCCCACTGGGTCACTGCCACCTAGACACAGAAAGATAGAATGCTGAAGCTTTGATGCTATCATTAGGCCTTCAAGTATTGCCGTCATAACACTTTATACTAATAAAGTAAAACTATTTAAATTTTCTGGTGAATTCTACAAATATTAAAAAGTATCTTAAAGATAAAAATTAAAATACGTTTGTGATACAAAACAATTCATTGTGATCTTCTCCCTTATTACATTACAAGCTGAAGTACCCGTCCTTGACGGGTTAGTGAATGCAAATTTCCAAAAAGCAAGAACTTTCGTCAGCATTGTAGGAGTACACAGAATGGATGTAGTATGTTGCCAAAGTAAAGAAAGCGAAGTTATAATTTTTATGCATTGTTAAAATATTACAGGTTAGAGAGTCACTAAGTAATATCATTTCATTCGCTTTAGTCGTAATTATGTGATGCGCGAACGAATATTTACGCGTATTGAAATAATTTTCGCAAAATCTCAAAATCTAATCAACATTTTTGAAAAATTTGAAACTTAGAATGTAAGTTGAGTGACAACCTATCATGTCACCAAATTTCGTTTCATTCTCTGCAGTCTTTATTTCGTGATGCTGGAACAAAATTTCAGCATTTTGAAACGATTTTCGCAAAATCTCAAAATCTAATCAAGGTTTTTTTTTAATTCGACGCCTATGTTTTAAGTTGAGTGAGCACCTATCATGACACCCAATTTCATATCATTCGCTTCAGTCGTTTTTACGTGATGCTTGAACACAAAATTACGCAGTTTGAAAGGATTTTCGCAAAATCTCAAAATCCAATCAAGATTTTTTAAGAATTGGACGGAAAGTTGTGCCTATGTTGTGCCTATCATGACACCCAATTTTATATCATTCGCTTCAGTCGTTTTTACGTGATGCTTGAACACAAAATTACGCAGTTTGAAAGGATTTTCGCAAAATCTCAAAATCCAATCAAGATTTTTTAAGAATTGGACGGAAAGTTGTGCCTATGTTGTGCCTATCATGACACCCAATTTTATATCATTCGCTTCAGTCGTTTTTACGTGATGCTTGAACACAAATTTACGCAGTTTGAAACGATTTTCGCAAAACCTCAAAATCCAATGAGGATTTTGTAAAAATTGGACGCCTATGTTTTAAGTTGAGTGACCACCTATCATGACACCCAATTTCATAT
Organism: Cheiracanthium punctorium; assembly: GCA_038373885.1. NCBI lineage: Eukaryota > Metazoa > Arthropoda > Arachnida > Araneae > Cheiracanthiidae > Cheiracanthium > Cheiracanthium punctorium. Next base: position 336,229 of record JAWZYV010009733.1, read on the forward strand.
CATACGCTTTAGTCGTTTTTACGTGATGCTTGAACACAAATTTACGCAGTTTGAAAGGATTTTCGCAAAATCTCAAAATCCAATCAAGATTTTTAAAAAAATTCGACGCCTATGTTTTAAGTTGAGTGACCATCTATCATGACACCCAATTTCATATCATTTGCTTCAGTCGTTTTTACGTGATGCTTGAACACAAATTTACGCAGTTTGAAAGGATTTTCGCAAAATCTCAAAATCCAATCAAGATTTTTTAAAACTTCGACGCCTATGTTTTAAGTTGAGTGACCACCTATCATGACACCCAATTTCATATTATTCGCTTCAGTCGTTTTTACGTGATGCTTAAACAAAAAAAGCGTCACGGGCAGAATGACAGAATGACAGAACGACAAAAGGACAGAACGACAGAATGACAGACAGACAAACCTTTTTTAAGGGTAGCATCGGATTCCCGGGTGCTTGAAACGGATAGAAATCGCAAAATTTTTGAATTCCAAGAAATGTACAGACAAAAGTCTAATTTTATTTATATAGATAGACTAGCTGAAGTACCCGTTCTTCGCACGGGAATGAATGGACTTTTTGATATTAATATTTGTTGTGATTATTACTTACTAGCTGAAGTACCCGTCCTCGACGGGTTAGTGAATGAAAATATTCAAAAAGCAAGAACTTTCGTCTGCATTGTAGGAGTACACAGAATGGATGTAGTATGGATCCAAAGTAAAGAAAGCGAAGTTATAATTTTCATGTATTGTTAAAATATTACAGGTTAGAGTGTAACTAAGTAATATCATTTCATTCGCTTTAGTCGTAATTATGTGATGCGCGAACGAATATTTACGCATATTGAAATAATTTTCGCAAAATATTAAAATTTAATCAACATTTTTGAAAAATTTGAAGCCTAGAATTTAAGTTGAGTGACAACCTATCATGTCCCCCAAATTCGTTTCATTCCCTGTAGTCTTTATTTCGTGATGCTGGAACAAATTTTCAGCATTTTAAAACGATTTTCGAAAAATCTCAAAATGTAAGCAAAATATTTTAAAAATTCAACGCCTATAAATTAAGATTAGCAACTACCTATCATATCACTCAATTTCGTATTAGTCGTTATTACGTGATGTTTGAAGAAATATAAACGTATTTTGAGAGAATTTTCACAAAATCTCAAAATTTAATAAAAATGTTTAAAAATTGGACTCCTATAGTTTATGTTGAGCAACCATCTGTCGTGTGACCAAATTTCATATCATTCGCTTTAGTCGTTATTACGTAATACGGGAACAAAGATTCACTCAGTTTTAAACGATTTTCACAAAATTTCGAAATCTGATGGATTTTTTTTAATTAGATGCTTATAGTTTAAGGTGAGTGACCACCTATCATTTCACCAAATATCATTTTTTCACCTTTGCAGTTATTACGTGATGTGCGAACACAAATTTACGCAGTTTGAAATGATTTTCGCAAAATTTCAAAATCTAATCAAGATTTTTTTTAATTCGACGCCTATATTTTAAGTTGAGTGACCACCTATCATGACACCCAATTTCATATCATTCGCTTCAGTCGTTTTTACGTGATGCTTGAACACAAATTTATGCAGTTTGAAAGGATTTTCGCAAAATATCAAAATCCAATCAAGATTTTTTTTAAAGTTCGACTCCTATGTTTTAAGTTGAGTGACCACCTATCATGTCACTCAATTTCATATCATTCGCTTCATTCGTTTTTACGTGATGCTTGAACACAAATTTACGCAGTTTGAAAGGATTTTCGCAAAATCTCAAAATCCAATCAGAATTTTTTAAAAATTGGACGCCTATGTTTTAAGTTGAGTGACCACCTAGCATGTCACTCAATTTCATATCATTCGCTTCAGTCGTTTTTGCGTGATGCTTGAACACAAATTTACGCAGTTTGAAACGATTTTCGCAAAATCTGAAAATCTAATCAAGATTTTTTAAAAATTCGACTCCTATGTTTTAAGTTGAGTGACCACCTATCATGTCACTCAATTTCATATCATTCGCTTCATTCGTTTTTACGTGATGCTTGAACACAAATTTACGCAGTTTGAAAGGATTTTCGCAAAATCTCAAAATCCAATCAGAATTTTTTAAAAATTGGACGCCTATGTTTTAAGTTGAGTGACCACCTAGCATGTCACTCAATTTCATATCATTCGCTTCAGTCGTTTTTGCGTGATGCTTGAACACAAATTTACGCAGTTTGAAACGATTTTCGCAAAATCTGAAAATCTAATCAAGATTTTTTAAAAATTCGACGCCTATGTTTTAAGTTGAGTGACCGCCTATCATGACACCCAATTTCATATCATTCGCTTCAGTCGTTTTTGCGTGATGCTTGAACACAAATTTACGCTGTTTGAAACGGTTTTCGCAAAATCTGAAAATCTAATCAAGATTTAAAAAAAAATTCGAAGCCTATGTTTTAAGTTGAGTGACCACCTATCATGAGACCAAATTTCATATCATTCGCTTCAATCGTTTTTACGTGATGCTAAAACAAAAAAATCGTCACGGACAGAATGACAGAATGACAGAATGACAAACAGACAAACTTTTTTTTGAGGGTCGCATCGGATTCCCGGGTGCTTGAAACGGATAGAAATCGCAAAATTTTTGAATTCCAAGAAATGTACAGACAAAAGTCTAATTTTATTTATATAGATATAATTAGTTACAGTTAAAAACTGTCCTTTTTTGTAAAATTAAATTTTCTATCTCAATTCATTAAAATATTGTTATGAGAGAATAAATTCACAAGAAATTTCGAAGAGTTTTAGTTCATGAAAATTAAACTGTGGTGAATTCACCTTTGAAAGGCCTGGTGACGTAATAGTGGTTAGGCTTTCTATCTCTAGGAGGCAGTGACTGGGTGCCCCCATGATAAAATGGCCACAATATCTTCGGACAGTTGGACAATGTGTTATCGGCAACAGCCCGCCCGTTGAAAAAATAATAAGAAAATTTTTCATCTGAGAGAAAATCCATTTTTTTAAACTGGGGTATAAAACTTAAAATTCCAATGTAAATGAAATTCGATGCATTGCAACTCGTGACTATCACGGGATATGACGTGACCGGTAATGAACGTTTTGAACTCAATCTGATATAGCCTTAAAATGCAAATTCGGCTGTTTGCGTACTTTGTGCATTTCGTCGATTTTAAGTTCCAAGAAGTTATTGCATGTTTCCAAATAAAAAGCTTTGTACGATAACAACACTATGGAACACGACTTTACCGTCTGGGTAATGAATATCATTCTAATTAGTTCTATCACAGAAATATGAAAAATCTCTATTTCCCTGAAAAAATTTTGACATTGTGGTCAGCACAACTATAAGTGTAAATTTTCAAATTAAGGAAACGTAAAAACTTTCGTGTTTCTCTTTATTTAACCCTTTATAAGGCGAGTGTATGTGCAGAGAGTCGAAATTACTTGGAATTTTTCTGGCCCATTTTTTAGGATTAATTTATATATTTTCCCTCTACTGTAATATCCCACGTGAAAATTGGAGAAACAAGTATTAAACAAACATAGAAAATTTGCAGGAGAATACAATAATTATACATAAAATCGGAAAACTACCTGCTGCTTGTACACGGAATTAAACGCAAAAATATATAATTAAAAGCGATGATTCTTATGTTCAATTTTCGAGTAATTATTTGAGCTTTCTTTAAAATTACGAATGAAAGAAAAGTTTATAAGCCAAATATAATTTAGAATCTAGATCTATGGAAAAAATATACATCCAATATAACTGAACAAAAATCAGAGAATTCACTAGTGATAATTGATTTCTGTGTTTAATAGATCGTAAGTGGTAAGTATTTTACCACGTCCTTATAAAGGGTTAAATATAAAAAGGAAGAGTATTACAGATAGAATATTTCAACACTTTATATCTCAACAACTAGAAATTTAATTTTTTTAAAGGCAATGTGCAGAAACAGATTATAAACATTCTGAAAGTTTTTATTTTCCACTTTAGTAATTCGTGTAAAATTTATTGACCAAAATGTGTTGCAGAGTTCACAAAACGGTTGTTTTTACTTTAGATAATATGTCTGTAGTATATAAAAGTGCTACGGAAGTGTTTGTGAACAATTAAAAAAAAATATCGACACTCTTGTAAAGGTTGACCTATGGGAAAATGTTATAAATGCTGCAATAACCAATAGTGCGACTGCTGAAGGAGAAAAGACAGATTCGCGTGGCAATATTAGTTAAACCTTTGAGGTGCAACCCTTTCCCAATGCTGAAAAAAGGGCAGCCGTTGCCATCGCTCGGCTTAACTACCAGCAATTTGGCGGACGATCGAAACGTTCATCGCGTACCACAGATCTAGAGACCCTTTTCTGACGCAGCTGGCTGTGCCGCACAGCCTTTTTTTAGATTATTTTTAAACGATCTGGAAAAGGAAAACATACGAAACATCCATAAATGGTATTTATCAACAATGTGTGTTATTATACAAAGTTTTTATTAATTTTACATTCCAACACCAGTATTTGGTAGGAGTTCTTGCAATAAAAATTTTAATTAATACCTGGGACGAATACGGTAAGTAAGTAACGCCACCTAACGTTCCTAGAAGGCGATGGTCATACAAGGTTATAACTGTGTAGAGCTGCCACCCAAAATGTACGTTCCAGTTACTGATGTGATTTGGGGACAAACGCATTTTTACAAGAGACAAAGAAAATTATTGGATTTTAACTATTGAAAGTAAATTTCATTGCTAAAAGTTAGTATTTTTTGCCTCTTTTTACTTCCTTGTACGGACTATAAGGAAGTAATATGATCCCGAAAAGTTTCGGGAGACAGATTTCGCCGAAAAAAACCGATTTTGACTACCTCTAAATTTATTTTTAAGAATTTTTGGGATGGATCTCATCGTAGGCATGCATGCACGTTCATATGAATGTACACGCTTAATTCAAACGAGCGAAATTCGATCAGTCGGAGCGAATTTTCAATCCTTTTTATACTTGAAAATGCATTTCTTCTTTAGGTGCGTTTTTCGATCACTGAGAAGAGCGAAATAGTCAGGGCGAAATATTATCAATAGTTTTGTAAACAGGAAGCGGCGGGGCTTGGATTTCTGGGAAAAAAGAGTACTTAAAGAGAATTTTTGCATTAATAATGTGGGTTTTGATGTTAAAAGGTCGAAAACGACAGTTTTTCCTTACACTCCTTCTTTGATCGTTATTTTCACTCCTTTGAATTAAGCGTGTATGTACAACCCATTTTTACCGACCGATTGTCTATTTTAATAAGTTTTTCCCTGACGTCTGTACGTACATAATTACGTATGTAACTCGCATGTCTCAAAAATTATTGATCGTAAACGTTGAAACTTTATATTTAGGATTGTAACATTTAGTTGTGCACCTCGTCTTTTGGTCTCAATCGGCTGGATAGTTCACCTACAGGCCAGCCCAAAATATTTTAAATACATTACACTCTATGGGCAGAAGTTCATTAAAGCATATTTTAGAGGTACAGTAAAGCACCGTTTATACGTCTTCCAAGGGACCGATCTGAAACGACGTATAAATGAAAAAACGTATAAATGAAACATTAATAAACAACTTTGATTATTACAAATGTAACACTAATAATTCAAATTTATGTAAATATAATCCCAGCAAACACACACAGGTTCTCTGAACGTCTATTAACGTTCAGAAAACGTCTTCTGAACGTTAATAGACGTTCAGAGAACCTGTGTGTGTTTGCTGGGATAATTATACGTTCTTTTAAGGTACTAGTAAATTACCTCATACTAGTTTTTACACTAGAAACAATAGCTAGATTTAAAAAAAAATCAAATAAATGTGAAACAATTGCTACCTTCGTTGTACTGTATCTTAAATACCGCATATACTTTTAGTATTAATGTAATATACAGTGAATACCAACCAATTATGAGGTGATTTTTGTTACAGACCTTGAATTTAATAAATCATTCATAGTTATCTGATGTACTGTCTTTGATTTTTAATCAGAGTATTACAGATTGAATTAAATTAATGAAATGTTTTTTCCTCATATTCTAAACTTTTCAATATTGTCAAATGCGCCTTTAAAGAAGGTTGTTAAAGGTACAACCCTCCATACATCCTTTATATGACCTATACTGGCAAAAGTTTCTCTCTAAACAGGAAAATAACTATTGAGACAAAAGTTTTGAAGTTAAGGAAAGTTTAAAACGACGTATAACCGATATTGGCGTCGTATAAATGAATCATTTTTGTATTTAAATAAATAGGAATGAATCGGGACTTCATGAAAGCGACGTATAAATGCAAAAGTCGTATAAATGAGAAACGTATAAACGGTGCTTTACTGTATTAGGCTATTTCAAATGACTCAGGAGTGATATAGGTTGTTGAGGGTTAGAAAATGAATCTCTACATCGAGAATACTGTCTGTATAATTTATAGTTCTGCTACAGGAACACTCAAAAGACTTTCAACACATCACGGTCAATGGCAGTTTTAGAGACATTCATCTATTATAAGCAGAACACCGTCCTACAATATAGTTAGGTAAAGGTCCGACCACGATCGCGTGCCTTTCTCAAAAATTACGCCATAAGTCGCCAAGCTTGGCGACTTTTGATGTGCTTGTTTATGTATTTAACTCTCATATCTAAAAAACTATTAGTCGTAGAATGTTGAAATTCGGCAACAACTAGGTGCAAACATTAGCTCAATATTAATAACACATGTGCAAAAATCCAAATTAACAGTTCAATAACGTCAAATGGAGCATGCACATTCGTTTCTTACGTATGTCGCGCTGTAACTAGATTACAAAATCACAATAATGGATACGTGAAAATGCATGATTTTTCAGATCTTTTCACCGTTTTAAAATATCTAATTTACCATACTAGGCGCATTTATCGCTCAACTAAAAAATGCCCAAAATGCAGTGGGCTAAAGCACATTTTAGCCATTTCTTGTTTCTTTCATATTATTGTAACTAGGGATACGTATTAAATAATGGAACTCTACTGTAGAAACAAAAACATCAGGCTGCTAACTTTGGCTCAACAGTGGTGTTATTCAAAGAGAAAAATACCTATTAGTGAAGCCATGGCGCTCAAGAATGGGAAGCACCACACTAAATACTTTTTTTTTTCTAACGGGCGGATACTTTGCTGATTAGGTATTGTCCCTGACAACGGCCCGAAGCTGTTGGCCACTTTATTATGGTAGCGGCTAGTAGGTGGGAAAACGTCGCCCCTATGAAGGGACGGACATGACAACCACGCCCAGTCGGGGATCGAACCCCGGCCGCCGGGAGTTGAACCCGAAACCGGAGTACGTGCCTTACCCACCATACAACTCGGTCGGCCCACACTAAATACCAATTTGAGGAAGAACGCAGTTGCTGCAACTAAGAAATAGAATTTGTTTCACATCTTATCACCCAATACAGTATTTTTATAACCATTTTATGAAAGGAAATGTTACCAATTATGTCGTTTAGTACATTTTGATTTGCCAGAACTTGGCATGGCCACCATCGGCTTTTATGATGATACCCAAAATTTGTAGTAACACAAACCTTAATAAATTTAATGACAAATACCGTTAAAACAAAGAAACTTGATTTTCGTTGAAATGAGTCCAATGATTTGTCCATTACTGCACTCACTAATCATAAAGAACAGTAAGTTATAGGGCGGTGAAGCTGGCCGCCTTGGTGGCTAATATTTAAGGTTGTTGTAACATGTAGTTGCGCATCTCGAATTTTGGTTCCGTCTACTGGAGAGTTTGTTTACATTACCAACCGAAAGAATTTCAATACATTAATGTGTTTGGACATCTTCAATATATTATTTGTGTAGACATTCATTATTTGGTCCATGCCCAAAATCTCGTCATATGACATCGACGAGTTGACCTTGGCGAGTTTTGCCGCAACATCGCCAAATTTGGCGCCAAAATAATTTTGTATTTTTACTACTCTAAAACTTTTAACCGTAGAATGTTAAAATTTGTATTTAGAACTATTGTAACATCTAACAGTGCATCTCTTTTTTTTATTGCAATCGACTCGGTAATTTATTTACAGAGTCAGCCAAATGATTAAATACATTGAGATGAATGGATGCATTCAATTCATTGAAAGTCTGTGGTCAATGACTACTTTGGCTATCCCCAAAATCTCGCAAACTAGCTCAACCTTGCCGGCTTTTTGCGAAATATCACCAAATTAAAGTGTCAAAAACAAATATTTCAAATTGAACTCAGCTTGGAGATATCGATAATATTTGGCTAGCAATCGCCAAACCTTAGTATTTCTGCAGTATTTTATCTCTTTCAAACAAAATAAGTTTAGATGAAGTCCGCAGAAAATATTTTTGATTTAATAGACGTGCAAGGAAGTCGTGTTGTCCTCATCAGACTTTTTCTGCATAATTACTTATTTTTCAAATATTGGGAACACTACGTCATGGTCTTCATAGTCCCGAAGCCAAAATTAAAAAAATAGTTTCCGGAGAGATGTAGAATTCTGCCACGCTGGATTCAGTTTTTTTGTATTTTTCTTTTGGGTCGCCGACTTCCGTAACTTTTGACACACCGTAACTTAACACACAAGTGCTAAGAAATTTACATTATTTATTAAAAGGTGAACCAGAGGGCGCTACTAGCTGACTGAGTGCAGTGCGAAATTTCGTAATTCGACGTACCAGTGGGGTTATTCAGTCCCTAGTAAAATGGCGTGTGTGTTTGTCAACGGTGAGGGAGGAACGAGTTGTGGTAATATTTCATTTTATGGGAGAAAAGGAAGTCAGCGCAGTGTAACAAATCAACACTTTCGACTGCTACACGATGATGAACATCCTCATGTACCTCATGCAATTCGTAAAAAGTTGCAGGAATACGGTTGGGAATTTTGGAACACCCACAGAACAGTCCCAGGCCTGGAACCCTCTGATTTCCCTATGCAAGGGAGTCTTGACTCACGCGAGGGATTCGTTGCAGGACACCTCGCGTAACGGAAAATTTCTCGTTGTGATATAGGGTATGGATAAGAATTTTTGCATAGTGACTTTCGACACTTATAAATACACCTCTAACAGTTTTGAACCATAATTTTTACATAAAATTATGAATAAAGCAAGTTTAAACTGGGACAATAGGGGTGCTTCGGCTTTCAGTGATGCTGCCAGTGCATCACTGATTGGCTCTCTCCTCTAGTAGGCAATCCCGAAGACGATAATTACTGCGCACTTTAGTTTGTGCTTCTTACTGTTGACGAAAAATCTCGTGCTGCGGGCAAGTAGTCTGCGTAAGTTCTGAGATACGTTACTCTTGAAAATCTCGTGCAATATCCCATTTGCGTGAGACAGATCGCGTTGCAGCGAGACACTGTACTTGGATCTATGAAAGAATTCCTCGGCATTAAGAAGTATGACTCGATCGACGAGCTCAAACAATCCGTGCGAAGGTGGCTCTTTTTTCGGGCCCATGAGTCAACACCTCCTAGATATAGAAAGCCTTACATCTTTACGTTATCAAGCTTTGACGTCACCATTAAAACTGACATGACATGACATGAAGTTTGGAATTAATGGAGCACCTTACGTTAAAACGCTTATCTCCAGTGTGTTATGATAGGGCGAGATTTGCGAAATCTTGAAATAAGCCCGAAAGATGACAGGGACACCAATATAAAGGCGTTTAAAAGTCTAATTTTAATAAAATAAAACTGTTAGAAATTTCTGGTAAATTCACCTGTGAATAGCAATATTTTAATAATTTAAGATAAAATATGTAATTTTACGAGAAATGGCAGTTTTTATTCATGACTAATGAGATAGTTTCATAAGGAAATACATCATGCGGAATAATTTTGTATAAGAAAGGTATTTTAATTTTAATGTTTCATTTAAGATATTTTCTAATATTCGTAGCATTCACCAGAAATTTTTGATTCGGGAATGTAAAACTCTTAACTTTAGGCGTAGTGTTGACGTCAAAGCTTGGTGAAGTAAAAGTTGTAAGGCCTTCTATATCTAGGAGGTGTTGCATGAGTCCTGTGAGAAAGGAATTTTAAAACTGATTTACCGTGTTTACATGAGTCTCGGGGCATGCTTAAATGCATGCGCATTTGTTATTTTTTCCTCCATACTGATTATGAGGGACTGTAAAAAATGTGCAGTACTTTTATTTCCGTTTCTAACAACTTTTCGCTTTGTCTTTTCTTTAATATAGTAGACTCCCTCTAAACCCGCCTTCGTTTAACCTCATAGTCCACAGTATTCCATTGAAACAGGAATAAATAAATAAGTTAAAAAATTAAAATCTCCAACAATTCCGGACAACAATCTCCGTCATATCATAGGCCATAGCTGCCAACTGTTCTAATTTTATAGGTAAGTTTTCCACACAATTTTTAAACAGTTTGTTTGGACTCAGAATTTGGACTTTATAGCTCTTCGAGATGTCTAGAAAAACATTGTGGTAAAGAATATTGCGATAAAATCGGAGCAGTAGGTAGCTCTAATACTTAGATCATAGTTGCCCACTGTTCGGGATTTTTTACTACTAACTTTCACTTAGCAATTTAAGCTAAAAGACGTCCAAAATTTTAATATAAATTAAAACAGTTTAAAGATTGTGGTGGAAAATCTTCCGAAAAATCCGGAAGGGTTGGCAGCTGTGATAGATGGAGCAAAAGCATTGTAAAAGGGTTTATGCTATGTAGCACAACTGGTATCGGCTTAAAATAATACAACAAAGCTTTATAAAATAACACCATAAAAGTTACTTGAATGGCAAAACAGCTGTTTCGTTCAAAAAATTTTGATCTACGATGGCAAACCATTCACCTCTGAAAGAATTTATGGAAGAAGTATCGGATTGATGCTTTAAAAAATCGATGTTATACTTTAAAGAAATGCCGAAACTGCAATCAGTTGTTGAACTTTCAGTCTTCAACAGAAAACCAAAAATGACTGATATTTTCAAAACTTTCTTTTTAATGGTATACAAAACTTTCGTAATGATTTAATGAAATTTATTACAATGCAGGTTCATCAATTACTTAGAAATATATACTTTTCATTCTCACCTTTTACCGGAATTTCGTTTAACCGGCTGAACCGAATCCCATTTAGGGCAGTTAAGAGGGAATCTACTGTACTTCCCTGTGTAAACAGGGTGTCGTAGATCCTCCTCTGCCTTGTTAAGCGTCCAGCATTCACATCCGTAAAGGGCCACAGGTCTTATCAAGATCCTATATAGACTTATTTTGGTTTTTATACTAATTAATTTAGATTTTAATTGATTTCTAATTTTCATAAAAACATCTGCTGGCCATAGATAACCTGTTTGTTATTTCAATTTTTATGTTATTGTTGCTTATGATCATTGTGTCCAGATATTTAAATTGCTTAACAGTCTCAAATGTACACTCTATAACAAAAAAAATCGTCGCACCAAGAAACAAGCATCCGATTGCTTTGAAATTTCGTATGTATGAATGTTTTAAACAGCTATGCAAATGATTCTAATTTGGTGTCAAATGAATGAATAGTTTGATCTCTAGCGCATCGGAACTGCGCATCCAGCAGACGTATATAAGGAGCAGTCCTTCAACGGTTGTTAAAACTTTCGGTTTGATTGCGATTCAGATGACCTTTCAACAACTTAAAAAATGCCTCGCTGCAGGATTCGTGCTCATTACGAGCAACTGTCAGAGTTTGACAGAGGTCGTATCATTGGATTGAAAGAGGCCGGTTGGACTAATCGGAGAATCGCTCGTCATTTGAGTCGAAGCGATGCGACGATTCGAAGATGCCGGAAAGGATGGGTGGAAAATGGCAGAGTGCAGCGTCAGGATGGTAGCGGTCGACCTAGGGCTACAACAGATCGTGAGGACAGAGTGATGGTCCGATCAGCTGTCACAGCGCCTTCTTCATCTCTATCAACCATCAGACGTTCAACCCAAACACCAGTGTCCATCATGACCATTCACAGACGGTTGAGAGAGCGAAATCTACGCTCGCGCCGACCGTTAAGCCACCTGCCACTCACGCCTGCACACTGCCGAGCCAGATTACTGTGGTGCAGGGCTCGATCAGGTTGGAATGATGCCGACTGGGGAGGTATAGTCTTAAGCGACGAATCCGGCTTCCAACTGTGTCCTGACGATCATCGAAGACGTGTTTGGAGATGCACAGGGCAGAGAGGGGATCCTGCTTTCACTATTGCACGCCACACCGACCCTCAGCAAGGCATTATGGTCTGGGGTGCCATTTCCTTTGACAGCCGGACCCCTTTGGTCGTCATTAGAGGTACACTTACTGCACAGCGGTACGTGGACGACATCCTAAGGCCTGTTTTGCTACCGTTCCTTTTGCAGTGCCCTGGGCTGGTTTTTCAGCAGGACAATGCCAGACCACATAGGGCTCGTGTTGCTCTAAACTGTCTGAAAGCTTGTCAAACTCTTCCTTGGCCTGCCAGATCGCCAGATCTCTCTCCCATCGAGCATGTCTGGGATATGATGGGAAGGCGAATGCATCTGGCACGGACTGTTGATGACCTCGTTCGACAATTGGAGCGAATTTGGCAGAAAATATCGCAGGAGACCATCCGGAAGCTTTATCGGTCTATGCCACGCCGTGTGGCAGCTGGTATCCAGGCTAGCGGCGGGTCAACACCTTATTAAACTTGTTGCTGTAACTCTGAAATAAATTATTCAATTGTTCTGAAATTTTAATCATTTTCTATTCTGTACATTGTCTTCCTATCCACCAATTTTCGTCTCAATCGGACACCTCCTTCTTGGTGCGTAGATTTATTTGTTATAGAGTGTATAAGTGTTTACCCTTAGAGGGGATAGCTCATTTGGTTCATTTGTTAGTATCATAAATTTAGTTTTTATCTTCATTGATGGTCAGGCTCCTCTTTCCAGCTGCCTTTTCAAGAGAGACATTACCTCGACAACAGACTGCTTAGATCGTCCATGCTGAGCAAATGCAAACTTGAAAATGATGCAAATTAAAGTTTTTTTACAGAATTAATAAGCCTTTATATTCGCAATATATGCATTATTTTCCATCTATCTCGAACAATGGCGTATCAAGAAAGAGTATGGCAGGTAGGGCATGTGGCATGGGCGACACATAAAGGGTTCGCAGATTTTCACTGCTAGATGGACGCAACGGAACATTGCAGCGATTATCTTTTCTGTACGTATCGTGGCTTCCCGGCTGGGGGGTCTTTGAATGCGTACTCAGTGCATGCCCTTGGGCGCAAACTCTGAACCGCTCCAGGGTCATTCAAAGACCCAGTTGGGAAGCAACGATGAGTACTGAAGGGAGATTCGCGTCCTTGCAACGGCAGGAGCGTTGTGGGATTACGGCTAATTATCTACACTTGGGATCTAGGCCGAGGAGTGGAGGAATGCTCTCCGTGGGGGTCTTTCTGAGGTGTCTTAACTGGCATTTAGGCTAAGTTTCGGAGGAAATTACGGAAAACATAACGACAGGAAAAAGAGGTTAAAGCTAGAAAGACACTAAAATTCTTCATCTTCTAATTACTCTCCTCAGAACGTAAATCGGCGAGAGTCTTAAATTTTCTGACAAAAACCGATATATATCATATTCAGTGGCGTAGTCAGGATTTTCATTCGAGGAGAAGGGGGTTCAAAATTTTCCCTTCGACGTAGCCTACGAAATAGTTACGCTGATCCTTGACTCACTGTCTCTCTAACAATTCCGGGTAACCACTCAAAGATGAAGCTTTTACCGCCATTACTCCAAGAAGATAAAAAAAGTTTAAACAGATTAAAAAGCACAAAAAGCGTAATGACATCTACACCGTTTGTACGATCCGCTTGAAATTTTTCGTAATTATGTATAAAAGTATAGAAAACAATCAGCGCTTCTTTGAAAATCTGAAAATCCATCCGTTCTCTCATTTTTAAGCGATTTTTCGCTCTTTTCAGCTCTATTTTATTTCCAAGAGTCATGAAAGGGATTGATTTGGGTGACAAAATTAGCTGTTTCAAGTGACAATGACGTCGTAGTGAAATCACGGTTATCAGGCTTTGAAGGGAAATCGCGATTCCAATTTGTTTAAAATTGTTTTTACAGGTAGCATTGTTGAATTTTTTTTCCTTTAAATTGATCTCGTCTCCTTGAAGCACTGATATAAGAAGAGCTGTTTACACTAAACGAAATCGTTCGAATGCGAAAAGTTTCCGAGCGTTTCCAGAAGAGCATGAAATTCGATTTGGGTATATAATAAAAATTGAATATGAACTTATTTATTTTAGGTGGACGAAGATTACACATACTCAGTGTAGACATATTTTCGTTAAATGCTTTTTCTAGCGCCCGTTCTAATTGCCTCCACAGCGTGCTTTGACTTCTAGTTGATATAAGAGGGGATGTTTCCATCGAAACGAAATCTTTCGATGCGAAAAGTTTTCGCACGGTTTTAGAAGAAAGTGCAATTCCGATTTCGGCATATAAGATAAATTGATTTAAAGTTACTTATTTTAATTCAATTTTTCTTATAGTGGACGAAGATGAAGTATATTGAGTGTAGACATATTTTCGTCAAATGTTTTTTCTAGCGCCCGTTCTAATTGCCTCCACAGCGTGCTTTATCTTCTAGTACGCATATGTGAATTAAAAAAAAAAATAGGGATAAGATCCCTTTACCCGTGTCTGTCTCTCTCATTTCGGACGGGGGGGGGATGGAGGTCTGACCCCTCACCCAAGGACATATTTAAAGGGGAGTCCAGGGGATCCGGACACCCGCCCCTCAAAATTTCGATTTTTGTTACTAAAGTGATAATATCGTCTTTTTTTTTAAATTTCTGCCTTTTTTACCGTTTGGACCTCCACCAAAATTTTTGGACCCCCTCCGAAATGTTGATCTGGATACGTGCCTGTCCTCACCCCCCACCCCCCTTGCCTACGCCACTAATCATATGGTCATTCACTAGAAATTTGTAATAAATACCATGCAAAGTGACGTTGTTACTGAGAGAAGAAGCGCAGTTTTGTTATGTATAATGGGCGTTCCTGTACCTAGGTAAGCCATTGACCTCAGGCCCCCAAAGTTATTTTTCGATCCGAGAGTTTGTATAGCACTTCCCGTAAGGGAACAGATTGAAGTTTAGAAAACTCTATTTCTTTCGCTACAGTGCTGCCATCTTCAGTTATCAACAGAAAACTATCGTTACGAAAAACAGGCAAGAGTAACTAATAATGCATGTTTTAAAAATCATTCTATTTTTATGTTATCCTATTTATTTATCTCCGGGTTAACGGTATTTAAATATATTGTTAACCCGGGATTACTCGCGCGAAAAACACGAACAGATTTACTCGCGCAGGGTATCTCATACCCAAGGGTATTTTCTTATATTTTTACTGTAAAATTGATACAAGAAAGGTAAAAAATGAAAAAAATATTTATAATTGTAACCATCTATTTATAAATACTACTCGAAAAACAGTATAAAAACGTGTTTATTTACTCAGAACTAGAGCCTCGTCCCGTAGTGGTCTGGGCGCTAAACTCCGTTCCTATAAGAACACGGCAAGTAAAGCAGCATTCGACTTGGCCAGTGCTTGGAAGGGTGAACTCCTCTCTCAGCTGGATTGCTATGGGGATCGTGCACGCTAATTGGTGCTGGTACAAGTAAAATCCGTCGTGTCTACAATGTCCTTCATGTTCAAACGATACCTCCGGGGGGTACCGATTTCAAGTGGTGGTTGGTCCCTCATCTGGAATTGGTTCAAAATTAGGGACCAACAAGCAGAAGTCCAACCCCCGCAGGGGGCATTGGCACCTATTGCCATGGATAGTGCGATCGTCTATCCATGGACACGAGAACAACAACTAGAGCCTCGCTCAGAATAACAGCAGAGTAATGTAGTCGTGCAGTGTGTGACATAGCCGGCGTGGGAATATTCAAAAACCTATTTGAAGAATTCCACCACAAATTTTTCCACTTGAAGGTTATGACCTTAAAGTCAGCTGCACCAGGCCTCATCAATTTTAAAAAAAAAATGTTTGGAGGATATATCGAACAAAAGGGTACTTTAGAACAATAGCATGAGTACTCGAGCAGGAAATGACATACCCGACGTGGCGATATCCAAAAACCAATTTAAAGAATTTCAAAACAAACTTTTCCCCTACAATATTTTTTTTTAACCTTTGTGGCACGCGATGAGCTTTGTGGCACGAGTTTGATCGATCACTGTGTTGCTGGTAGTTAAATCAAGAGATGACAACGAGTGTACTTTTAAGCAGTAGGCAGTATATTCCATTGTTGTTCTTCAATATCGATGTAAAAATGCTTGCGCTTTAAAGTGTTGATAATACTATCATTGTTGAAATAATACTCCATAAAATTGAAATGCAAGGATATATTTCTTGCTGTAAGCTGCACTGGAAAAATATTTTGTTGAATCAGCAAAAAATTTTTTGGCTATATGTCAAGGAAATATTATTATTAAATCAACAAAACATTTTGTTGATTTAATAAAAATTTTGTTGAAAGCAACAAAACTATTCGATTGAAATAGCACCAACCAAATATTTGGCACAGCAAAAAATGATCTAAGATGAGCGATTCGGTTGACCGCCTTGTTGCTAGTTTTTAAATCGAGCGATGACAACGACTGCCTTTTTCCAGCGTTGGGGTCATTCAACAAAATTTTGTTCAATTCAACAAAACTTGTTTATTTTTCCTCAGATTGAAGAAAACAGAATTACTTGCTTTATTTAAAGATTACGATCTTGAGTATTACATTACGATCGATTTCTGAGATTACATTTAGTTTTTGAAAGTATACCTATTATGTGTGTCGCCATACAAAAGAGGACATCTATATGAATACCACCCAATAAGCTGTTAAGAAAATTATAAAGGTGGTAACTGTTTGAAAGGAAAATTTTGTGTCAAAGAAAATACCTTTCTTTTACATTTTTTTTCTTTCTTACATAAGTAACTGTATGTTATCCAAAATGCAATTTTGCACCTCCAAATACCTATCTATCATAAACATGCTTTTTTGCCTCGCCGATTCCTTTGTATAATAAATTGTTTGCTATTTTTGATAAAATGTAGATAGCTCTTCGATTTTTTCAAGTGGGAGGCAACTTTCAAGCAAGCGCATTCGTCAATACTGTGACACATGAAGGTTAATTCTCAAAGTAGTCATTTGCAAAGAATGGGTATAGGTTTCTAATAAAAATGACTGATATCTATTTAAATTGTATAGATAAAACTGTTATTTCTGTTATACATCTAGTTACATTTTTTTCACCGTAAGTATATTTTCTGTGACGTGTTATCATAGTAATTATCTATCCTTTAATTTACGTATAGCCTATTCATTGAATAGGTTATATTCTATATAATGCAGTTATTCGTATATATAATTTTCTGAATACTCTGAGTTTTTCACATACTTAAGAAAAAAGTACAAAACAGTTGTTTCTTAAAACATCAAAATAATGATAATAAGAACAAAAAAAGTTATTATTAGTTCAAGCCAATATCTTTTCTTTTCTTTTTTTAACATAAAAGTTGATAAACTAACACTGGTAGGGCAACGTTTTGACACTTTCAGTGAAATAGTATTTATAAAAAGCTTTCATTTTAGTAATGTGAAGAGAAACGAAACAGTCAGCATAAGATCTAGCTAGGTTAAGCTACAACTCTCAGTAACTTTTTAATTATGACAATTACGATGAGTTTATGAACAGCGTTTTGATATCAAATATTATTTTGAGTTTCTCTTATGGTCACTTCTTTTTTTTATGAGGACACATTGCCTTACCTCGCATCACATCTGATTTTTAAAAACATCTTGGCGTCGTTTACAGATCATCTTCAGACCATATTATTTGTTCTCCTGCAATAGAGACAGAACCATATCCTCCTTGATTCAACGTTTAGATTGGTCAACCCACCTCGATAATACGCCGTACTATTTTATCCGCCTTCATGGATTTTCCGAAGTTTCTGAGAATTGCATCTTTGCCAAGATACAGCACGTATCAAATAAACGAAACCACATCCATCGAAATGCCCGTGTACAACTCAGTCGAGGACACACTAACCGAAATTCTTGCCGAAGAGCTTGGGTTTTCGTACGAAATCGTGTCTCCAGACGATGGTGAGTACGGGACACCTTTACCCGACGGGAACTGGACGGGAATGATTGGCATGATCCAGCAACGGAAAGCGGACTTGATCATTCACAGACTTTCCGTCACGGAAGAGAGAGCCGGTGAAATAGACTTCAGCACCCCGTACCACATAGATCGGATGGTTTTTGCGACGAGAAGCCTGAAACGTTCCGTGGGCATTGGCTCATTCCTCAGGCCTTTTTCGTTTGAAGTGTGGATTATTCTGTTGGTGTACGTTTTAATCATGCCCTTCACTTATTACATTCTGTTTGGAAAGAGACATTCTTTGCGTTTGACGGCATGCAGCTCTTACATATTGCAACCGGCAGCTAATCCAGACAGCTTGGGTGAATACGTGCTGAGATCCAGTTGGATGATCACCGAGATGCTCCTGCGATGGTGTTACACGGCTGTCTTGCTGTCTTTCTTGACGGTTCCGTCAATGACGGGCGTGCGGACTATCCCTGAACTAGCTGCAGGCGTAAGGGAAGGGAAGTACCAGTGCGTCACTTATCCTGGCTCTTTCGTGACAGAGTCTTTGTTAAAGAGTGGAGACTACGAGAGCGTTATTGGACGCAACTTAAACGAGAATGACGGCAATAAAAATATCGAGGAAGTACTCGGCGATATGTCATCTTCAAAGATTCCTGTCTACATTGGAGAAGAAACGGGGTTTTTACACTTAAAAACTCAATATTTCGTATCAGAAGATGCATTTTTTCCCGACTTGCAATCGATTGGCATGAGGAAGGACTTTTGCTGCAAAGCTCAGTTGAATTCCTTTATAAACTACCTCTTAGCTTCCGGTATCTTTAATAAGTTAGTTGAAAACTCAGAATACCGTATAATGCGCAAATTTCACGAGCAATCAACATTTGAAATAATGGAAGGCGATGTAAGGTACTTGTCCGTTGAAGATTTCCACGGAGTTTTTTTTCTGCTAGTGTCTGGGTATATTTTTGGTTTCATTGTCCTCTTAACCGAAATATCAACGGAATATTTCAAAAAGCTGCACCAGTATAACATGAAATCTATTCACAAACACAATAAATAATTTATATCAAGAGACTGTAGATGGACTTTTCCCTTCAATTGAAAAATTTAAAGCAAAATTTACATAAATTTTTTAATTAAACATGAATAATTCTAAATAGAAATCTCTGAGTAATGGAAAGGTCGGCAAAAAAACATTCCCGATGTTGCATAACTTATCATTGCCTCTAAAAGTGTTAATTTATGAAATAAAAACCCACCTTTAGTTTTCAACTGTCCAACTATCCCAACCAAATAATGTTTAAATACACATTTTTTCCCCCGCACGTGTACTCTCTGAAATTTTAATAATTTTGGTTAATATATATATCTTTTATCGTGCTTAGTGCTCTACCTTATTCTTCAGCTATAATGCTCTAGTATAATTTTATTTTTTAAATGCATGTTTTCAGAAAACACGTGTAAATTTTCTTTCCATCATGCTTATTATGTGAACTATCTTATCTCCAGCTGTGATGCACTAATATAATTCAACTTCTAAAATACATATTTGTAGGAAATCCATATAATTTTTTTTTCATCTTGCTTAGTGTATGAACTATCTTGTTCTTCAGCTGTAATGCTCTACTTTTATTTTTACAATGTACTAGCTGGATCAAAAATAAAGTAAGCATCACTATTTTTTGAAACGATCTTTCACAAAAAATGTAAAAGAAATGTTTATCTTATAATTATGAGATAATTAATTTTTTAATCTTTATTTCATGAAAGTATGGTTAAAAATTGAATTTCATGAAACCCGAGTTATGTTCATAAAGCAAGAAGTTTCAAAAGAGCTTTCATTTCGAACGTTAAATAAATTATTTTAAAACATTTCTTGCTAAATCTAGTCTTACTTTTTATTAGTTTTACTATATGTAGCATATTGTAATAACTGTCATATTCAGCTAGGTTGTAGAAATATTGCTGTTAAAGTTAAAAAGTGCTCATTATACAAATAACTAATCCATGGCTGCCAACTTTTACATTATTATTTATTTAGTCAGTTAGTTAGTTATCTATCGGAAGATTATTCACCTCAACTTTCAAAAAAATGTTATGGAAATATTTTAAATTGCAGAAATTTGAATTTTATTTTAAAATGGAATTGCATACAAGAATAGTAATAGATAATTCTTCCGAAGAAAGCCTAAAACTTCGTAATTATGTTAAGTGTTCTACCTGAAGGCCTTACAACTTTTAGGTTATTGAGCTTTGACGTCATCATTAAGCCTACATTTAAAAGTTTTACCTTCACAAAATAAAACCATTAAAAATTTCTGGTGGCTTTACCCATAAATATCTATATTTTAGTAATTAAGATAAAAAAAATATAATTTTACGACAAATGGTAGTTTATAATCATGACTAATTAGATGATATGATAAGGAAATATATCAAACTGAATAATTTTGTATGAGAAAGGTATTTTAATTTTAACGTTTAATTTAAGATATTTTCTATTATTTGTAGCGCCCACCAGAAATTTTTAATAGTTTTATTTTGTAAAAATAATACTTTTAAACGTAGGTGCAATGATAATGTCAAAGCTTGGTAATTTAAAAGTTCGATTAAACACTCATAAGAATACGCGCTATGGAATGACACTAAACTAAGGTGACCATACGTCCCGTTTTTAGGTTGCTTGTCCCGTTGTCCCCAAGCACAGTTTTGGGACACCGTAATGTCCTGTTTTTAGAAAATGTCCCCTGCAATGTCCCGTTTTTAGGAAGAGAGCAACCCACGGTAACGATTTCAATAAAGGCCGCTAAAAATGAAATCATCCAACGCCAGTGTCTGTAAAAAGAAAACCTGACCTCCCCTCTCGAGACACAAAGAAAACGCCGGGGGGGATGTATTGTTTTTGTGTTTGTTCTTTTAATGTTCTTTTTTTTTTGTCAAGTATTTCAATTTATTTCTTTATTTAAAGTCATATTCCTCTTTTGCTTATATCACCACCTCCCCCGATCTCCATTTTATTTTCCCTTTTCACTCTGGTTTTCTAAGAATTTTTTTCCTTCCGAATGACAACTTCTTTTTTTCCTGTGTGTCCTTTTGTTTACATTTCTCACTTTCCTATCTTGTGTCGTATGGTGTTCTTGAAGTCGAAGAAGGACCTACCCCTTGTACCACCCTAAACTTGCACTATTTTTTTTTATAGTATATGTGTGTTTTATCAAAGTTTATTTTTCATTTTATTTTCATATTAACATTAACACAAGCTTGTTTGCGCGCTTTCTTAGCAAGTAAAAGATACCTAGACCTGCAAATTCCGTCTCCCCACACTATTACCTTAAAAACGGTAGATGTCCCGTTTTGAGGAAGATGATATAAATACACTATTGCCAAAAAGTAGTAGATGTCCCGTTTTGAAGGAAAAAATAAATTGTCACACATTACACTAAACGCAAAGCAGTATGAAAAAACACTCAAAATACTGGTGTTAAACGATAAAGTAATTAAAAAACTTTGTAAAAAACACACATAAGAAGTAAAAGGAAAGAGGATACGCGTTTCGTTCAAAAATTGTTTTGAACTTCTTCAGTCCAAGCCCTTCGACGTAAAGAACACAGGGAACTGAAAAGAGAAAAACAAGCAAGATGTTGCCACAAGGGGCAAAGAAAAGTCGAACAAAACCACGGAGAGGGGAGAAAAAAAAATTAAAAAAGGGGGATAAAAAGGAAAGGAAAGAAGCACAAAAAATACAGAAATAAAAAAGGAATAAAGAAAAATAATAAAAAAGGGAACACACAAGTACAGACACACACACAAAAAAGATTGAGTGTTTTTTCAGTTGTTTTGTTTATTTGGACTATTAACACTCACTTTTGTTCTCTCTTTTCTTCCTTCCTTCTTCGTGTGCTTTTTCTTGCTTATTTCTTTTCTGTTTTTGTGTTTTCTGTATGGATTCATCTTTGTTTAACTGTTTTTCCCGTTTACGATTGAAACGTTCTCGTTTCTTGAATCATTTAGGTTTTCTTGTTCGATGCAAACGCAGTAATGTCATTCCTAAGTTCATTGACATTAAGTGCAATATTCACGGTTCTTCTCGTGTTGATAAGGCTCTGAATAGGTCTAAGCGGGCGGTTTTACGGGCTTTTATTCAGGATGTTCGTTATAAAGTTTCGATTCTTGAATCTGATCTTTATGATCTCCATTTGCTTTTGAGTAAGTCTTACCCTGCGTTTGCTAACTGGGAAAAACGGAATTTCGCTTATGTTGAACAACGTTCTATTTCTCACAGAGCTACTTTGGATAAGAAATTCCAAGCTCTTCTTCCGGTTAGGTCTTCCCTCGGTTCTGTTAGTCCTCTTGTTCAGGACATTGTTGTTAATTTGTCTACACATGTTTTAACTGATTCTCAGAGAGATGCTCTTAGTTTAGGTTTGAATTTTTCTCGTGTTAGTAACGTTTCGGTTTCCAAACTTATTGCTCCTATGGAAAACTCCTTTAAAAATAGTAAACTCTCTTCTAACCAACTTGATACTTTGCGACATCTTATTGCTAATACTATCTCTTCAAATAATATGCATGCCAAATCTAACCTTTCTCGTTCTCAAAAAACTGCTCTCAAAGAACTTAATTCTAACCCTAATTTACTCATTACTAAAGCTGATAAAGGCGGCCAAACTGTTTTACTTGATAAATCTTCTTATGTTGATTGTATTAATAACATGCTAACCACTGGTCCATACACTAAATTAAATTCTGATCCTACTAACAGTCACCTTTCTGAAATTAAACACACTGTGAAGTCCTCTGTAATCTTAAATGCTCAAACTAAACGTTATGTTATTCCTTCTATTGCTAACTGTGCTCGTTTCTATGCCCTTCCTAAAATTCATAAACCTTCTC
Organism: Cheiracanthium punctorium; assembly: GCA_038373885.1. Classification (NCBI taxonomy): domain Eukaryota; kingdom Metazoa; phylum Arthropoda; class Arachnida; order Araneae; family Cheiracanthiidae; genus Cheiracanthium; species Cheiracanthium punctorium. The sequence goes on from JAWZYV010009733.1 coordinate 359,344, forward strand.
TTGCCTTTCGCCCCATTGTTTCTAACATTGGTACTGCTTCTTATAACCTTGCACGTTTCCTCTGGCATACTCTTTCACCTTTGACTGCTAGTAATACCCACACTGTTAAAAACTCTTATGATTTCGTTAACAAAGTTAAACTTCTTTCTCCTACTAATTGTAAAATGCTTTCTCTTGATGTTAAATCTTTATTCACTAATGTTCCTATCCAAGGTGCGATTGACTGTTTGGAAAAGCGTTTACGCGAGTTCCATTATTCTTCTATTGAGATTAAAGATTTTATAGCTTTAGTAAGCGTTTGTATTAAACAAACTGCTTTCATTTTTAATGGCTCTTTCTATAAACAAACCGAGGGTCTTGCTATGGGTAATTCTCTCTCACCTCTCTTATGTGATATTTATATGCATTATTTTGAAGAGAAGCTCTTCAAGGTCTTTAATTTTCCGTGCTGGGTCAGATATGTTGACGATACTTTCGTTCTAGTGGATTCCAATTGTGATATTTCTAATTTACTTTTGATCGTTAATTCTGTTGATCCGTGTATCCAATTTACTCTAGAAGAGAAGTGCAACAATTCTTTACCTTTTTTGGAAGTTCTTGTTTCTAGGAATCCTGACGGTTTCTCTACTGTTTTCCGCAAGCCCTTTTCTATATCTTTACCTCCTCATGCCCTATCTAATCATCCTTACCAGCAAAAACTTTCTGCTTTTTAGACTTATGTGTTTCGTGCTATCAAAATTTGCTCTGATTCTTCTTCTCTTAATAATGAAATTAGTTACTTAAAATCCTTAGCTGTTTCTCGTGTTTTTAGCCCCTCTATTATTGATAAAGCTGTTTCTAAATTTAATAAGCCTAATACTTCTACTAATACTATTAATTTTCACAACGAATTAATTGTACTACCTTTCTTTTCACCTTTATGCTACAAAATTTCTAAACTTCTCAAAAATTTCGGTTTCAAAGTCATTTTTAAACCTGTTAATAAACTTAAATTTTTTTCCCTTAAAGATCCTATTCCTACTGAGAACCGTTGGGGTGTTTATTATATTCCTTGTGAATCTTGTGATTTGGGCTATATTGGTCAGACCAGAAGAGCTCTCAAATTTAGGCTCAAAGAGCATGAGAGATATGTCTCTAAGCACGAACTTTCCAAATCTTCTATTGCCTCAAATTGTTGGAATTCCAAACATCGATTTCAGTTTTCTAAGGCTAAGATTTTGTGCACTCCTCAGTCTTTGTCCCATCTGGATTTTTTGGAAGGTTTTTCCATTACCCAGCACTTAGATCGTCTTGTGAACGATGGTTCTTCCGTTCCTTTCGTTAATTCTGCTTGGAAGTTGCTGTTGTAAGGTTCTTTTCACTTTCTTCGTCTACCCCCCCCCCCTTTTTTTTTTTTTTTTTTCCCTGTTTCTTTAATGTGTATGTACGTGTGCTACTGTCTTTCTTTTTCGTTTTTATTAAAAAAAAAAAATAAATAAAGTGTGCTATTTGTTTTTTGTTTGTTTGTTATGTTTTCTCTTTTTTGTGTGTGTGTTTGTACTTGTGTGTTCCCTTTTTTATTATTTTTCTTTATTCCTTTTTTATTTCTGTATTTTTTGTGCTTCTTTCCTTTCCTTTTTATCCCCCTTTTTTAATTTTTTTTTCTCCCCTCTCCGTGGTTTTGTTCGACTTTTCTTTGCCCCTTGTGGCAACATCTTGCTTGTTTTTCTCTTTTCAGTTCCCTGTGTTCTTTACGTCGAAGGGCTTGGACTGAAGAAGTTCAAAACAATTTTTGAACGAAACGCGTATCCTCTTTCCTTTTACTTCTTATGTGCGTTTTTTACAAAGTTTTTTAATTACTTTATCAAAGCAGTATGTTTGGGGCAACTTTCAGAACGAATTCATAAACACAAAAGCTGCCTTTTAAAATGGGCAGAGGAGTTACCGGTTTTTGGAAACATCGCGAAATATCTCATGTTTAACATTTTCCCCTGAAAATTTTGTAATTGCTGTAGGTTTATTGTTTATAGCATTTCACAGTACAACTTATAAAGTCATTCTAATTTTTTCCGATTCTCTAGTGCAATTAAGTTTTTTAAAAAGCTGTTGAAAAATTGAATAATTTTCAAGTAGGACAGTTACAGTAGGACAGTAGGACAAGTGTGAAACCATCTATAGTATAAGAGTTTTTTGGCACTCTTCTTTGGGAATACTCATCTCAACGTGTTCCGAATCGGATATTTTTTTTAAAACCTCCTTTCTCTTTTCTTTTATTACTGCCCTAATTTCATTTTTACAGACAACAAATAATTTTGTACTGCCTAGGGTTTCAGAGAAGAGAGTACAAATTTAAATTCGTGACAAACAAGAGTGCCTGTTCCATCAACTGTTCGCGATATTATGTAGTGTCGTTAGTTATACTGGGCTAATAAATAGACATGTTTTGACAAATCTGTGCTTAAAATCAGTCAATAAATTGATATAAAAATTTCAAGCAGCATTGTTATTATTATTATTGTTGTTGTTGTTATTATCATTATTATACGTTTTTTTCATTCATTCTAGTTGCTAATTATTCATTAAATAAATAACAAGATTCAAGGCACTTTAAGCTTAGACCGTGCCAATTATTACCCAATGCAACATTAAATTTCAATGTTGTAATAACATATACTATTACAGTTTCATGACATTTCTTCTATTTTCGCATTATACTGATTATCTACAGGGTGTCCGCAAAAAAAGGAACACGCCTAGTTTTTTTTTTTTTTTTTTTTTTTAAATCCTGTTGCAGCCAAAGCCTTAGTAAAATATTTAAGTACAAAGTCACATGTAAGTTTGTTATTAAGACGTGGGGGAATGCATTAGAATTCGTTTGTAAATAGAAATGTATTAACTAAGTTCTTCGCTTAGGTTTCTGATTGTACATGTAAAAGAAAGCTCTTCTTTTGGAAAAAAAACAGAGTGCCCATTTCGTAAAATTTTTATCTTTGCAAGTTCCTAACAGAATGTTTAAGAAACATTGTAAACGGAGATAACTGAAAAAACATTAAACTAATATCTTAGATAAGCCAATACTAGCTAGAATAGAAGGCATGACATTTGCTGCGCCGACCTGGTTGTATGGTGGATAAAGCACCGTACTACGGTTTCGGGTTCAAATCCGGCGGTCGGGGTTCGATCCCGACTGGTCGTGGGTGTTGTCCGTCCCATCGTAGGGGGCGACGTTGGTCCGCCTACTGGTGCCCCCATAATAAAGAGGCCAGCAATTCCGGCCTGTGGCTAAATCCTACAAGGCAACGGCCGGCCATTGGGAAAAAAAAAAACATTTGCCGCGGAGTTTACGCTAGTAAGTAATTCGATTTAAATAAGAATATTCAAAAAATTTCTTGCCACTTTATTCAAGCTCAAGAACGTTTTACTTCATATAAAGACTATAGTTTTAGAACAATTACTAAGCTTCGATGTTCAGTTTTAATATGGAATTGCATAAAACAATAGTAATAGATAACTCTTCCGAAGAAAGCCTAAAATTTCGCAATTATGTTAAAAGTGTTCTTACCTGAAGGCCTTACAACTCCTACATTATTGAGGTTTCAGGTCATCATTTAGCTTTCATTTAAAAGTTTTATCTTCACAAAATAAAACTACTAAAAATTTCTGGTGGATTTACCCATAAATAAGTATATATTAATAATTTGAGATAAAAAATATAATTTTACGACAAATGGTAGTTTTTAATCATGAACGTAAATTTTTCTTCATTAGCATAGTTGAGAGAAGTACTACTGTTTAAGTCCTCTTTACAAAATTTTTTGGCTATTCGTCAATAAAATAATGAGGAGATTTATAGGAATAAAATATTTATATCGAAAAGATGTTTTAACTTTCATACAGAAATTCTGAAAAATGTTTAAATTTTAGATTTAACCAGAGATATTGTTAAGAATTTAATTAAATAAAAGATTCAAGTGATATACTGTCTGATTATTGGGTGATTCGTAACCCACTAAAGTTGCTTGTATTTTCCGAAAAGCCATTCCGTGAGGTTAGGGGCGTAGCCAGAAATTTTTCATGGGGGGGTTACAACTACCACAACTCATATATATGTATACTTGGGTGTGACAATGTAGAATATACTATGAAGAATATACATTTTGTATGGCAAAAAATTCCTCATGGGGGGGACACACACCCTTGGCTACGCCCCTGCGTGAGGTAGATTCCAGTTAAGTAGGTAAGGTTGAATTTCTGTCAAAAGCAGGACGAGGGGAACGATAAACCTGGTGATAAAATGTGCTACAATACTTGAATGAATCAAAACATCCATGAAAACAGTTTCAAACTTTTATTAATCTGTAATGATACAACTATGTCTTTTTACAAACCATTTTTTTTCACTGTAAATGCCATTTTCACAAAGCATTCATATGGGTAGGGAAGTAGCTGCTTTGGAAGTTTTACATATTCTGCTATACATGCTATTCCAGCGGGATGACAAAACGCTGTTTTCAGGTGTTCATTATTATACTCACCTCAATCAGTAAAACTCACAATATGTGTTGACACTCTACAACAATTTAAACGTCATTTTAACTTGAATAACAACTTAACACACACATAAACAGCAATAAATTTTTAGCAATTTTTAATTTACATACCGTTTAAATAGAATTTCGTGTCGAAACACAACAGGATTATATTTGTTTTTCATAACAAGTAAATATTTAACATTTTGCATTTATCTAACAATGTACAGTAGATATGTCAACATTATAATTTTTCATTATTAAAATCTCAAATTTTAAACTTTTCATAATTCTTTCTGAAAGAGCTGTAATAAATTTGTATTAGCTCAACAAAGTGAAAGTATGCATAGTATCAAATAGCTGTCGTGGTTTCATATGATTCACGAGTAAAGGTTTGTATGTTAAATGGAAGAACTATAGAAAATGAGCCATAACTCTAGCATATCAGACATAAGTGACTGAAAATTCACCTCAGAAAAAAAATCACACCAGAAAAAAAAATCATTCTATCCGATACATTATAAATATTATTTTACCTTCGAAAGGATAGTCACGAAAAAAAAAGTCTCCTGAATTTGAGGATCAGAGTTCTTTTTTCCTCGCCCTTATCCATCCCCACCCCCTTAAAAATCTTTTAAACTGTTGAGAAATGGGACACTAATCCATATTTATATTTCATTAATGTACGTAGCAATTTTAACCTTAAATTACACTTATAATTTGTAAGCCATTTATTCGTAAATTTTTCTTCATTAGTATAGTTGAGAGAAGTATTACTGTTGAAGTCTTCTTTACAAAATTTTTTGGCTATTCGTCAATATTTTTTGAAAATGTTACATCTGTACTCATTATAGTTGAAGTACTTTTACACAGAGAAAACATTTTTGGTAGATTCCACAAGTTTTTGCAATTTAAAAATAAATAAATAAATACAGAAGTAATTTTGAAATACATATCATAATGGGATTATTTTAAGTTTCATCTGCATTTCAACAGAATTTGCAGCAATGTACAGCTTATCATTACTCAAGTACAGCACATGGAAGTAGGTAAAATAAAATAAATAAAAATTTAATTAATTAATTAATACACTTTGCATTTTAAATGAGGAGGATATAATTAATGCCATTCAATGATAATGTCTATTGAAATATTTATGTAAAGAATAACAGAATCTTCTAGTATATAAACATCGGTAGCAACTTAAGAAATTAATATTCGATATATCAACAATATCACCAGTGAATTTCAATTAGTCGAAATTTAAATTTGGACACGGATTAATCTTCAAGGGGTAAAAAAATACTAAAATCAAATGTAGAGACATTTTGTTCTTAGAAAGAACATCAAGACGGTCCTCGAATCTCTGAAAGCAGGGGCGTAGCCAAGGGTGAGGGGTTAGGGGGATCATACCCCCCCCCCATGAGGAATTTTTTGCCATACAAAATGTATATTCTTCACGCGATTATCACACACACGTATACATATATATGAGTTGTGTAGTCGTAACCCCCCCCCCATGAAAAATTTCTGGCTACGCCCCTGTCTGAAAGTATATTAAAGCATTTAAGGTGAAATCAGACAGTGGGTATTCCAGGCGATTTGAACGATAAGTTTGGAAAACACATTCTCTAAATGTACCTTAGAAGAAGTCTGCAGCGTATGTACCTTATGTACCTTAAGAAGGCGTTACTTATCCATTCTTTTTTATTTACGTTTGCACAGATCTCCTACCATTAATCAGATTAATAAAATTAATTCACAGTAATCCCAATATTTAGTCTTTAAAAATAAAATATAAAACAGCAACTATTTTCATTTAGTGGTTTAAAATATAGAATTAATTAATGTATTCATCGTACCATACACTATTTTGTGAAATTTGTTTGTTAGTGTAGACACCGTTATCTCCTTTTCATCGTCATATATATCATTCTTTTCTGACTCATTACTGTATGTAAACTTATCTTTTGTCTTAAATATGCCTTACTGTGAGGCCCCATGTACATAATGATTAAAAGATTGCAAAATTAGAAATGTAGCCTTGAAAGGCCTAGGAGATCCATGGAATAAAATTTTGTTATGTCATGCCCTTCTCTTACGCATAGAACTGTTAATAAACATGCAGAAAGCAGATGTAAAATTAATCGATTGAGAATATTTTTCATGAATATATTTGCTTGAGTAGATTGAAAGCCCAAGGTTGTATGGCACTGTAAATGTTAAATGAAATCCAAGAACCTTATAATGTTGTGTTGGGTGAAGCTGTTCAATAGTGAAGTAATGTATCTTTCCATACAGTTCTTTTTTGGCCACTGTCAGTCTCAAATTTAGACATTTGAAATACATTTATTTAAAATTTTACTTTAAAAAATTCCTTTTGAGTTTCGATTATTTTTATCGCTAATAATCTGATAAAAGAAGTTCTGTAACGTTTTCAATAACTGTTTACATGAAATCGTGTAACTCACAATGTATAAGATTTTTTTACAAAAATATTACCGAACTTTATCAGTTTGCTGCTTTAAAAATCAATATAGTGTAATCATTAACTGAATTTTACTGCCACATAAAATTACAAAACAGCAAACCAAATATTATCAAGAAAGCCTTGTTACATATCTTCATCAAAGATATAAATGGTAAAACATCTAAGTCTAGAAATATAACGTACAAATCTCAACTGTTAAAATCAGTTGTGGTTAACCCCTGCTTATATATCTCTAATACAATTCCAGGGTAGGTATTAAGTAGTGAAATAAATCACTTAAATAATTCTTAAAATTATAGTCCATAATTAGAGTCAAAAATCCCTCAAATAACACTATGAATGACAATGAGATAAATTCCTTCAGGATTAATTGGAAATTAAACATAAAAGAAGAAAATAAGTGATTTTTATTTTACTTGTGAAATACATTTAATAATTACAGATCTCTTAATGAACTTCTTATTATGTTAGTTTTATATAGTATATTAATGAAAAAAATCCAAAACAGATTTTTTTCTATGTATAAACAAATTAATAAGTTCGAATTTATTTGCTTGGAGTACCATTTTGATGTAATGCTTAATTTTTATATTTCTAAACATAATTTAATTGTTTATGCACCCTGTTAATGAATAGAAAACTATTTAAATAAAATCCAAAATTACCAAAGAAAATTCCTTACTGATCAAAGATAAATCTATAGCAATATTAATAAAATAAAGTAATTAGTATCCACAGCCGTAGTATTTTTAAACGTAATTCACTCTTACAGAGCAATTAATTTGAGAGCAAATATTTAAAAATTATTCATTAATAATGTGTTTACTTTGTGATAATGGGAAAACAAAAATTCCTTAATTTTTAAGAAGTAAAATCTCACAACCACTTTTTATGGGAGGTGAATTACATTCATATTATTTTTACATTTAAAATTAGAATCATGCTTATCATCTGAAAAACTGTCATTAAAGAAATGTACTAAAATGAGACCTTACCAATTTAACCTTACCAACCTAATGAGCATTTTTTTTGCTTTAAATGATTTTACTGACGCACTCCAAAGCTGAAATATATATAAATGTAGTGTATACTGTGTTAGTGCACTGTCGTGATATCACATTAGTTTTTGAACTATTGAAAGAATATAGGCATAAAAATTACTGATGATTTTCACAGTCACGAAGCAATATTTTGTGATCGAAATAAATAACTCAGTGAAAAAATATCGAACACATTTTATGCAATAAAGATGCCAAATATAGCAATGAAGGATCTTCGTAATGATATCGCGCTGATACCTTAAATCATAAAATTCTTTAATGATTCAATATAGAAAAATTAATTTTACGATAAATGACAATTTTCGAACATCACAAATTGTATAACATGATACAGAAGTAAATCACAATGAATTATTTTGTATCAAAAAGGTATTTTAACTTATATCTTTAATTTAAGATTGATACTTGTAATGTTCACCAGAAATTCTAAATAGTTTTACTCTTTGAATATACAACTGTGATGACTTCATTTTAAAAGAATTAGTGATAATGTAAAAATTTTAGCTAGGTCTTCTAAATCTAGACGGTGTTGCCTTCAGTTGGTCAGCCAATCTGAGATGAAGTAATTAGTAACAAACGAACATCCGCAAAGGCTAAAAGCAACGCCTCCAACATATTGAAAACCTTACAACTCCTACGTCACTAACCTTTGACGTCATTATTTGGTTTACAGTTAAAAGTTTTCATTTGATAAAATAAACTATTAAAAATTTCTGGTAAATACTACAAACATAAGAAAATATCATATATCAAACATTAAAATTAAAATGTCTTTCTCATACAAAATTATTCAGTATGATCTATTTCCTTATTATATTATCTAATTAGTTATGGTTAAAAGCTGCCATTTGTCGTAAAATTATATTTTTTATTTCACATTATTAAAATAGTCCCAATCATGGGTAAATTCACCAGAAATTTTTAATAGCGTTATTTTGTCAAATTCAAACTTTTAAACGTAGGCTAAATGATGACGTCAAAGCTTGGTGAGGTAGCAGTTGTAAGGCTTTCTATATCTAGGAGGTGTTGATAAAAGCTAGTGGCTGCGCTCACTTGTCTAAACTTTCAAAGTAAACTAAATTAATGCTCAATACTTCAATCTGATTGTCTCAAGAGCATTTCTCCGACATGTGACTGAAATAGTTTTTTATCGATATCATCTGTAGGACTTTTAAAACGATACATTTTAATATATAGTTAATAATCCCACAGGAAAAGATCATTTCAATGTTTTCACAACATTTTCTGAAGAAACGGCATACGAACATATTTAAAATATCCTAATAATTTCTATTCGAAGTGCTGCAGAATACTCTTTTTAATCAATAAATTCCGACAAGAATCGGATTAAAGATGCTTTTCTGCAAATTAGGAAACAGTGTTTTACTTAAACTACTTTTTCCTAGTGCGATGGCATTACTGAAACTCATAATGAACCTAAGTAAAGTTTTCGCTCGTAATACATTAAATGTTCTAAGTTGTTCAGACATAATTTTAAAATGCTCTTTTATGAGTTTTAGTCGATATTTGTAATAATAAAAAGGGAAAAACGAATTGCAGTTTTTCTACCTGCATTTATTTCTTTATTTATATTTAATTTTTTACCTAATATTGAGATATTTATATAAGATAACAGGTACATACTAATTATTATGAAAGAATATTATTTTTTTAATTATTGCTTATGCCGAATGTTTACAAATGTTGCAATATAAGATTTCATTTGAAAGCACTAAAAGATATTAATATCAGGATATATACATCCGAGATTGTCTAACTTATGGCATATTGCTGTAGAGAAGGTTGACCTAGTCTTTGAAATATTAGTGCTCAATTTGAATCTTACGTTAAATTATTTGGTTTTGTAAGATAGCATTATATTTAATAATTTTCTGAGATTCATTATTGTGATTTTGTTATCAAAATTGTCTTCACGCCGTGCTATCGTAATGCTTATAAATTTTCGCCAGGTGTATATTAAAAGTATTAAGTATCAAATACATACCATGGCTTACAAAATCAAGTTAACGTTGGCATTTATATTTATATATATAAAAGGTATTAAGTTATTGCACATGTAAAATTGATCGCGATGGATTTATGAACTGTGGCACAGGAGCAGTCGCACTATTCTTGCAATTCACATTAAATGTTGTCTTGTATTATGAGAAACGTTTATGTTTCTAGTTCGATATTTTGATCACATTCATTTATTATAAATATTACTCTTACATCATCAAAGTGATTATCGACAGTATTTTTATTTTATACAAACAGAATGTTCTACTCTGCGCAAGCACTTCAAATGATATTTAATTTCCCATTGGCGTACTCTGAGCTCCTAACCCATTTCCTCATGGCTACCCATAACTCGAAACATAAATGTAAGATATTTGTTTTGTAAGTTTTATCTTGGCATTTATCATCGTAAAATGGCACTGCTCCAAAAGGTGAAGATAAATATCTACATTTTGGACGGTTATCGATGACTAGAACCAAAAGTTAAAGCGTTTCTCATATCTCGAAAAAAAAAAGTAAGTTTTGAACTATTTGTATAGGTAATTTTTGCAGACTTTTGTTGAATTTAAGTTGTTTAATACTTAGTTTGCTGTATTCAGATACAATAGTAAAATTGTAATTGCAGTTTTTTTAATTGAGATATGGAAATTAATAATTTTAATTACATTATTAAAATTGATATTACTATTTATGAAATTGAAATATTGCTTATAAACTAATAACTATGATAAAAAATAATAATACTTTAAATGTAATTAAGGGTGCATAAATATAACAGAATATGTAATACAAAAACTGCAACATCTCAGTAATAATTCCAAAATACATTACAATCCATTCATACTTTCAGATATAAAAAAGCTGCATAGAAAAACAAATATTCGAAATTATTTATGTCTCTACAAATTTCATTTCGAAAAATTATTAATTTTTAATGGGAAAAATTCGTATTTTGATTTTTTAAATTTGAATTAAATTTAATTTATATAAAAACTACGAAATAAGAATTTTATAAAACTTGTGAATTCGATGCGTAGAAGTTGTAATTAAATATTTTTCAGTACTTATCATGCTAAATGATTTAATTTTAGTTTCTGCAATTATTAATTTCGATTACCAAGCTCTTTTATAAAAATTATTAATAAATTAGAACAATTATTAAAATTTAGGCTGGTATGGGCAGCTTTTGTAAAGTTGCGGGCCAAACTTTAGGAAATTAGCGAAGTTGAGGGCCCTATAGTTGGGAATTTATGTGGGATTTTAGATGGTTTATATGGTTTTTATATGGGATTTTGATATGTTCAACGGACCAGAGGTTGCTAACATTTGATTTAGAGCAGGTATGGGCAACCATTGAAAACTTGCGGGCCAAACTTCAGGAAGTTACCGAAGTCGCGGGACAAACTTCAAGATGTTAGCGAAGTCGCGGGCAGTATATTTGTTATATATGTGGGATTTCGTATAGTTTATATGATTTTTGATATCTTCCGCTTGCCGGATCCAAACAAGTGGCTGGTCACACCTGGCCCGCGAGCTGGCGGTTGCTCATATGTGTTTAAGGATGTCAGGAAAGTCGCGGTCTGTATATTTGGGATTTATAAGGGATTTTGAGTGGTTTATATGGTTTTTATACAGGATTTTGATATATTCCACGGGCCCGATCAAAAACCGTGGCGGGCCGGAAGTTGCCCATATCTGATTTAGAATATAATCTTATTCTTTCTGTAAAATTACATTTACACTATTCTGTAAGCCAATTTTAGTCTTCTAACTTAAACTTAACTATTAATTATTACGGGCCAAGAACAATAGTGCTACCTTCTTTTATGTTACTGTTGTGATTTTTTTTAAATTATAACCCTATTTCACAAATTCATAGAAATTAAAACTCATATGGTGAGCTTCAGCTTTTTTAAATATGAAATGATGTTACTTTTAGCTTCCCCCCCCCCCTTCATACTAAATAAAAATTCGAATATCAAGAATGGTAGAATCAAATAAAATTGTAAAAACTGTTTCCAGAACGTATTGTATTATTGACGAAATTTCTGTTTCGGGCAATGGTATTTTAATATTCTATGTGTGTGATAAAATCTTTCATTGCAAGCTTTTAAAGCATTTCGTCCCTGAAAGTTTCTATATTTGTAACAGCAAAAATAATTCATACTGTAATATGCTTCTGAAACAGTACATTATGCAGCACAGAATTCAGGGAATAAAATATAAACATTCTCACAACTTGATTATTTGAAATTTCATGAGGCATTAAGGCAAAGGGAAATATATACAATGTAATGACGAAAAACGATTAGACATAGCTGATGTATCAACTAATTAAATGCTGGATCCAAGATTTTATCCTGTTTAATGAATTTACTAATGAATTATTATCTGCTATAGCTACATAGACGGCATGTGCAAGATTCTTATTAGTAAACACAGTGTAGAAAAAATGTTATGAACACTACAGAACAATTAATTTTTAAGAGCTCATTTCACCCTATTTCCTTATTACCAGCAACCAAATATCAAATTATATATTATTATAGGTGGACTTAGAAATAGTTGGATGATCATCGGCTGGTGGCAGGCAGGCGAAATAGCATCAGCATCTGAAATTAAAATACTCGATCCCCCATTTTAATGATTAGCTACAGAAACAGCATCTAGCGAATCATAGCGTAAAGTGCTTGTGGCATTGTGATTTCGCGTGGATGATTTTGTTTCTTCGTTTTTTTTTTTAAAGAGCTTTTCACAGGATCTTTAAAGGGGGGGGTATTACTGTTCTTCTCAATTAAGTTACATTACTCTCTATTATAAATGAAATATATTAAAGTGTAAAAATCTAGTATACTTTTAAATATTACCTACCACTAGCAAATTAATTTATAAACAGAAGTTATATATTCTATTTATGTTTGCTCAATATAACATATCTCTCTCTCTCTTTTCTCCTCTATCTATTGAATTTAATGATCGGTGCAGCTTCGATATAATCCCTTTTTGGCGAGGTTTCATTTTGTACTTGTTTCGGAGTAAATGGTATGATTTAGCAATGATTAGCAATTCTTTAACTTTTGTTTAGACGTGAAATTTCACATTTCTTTTTATTTTCTTAGTTTTTCTATTTTTAGTGATGTGTAATTTAGTTTATTTTCACACTTAAAATAATTTCTTTCGGAATGCTTTGCTAGGATAATTTGTTTAATTTAGAGAAAGGAGGGCAGAGCCCTCATGAAGTATACATGTAAGGAAACGGCTAATTAATAAAAACTATAAATACAAATCACAAATGTTTCCTGTCTGCAACACATTCCTGTCTGACCAATAAAAAAGAGAAAGAAAGAAAAAATATAGTTTATTAGAATAACTGGTGACATCAATTTGTCACCAAGCCAAAACAGCGCAAAAATGATAATATCGAAGATGTTCCAACGAAAACTTAAAAATAGTAACCATTAATTTAGCAAAATAGCGAAACACATCCACAATCACCATTACACATTCAATAGTCGACAACACACGCACAACGTCAAAATCTTAATGATTCGTCCCACACCGCCATCTTACCAGAAAATTTCGTTTAGCTCTTTTAAAATACGGCCATGATTGTCCTATTATTTCTAAGCCCTAAAATATTTCTTCTGTAGTTTTTATAGAATAAGCTTTGCATTCTTCACCACTTGATGAAATCACATTTTCGTAAAACCACCAGAAATGTTTCATTTTATAAAAAAATTTGATAATCACTGGGAAGAAAGTCAAGTTCTTGTATTTTACTTTATCATGAGGGTTGAAAGATATTACATAATCGCAATTTACATAATGTAAAACTATTTAAAAATTCTGGTGGGTTTACTCACGCATAGCAACATTTTGATGATTTGAGAGAGAAAATTTAAGACAAATGGCAAGTTTTTAGTTATAACTAATTATGTAATATAATAAGGAAATGGATCATAATGAATGGTTTGGTATCACAAAGGTATTTTAATTTTTCCTTTAACTTAAAATATTTTCTATTACTTGTAGTTTTAACCAGAAAATGCATTCACTAATTTAAATTATGAGAATAATACTGTAATGCCGTTGCTACTAGTCAGATTAGTAATAACAACAAGCTTCAGTTGTTAGTCTTTCTATATGTAGGGGATGTATGTATCCGATGTCGGATAAATAACATTTTGTCACATACCGTTTTAGGGAAGTCCGTAACGGCGAGTCGGTCTGTAGCGGAGACTTTGGTAATCCCCAATTTGAACTACAATATGGAGATACAGCATCGGCATGACAAAATTTCGTTACAGGGAAATTATTTCTCTGGTCACTTGGGCTTCGTTAAAATGGGATTCGACGTATCGCCAAACTTGTAGTGGACCGTGATGACGCAGAATATGCAGTGTGTATATGAGCATATGTTTACGTACACATGCATATGTAACTCGCATGGAATAATGACTTAAAAATATTTCTTCCGTGAAATAATCCATTTTTAAATTAAAAAAAAATCCCTACAAAACCTCCAAATCACCGCAAAACTATCTGCAAGACATTCTAGGAGGATTTGGCACGGTGTGTACGCGCTTCTATATTATCTGACTTTGTATAGATCTTTTTCAGCAAATTACGGTATAATTGAAGGTTTTTCTCGCGATTTCTGATGAACTGTCGGCAGTCTCTGTCTAATGAAGAATAGTACTTCTTTTAAGAGAAAATACTTACTCTTATATAGTTACCCAAGGGCGGATTAAAGGGGGCGGAGGGGCTGACGCCCCCCCTGGAATAAAGAAACTAATGTAAAAGATCCTATTTTACTTCCATAAAATGGATGTATACGTCAATCTTCTAACTAACCGCCCCCCCCCCCCGACAAACCAACATTAATCCGCCACTGTAGTTACCCCAATATCTCAGTTCGGACAAAAGCTTCTGGTAAATCCCATGCAGTGTTGCTAACTACTGCAGTATATGATTAACCAATTTTTTCAAACAATATTTTAAAAAAGATTTTTGAATTTTAATTATGTTCACAATTTGCTAGTATATTTCTACTGGAAAGAAAGTTAATTTTACTGTTTTAATAAAGTGGTGAGTTTTGTTCTCGGGCAGTTTGCAACTCTATGCATGGAGCGTTCTTAACCTCAAAGTAAGAAACGTTTAATTGAGTCTGGTACACGTATCAGCTACTTTTGAAAACTGGTTAAAGCGTTTGAAACTAACCTACTTAGATAATAATAACAATAATTAACTCCATTCAGATAAAGCTTTCTGAGGAACAAGTTTGTGTTTCCCATTGTGTTTTACAACTCCACGAAACATGCTTCAAACAGTTTAGGTCTATTTACTTTTTTAAAATTTAGTAAAAGTTCTGTAAATAAAATCTGTACTTATTCAATTGACCCTTTCCTGCACCGTGGATAATAATCAAAACATAGCCGAGGCTGAACGGTCGGTGACACAGTTAGGAAGTTGAATTCTGCGAAGTGGTGTGTTAATTTATACTATCTTTTGTCACACTAGTGAAAAATGAATAAAAAATAAACATTTAAGGAATGTTTAAACAAAAGATTTTGAAAAAATTTTCAATATTGTAACTTTAACTTTCTTGTGTTAATGTAGCAATCCTAACATTTGCTTTGAAAACAAAATCAAATGCAACCTAAATATTTAAACATGGCACTTTATGTTACGCTCGTGATCCCCATATGGTGAAGAATGTGTTGCGAATAAGTTCTTTAATAACATCTGCTACCTCATATGGTTTTTCTGAAACACTACTCACTAAAAGTTTTAGACAGCTGTTGCATTAATGATAGTTAGTAATTAATTTAATATTAAAATAGAGAAAGATAATAGTGGTGAAAAATCTTACAAAAAAAGACTAAAAGTTCACAGCTATGTTTTATGTAATTGAACGATAGACATCTTACAGATGTAATTTAATGCAAATATAATCAGCTTTCTTTTGTCGTTCTAGTATAGACCATTCTTTGATTTTAAAAAATGTAAAAGAGAATAACGTACACTACCTAAGCACCGCACTTCTCATTTCCTAAATGCCTCATGATTTTTTTATACAGTTTCATAAGACCTTCAGTTCAGCTCTGTAATGCAAATCTGCCTGAGACAACATCAGAAGTTGTCACACGAAATCGATCATTTGAAGAAAAAAAGAAATACAGGAAATGTACTAAATTGCTCATTATTTACTTAAACCCAAATGCTGAGTTCGCACCATATGACTAGCATGCGTAAACACTTTCAGGCTCTGCAAAGGTTTCAGCGACTGCTTGGAAAGTTCTAGGACAGTTCTAAGAGGAAAGCAAAACAAAAGCCATTACTTCTGCCATTCACCATTTTGACAAGCAGCGAAAACTTAAATTCGAGCAAGTGTGATTCGTTCCGAAGCAGGCAAGCTCGCTAGTAAAAAGGCTCTTGTCGGTTAGTTATCTGTTTTATTAAGGTAGGTATAAAAATTCTCTGGTTTCTTGAGAACTGACTAGCTACAAAACTTGAATGTCACTTCCTATAAAGTTCTCTCTGGTTTCAGCAGATTTGAAAAACGTCGTCTGAGAGATATCAGTTGTTGAGTGAGTTCTTTTTATTTTAAAAAACAGCATGCGTCGAGTATAAAAACAGTTCCCGTTCCCGTTTATAGCACCCAGAATGAATTTTAAAATAAGGAAAGTATTACAGAAGCGGTATTGCCTCTGGATTGATCAACAGTAAGAGACTGTTATGGGGCTGATTGATCTCGGCCAGCCGATGAGCTACGAAGTCTCTTTTTCTTTTGCCCCAAGTCAAAATATTTGTTTTCTTCTGAATATTCAACGACCGATAATACTTTAAAGGACTAGATAATTTCTTGAAACATAACAAGGAACAGTCACTTTATTTTGATCCGAGGCTTTTGTTCGAGATATTCTAGGGAACAAGTCAGATGCCGGAGCCACGATGAGGGTAAGTACAAATTTACATGCAAAAAATCTAAACGTTCCGTTCAGTTCTCTATGTACCTCAAGAAAGGGTATACAGTTTATTGCGCTTTAAAAGCCAGGATTTTCTTTAAATATATATATATGTATGTATTCCAGTTTCTACAGATGATACTAAGGTTATCTATCAAATATTACGAAAAATTAGACTGTCTATTGTCAACAATCAACTGTTGAAATACGACTTTGAAACTCAAGTTCTCTCCTCACAACGGTGGGATAGTAAATTCCAGGATTGTTGATGCTAAATGTATTTCTTTATTATAAATAAAACGAGATAAAAAGTGTTCAACTGAGAGATTATCCGGTGGGTGACCACACCCACTTTCTATTTCTAAATGCATTGGTTAATCTAACTTGCTCCAGCTGGTGTGAATGGTATTTGAAAACCAGCACTTTTAAAGAAAGTTTCACAAAATTAAGAATAAGATCCCGGAAATCTCTGTAAACAACAATGCACAAAATATGTACTCGAATGTTTTTTTCTTTTAGTTTGGCAGCACTTTATGTTAATCAGTCCAACAAATCTTACTTTTCTCTGGAGAGATGCGTGAAAACTCACACACTGTCTCCGTATATGAAGTTAGTCTTATATATTTATATATGTATATATATGTATATGTATGTATATATAAACACACTCTAAAATATTTTTGTATTCTTTAGACATTCTTCTGCTTCAGAGGATATCGGTTTCGAAAATTTTGTTAGCGGGACTCGATGGTCCTCCTTTCCCAGGGATAGGCGAAGAGGAGGGAGATGTTTTTGTTCCCGATATAGGATTTGAGACAGATCCTGTGACAGCAAGGTGCTGCATGGAACCTGAGGCAGCTGCTAAAGTTAAAAGTCCAGCTTTAGAGAGAATGTTAGACTCGCTGCCAGTTTTCTTGAGATCTCCAGTTTTTGCACCAAGGCGAGCCAAGACCTGGCCGCGTTGGATTTGCTGCAATCGGGTGTACTGTTCTTGGAGCTGCTTCTGCTTTCGAAGCAACTCTTGGTGACGAGCTTCCAACATTTCTTGCCTGTTTTTCGAGCCCTGAGAGTTTTTCTTAGTCGTAGCGAAAACCTAGGAGAGAAAAGAAAATATGTATTTAACGTCATTATTTGTTTAAATTAGAACGTAAAAACTTGAAATGAAAAGTTACTGTTGCTTGTTATCCAAATACTACCAGGATGTGAATGTCATATGACTGTGACGTCACCTCGGCAGTCGAATCAACACCTTCTAGATATAGAAAGCCCAACAACTGAAGCTTTGATGTCATTACTAGATCTTAAATGTCGTCTTCACAGTTTTATTTTCACAAAGTAAAAATATTTTAAATTTGCTGTGAATATTCTCACATCTATTTTAATGATTTAAGATAACAAATTAATTTTACGATAAGTGGCAATTTTTAATTATCCCCAGTTGCATAATATGATGCAGAAATGGATGGTCATAATGAATTGTTTTGCACCAAAAAAAATAGCTTTTTAAGTTTAGATGCTGCCTAATATTTGTAGCAACACCAGAAATTTTAAATAGCTTTATTTTATAAATGTAAATCTAATTCTTCAGGTTCTCAGACTCTATCATGCAGTTCCTAAATAATTATCTGGTCGCAGATGTTATCACGTACGTGTCCGGGACGCCATTTCTCACACCTCCCCATCTGCAGCGGGGTCCCGCAGGGCTCCAACTTCGGCCCTGTACTTTTCAATATCTTCATAAACGACATTCCTGCTCACCCAGATACCATGCTAGCTCTTTACGCTGCCGACGCCGCCATTATTGGGCATGCTGATACCGGCCCCATGCAGGCCCATGCCGACCGAATCAACAACTGGTTCAGGAGCTGGATACCGGAAATGCCAGGCCTTGTACCTCTCCAACAGAAACAAGCCGCCAAGAATCCAAATTGATGGTTCCCCGATCGACTGGGACCTGGGTGTTACCATCGACAAGAACTTGTGCTGGAAACCTCACATCCGCAGTGCCAGAACCAAGATGGCCCTGGCATACCACTAGCTTGTCCCCCTTATCAAAAACAGGAACCTTTACCCTCAGAACAAGGCTCTCCTTTACAAAACTTTCATTAGACCAACGACTTCGTACGCTGCCCCGGTGTGGGCGTATGATGCAAGAACATCCATTGATTTGCACGAAAGCAAGCAGAATGCCATCTTACGAGCTATCCATAACGGACACCACTTCTTAAAGAACGAGGCTATTCGTCGAGACTTGAACATTCGGACCCTACGTCAACATATATACAGACTGGCTGTACGTGACTACAGCACCCTAAACCAGCTACCTAACGAGATCGTAGCCGAATACCCGGACTACGGCCCTTCTGAGCCCCACAACAGGAAAAGGCCCAAGGCCGTCCTCTTTGTGTTTGCGCCCCGCTAATGTGCTTTCCTTTCCTCTGTACGTCCCTTCTGATCTGATCTGATCCGGGCCCATAGCCGTCCCTACCTCAAGATT
Organism: Cheiracanthium punctorium; assembly: GCA_038373885.1. Taxonomy (NCBI): domain Eukaryota; kingdom Metazoa; phylum Arthropoda; class Arachnida; order Araneae; family Cheiracanthiidae; genus Cheiracanthium; species Cheiracanthium punctorium. The sequence goes on from JAWZYV010009733.1 coordinate 378,888, forward strand.
AAGTACCACATGATACAATACTACACACTGGAGATAAAGCAATTTTGCTAAGGCGCTCCACCAACACCGTACTTCAGTTCAGTTCAGAGATTAACTATCCCTTTTACTTTTTTATAATTTTATACTTTTCTGCAGCTCCAATAATTTTTTTAAATTAAATTTAACTTTTATCCACCAGACTCGGAGCTACTGGTAGCTGATTGGTCGTGGCTGGCCACACCCCTCAGACTTATTACTTTTCCTTTTTTGCCAGCGCTTAGGTTAGATTGTTATTTTATTTTATTTTTTTTTGTATTGTGTTTTTTACTCTGGATTTGTTTCAATTGCCAAAAAATTATAAAAGTGAAAATAACAAAAAAAAAAAAAAAAAAAAAAAAAAAAAAATTGAGACTGTCTCTTATTGGTCCTGTTCATTTATTGAACAATTTTAAGATGACTTTGATTTTTATTATTTCTTCTATTCTTGTCACTTGGCTTATTGTGTATTACTATTACTGTGTACTGAACTCAAGCATCCTATTATTTATATTGTTTGCATCAGTGTACCCCTTCCCCCCCTGTTACTCCTGTCAGGGGGGGGGGGGAAGGGTACACAAAATGTTTGTCAAATACTTGACTTTTAACTATACAAAGTCGTAATAAATTATTCTTTATCAGAAAAGTATTTAATCTTTATCGTCAACCAAGGATATTTTCTGAAATTTGTATTATCCATCAGAAATTTTAAATAGTTTTACTTTATGAAAGTAAAACTGTGATGACATCAACTTAGAAGACTTAGTGATGATTTAAAAGCTTCATTTCTCAGGCCTTCTATACCTAGGAGGTGTTGCCTTCACGCGCCTATTCTAAATACAGACTATGATTACCGCTCATTAGTTGCTCCAGTCCTATTGTAGAAATCTCCTGCCCTGTGCTCCTTAGGCATAGTGTATCCTACTACCGCCCGCCGTTACTGTCCCGCTTCACAGCAAATGAAAACCAAATTTTTACTTTAAAATAAAACTTTCAAAAATTGTGGTGGAAAATGTTCCTATAAAATCGAAACAGTTGGCAGCTATGTCCTAAGATAAAAGGGACTTCATTAACATTTTAAAGTTTGCCCACAACTTTCCATGGTTGCCAGTATCTAATGTAAATAGTTATTTCTCCCACGAGAAAGGGAATAATCTAATTGACTGACTGAAAAAATGCAATTAATGGAGTTCCTAGCGTAAAAGAGCATAACCTCCAGTAGGATTAAGGCATAGTTGCCAACCTTCCCGATTTCTTCGGGAGATTTCCCATCACAATTTTTTAACTGTTTTATTTTGAATTAAATTTTTGGCGTTATTTTAAGTATGAATTGCTAGGTAAAAAGTAGTGGTGGATAATCTCCCGAAGAAATCGGGAAGGTTGGCAGCTATGGATTAAGGTAGTATTAAGACATACCTTTTGAGTGTAGGGCGAAGAAAATGTGGTTAAAGTAACCACTGAGTGAGGTGGGCCTTAGGGGTGCCCATGTTGAGAATTCAGTTCAAGTTATAATCGGGCAGTGGAGTAAGGGGGGGGGGGGAACAGCGCTCGTAGAGTCTACCCATGCTTCCCCTCACCGTCAAGCGGTGATCTTCGGCAGGGTTATTAGACAGAGGCGGTCGTTTTTGAATGCAGAGGGCGGTCTTGGGGCGCTTTCTGTATCGCGGATCAGTGTGATCATGGTCTGGAAGTTCGGCGACTATCTCGTTTGGCAGTGAGTTGAGTTTTTCGTGAATCTCTTGGCTAGTTTCAAAACTTGTTCAGGTAGTGAGTTGATTCACAGGTCTTTGGGGATGCTGGAGTTTGCAATAGTAGCTTTACTTCCACATAATAAACTATTTAAAAATTTCTGGTGGAAGCTTCAAAGATTACATACTATCTCAAAGATAACATTAAAAATCCTTTCTGAAATAAAATACAGCGTGTTAATATGTCTCTTATCACATTCTCTCTCTTATATTGGTGATTGGCGATAAAATGCTACATGTGTGGCGTGCGATGACGTCATGCATCTATGCCTAATGGTCACGTTAAAGCTTCATTTTTCTGTGGTAGTTGCTTATCTAGGAAGTGTTAGCATTGTTCGTTGGTACATACCCATCTTAAGTAAGAGAAAAATATGCACAGTCTCACCTCATCTTGTAACTCGTTTCTCAGCTGTTGGGATACTTTCCTCTGCTCCGCTTTCGCTGCAGCTAAGGCCATCTGTAGTCCTTCTTGCGAGTTTACGCTCTCGCTGCTACTGCTATTGCTAGAGAGCTGGTCCCGGGGCGGCGGCTCGTCGTTCAGGGCCGACGTCCTCACGAGGGGGCCTTCCTTGTTGGAGGAGGTCTGAGCGGCGGTCGTGGTAGTGGTCGGGGCAGCCGGAGGGTCAGGTCGCTCGCGGGACGACTGCCTGGTTGAGGCGGTCTGCCTCAGCATCGGGTGGGATGACCCCCTTGGCGTTGGGACCGAACTGCTCCTCTGAGGAGGTGGGTTCCTCGTGGCTAGGGCGGAGCGGAGGGGCGCAGCCGGTTTGGCCGCTTCGGTCGGGGAGGTGACTGGGGACCGGCTGGTAGTCCTCGGCGGAGGAGGCGGGGGGACCTTTTTGGCCACAGCCTCCTTAAGCTGTTGCGTGGGCGACGGCCTTCGCTCCTGCTGCTGGATGGGCGTGGGCGACAGACTCTTCGCGGCGGGCCCCACCTGCAAAAGCACAAAAATATGAAGGTTGTAGATGCAAAACTCAAGCTCCCAATTTTTTAAGTTCTTAGAAAATTGCAGTAAACTCAACAAACATTGACAAATAGGACATACTGGCACTGTTTTTTGTAGACACTATAGTGAAGGAAAAGAGTTTAATATGTTTGTACTGTACTGTTTTGAATTAAATATATATTGATATTTTATTTAACATTGTAATCTGTGAGCAAAAATCCCTACATTCATTAACTATATCAATCCTAATAGGAATTACATTTCAGAAACATTAAAGACATGTGCTTTTCTTTCACTCATGTAGAGGTCACATGATTTTCGGTTGCCTAGCCCGGAAGATAGTAATGATTTTCTTGGCATAAAACCCTCTTTGTGTAATTTGACTGACAATAGCGGAAGCCACCCGAAACATTCCGAGTTTTCTTTGTAGGACATTAGATTAATTATTTTTTGGCTAAAGCTAGTTAACTCTAGTTAAACCTATGAGTTATGGAAAGTGCCCACTTTGCCGAGTCCGTGACTATTACTGCGTGACATGTCTTGACTGGCGAAGGTGAAAAGCCTGCTGGAAGGAAGTTATCACGCCACAGGCAACACCAAATCTCACGTGACCTTTGTACGGAGTCCCCATACCTATTTCTGTTCTTCATAAGTTCTGTGGTATTAACTAACAAGCTCGAAAACGTAGCTTGGTGCAGAAGGTAAATAAAAATAACACCAATAAGAAAATTAAATTTATAAATTGTTCTGTTACCTAACATCTAGCTTTTCTATTGGCCTTCGTAAAACCTTCTGTAAAACCTAATTAACTTGTTTTCTTTTGGCCATTGTAAAGAAACAGGGCAAATTCATAGCTGCCAACTTTTACGGAATATAATTAACCTCTTCTTCTGAACAATAGTCTGCCTCTTAAAAGTTTAGGCATTTGGCATAGTTTTCAATTTAAGGAAAAAAAAATGAACAAAACATTAACAGGAGTACAACAACTTCGACAAAAAGTATTAGCAAAATTTACAGTTTAGAAAAAGTGGTTGATTATATTCTGTAAAAGTTCGGAATTACGGCAAATTTTTATCATTCTCACTCTAGCACTGACGACAAGTCATTGTCGCCGAAACCGGTTCACGATTTTAATTTTCTCATTCGTGCTCTTATATATATTTTTCTTTTAATGCTTATTTATATTAATTCACTAACCTGCAGGACCTTGGGCCCCGGGTCGATGTTGGTGGGTGAGCGCGCCTGCGGCATGCCGTGGATGGGCGACCGGACGGGCGAGTCCGCGCTCGGGTACGAGGGTAGGCGGCGCTGCGGTCCCAGGAGGCCCGGTATGTTGTCTCGTGGAGTCTTCTGCTCCGCCGGCAATGTGAAGGTCTGCAGCTCGTTCAGGAGGGCGTCCAACGCCGTTTGTTGTCGGCCACCGTGGGTAGTGGCGGCGCCGTTGCTAGGCGGCACGTGGATCACAGTGTGAGTTCCTGCGTCGAGGCTCAGGCTCTGAAAATAATATTGCAAGCAGGACGTCACCCTAAGCCTGTATCAGCCCAAGGCGAACATAAATAAATCATTTCACTCATTGGCGGCAAAACACATGTTTCTGGCTCTTCGAATTCTTTTTTATTCAGGACCTTGTTCCCCTTCTCGTTGCGAGATGTGCCATTCGAATGATTCTTAAAATCTATTAATCCATTTCGCATACTATCAATAATCGATTAATCGAATAGTGAATATTCGTGATTTCACTATTCTGTATTCGATTAATCGCGATAAGTATTCGCAATTAATTGTTTCACAATTCGAATAGTAATCGCGATTAATTGTTTTCACTATTCGAATTGTATACGATATTAGTCGTTTCACAATTCGAATGCTCGAATGCCGTGTGCTGTTCGAATGCTATGTACTGAGCGTTCCAATACATTTTTCAAAATCGATTGTTCCGATTGGATTGAATAATCGGTTAATTCGAATAGTTTTATTCATTCAAGCCCATCACTAGGTCCGTGGATGTCCGACCATAGGAAGTAAAAGGAAGTTCAGTAAACGCGAAAATTTCCGATATTCAGATTTTGACAGTCTGTAGGTATGACGCGTTTTTGCTTGATTTCCCAGCGCGCGTATGTACGACGTATATATTAGCAATCTACTTTCAACAACTACGAGCCCATTTTGACTAGTTTTTTGGAATGTCTGTACATACGTATGTGTAAGCCTGTATTTAACTCGAACCGAGAAAACTGGAAAAACTGGCAGTATATTAAGTCTGTTAAAAACTTCAATGCATTAGGGTCATTCAAGTTTGTGGACAGTCATTTTGTAGGTCATTTCCAAAATCTGACCAACCTTGCCAAGTTTTGGTGGAATGTCGCCATATTAGGATTTAAAATTAAATTCAGTTGTGCGACTGCTCTTATATTTGCCTAGGATCTCCAAACCTTATTATTATTGGAGTGTTTTGAATCTCAATTTTAAATAAAATGAGTTCGAATAAATGCAGCAAAAAAAAAAGTTACTTACAGGGTCACCCCCAATGACCTTCAATACATTAAGGTCTATGGCCAGCTTCATTACATTAAAACTCATTACACAATCATTGTTTGGATCACGCCCAAAATCTTGCCAACTGTCCCCAAACTTGACGCATTTTGGCGAGATATTGCCAAATTTGTAGGCAAAAAATATTTTTTTAAAACTGAACCTAGCTTGGTGATATATCTTTTATTTGAAGAGAAATCGCCAGACCTTAATATTTTAGAATTATCGTATCTCAATTTCGACTTAAATAAATTTGAATGAAATGCATTAAAATTTTAAATTCAACACGCTGTTGAACAGTTAAAACTTGTGATAATTTTATTTTTGAAAAACATAATTTTATATTCAACACTCTGTAGGACAGTAAAAACTTGTGATAATTTTATTTTTGAAAAACGTAATTTTATTTGAATTTTTTACATTATCATTCCTCATAGCAAATGCTAAAAATGTACGCCACCATTTTGAATGCAAACGTGAACACGCAACTTGGACACGCCACATCCAATTTTCTGATTCTCTTCTCAACAATGTTGGTGTTATTGACTAGATTTCTACAGTTATGGCTTGTTTTAATTCGTCAGTGTTTGCAGGATTTCTCCGGAAAACCCAATTTGTTTTCTTGTTCGCATTCAAAATGACAGAAAACATTTTCAACATTAGCTGTGAAGAATGATAAAAAAGTAAAAAATTAATTAAAAGTAATGAAGTAAAAAATTTAAATTAAATTATGTTTTCCAAAAATAAAATTATTAAAGGATTTAAGTAGCTTTGTGTGTTTCTTTCTGTTTTACCTAACACATGAAGTTGTGACAGCCCAACAGAGAGCTGGGAATTGTCTCCCTCAATTAAAGAAGGTTCAAACAGTTATACTTTAGTTCTAGAACAATATCCACATCCGTAATATTTAAAGGTGACAAGAAAACCATGAAGTACTCTTTTAAATTTATCACCCTGTATAATTTAATAGACTTACAAGAAAGTCATGTGCGATCCAAATCAGAATGCTTAAACTAATGTCAAATATTTAAGCAATTGGTTACAGTTCAAGGTTCATATTTATGTATTATTTAACGGTATTCGCTCGTTCTTTAATCATTGGTGGGAATGACTTTAAATGTGCGCCGCCCCGGTTATGTCAACTCCTCCCAGATTAAGAAAGTATAAAAAATTTTACGTCACCAAGCTTTTCGTCATCACTAGGTCTAAATTTAAAAGTTTTATTTTTATAAAATAAAACTATTAAAAGTTTCTGGGGAATTTACTCATGCATGACAACATTTTAATAATTTGAAATAAAATAATTAATTTTACGACAAATGGCAGTTTTTAAGTATGACTAATTAGATAATATGATAAGGAAATAGATCATAATGAATAATTTTGTATAAGAAAGATATTTTAATTTTTAATTGAAGAATTTTTCTAACATTAGTAACAGCAACCAGAAACTTTAAATAGTTTTACTTTATCAAAATAAAACTGTAATGACGTCATTTTCATAGGCTTAAAGATGACGTCAAAGCTTAAGTTGTTAGGCTTTCTATATGTAAGAGGTGTTGATTGTGTAGTGGCTATAAAACCATTCTACCACATCGTGGGTCTGGGTTCGTTTCCTGGCATGGGGCTTGGATGTCATTTCATCGATCAATTCATAGGAGACAACGCTGGTCCACCTATTAGGTGCCTGTATGATAAAGTGACCAGTACTAGCAGTGGCCGATGCTTATAAGCGGCTCATGCCCGCCATTGAAAAGAAAAGAAAACGCTTTGAAAGTATACATGTTATTGAACTATAAAAGTTGGCCAAATTTGCTTCTAAGAGCCTCAAGAGATGGATTTTTGATTGTCTAGAGCCACGATAACTAATTTTTTCTTTTCTTCTTCTTACTAAGACATCATTGGTGGGGAGGTGAGAGTTCACACGTTTCTGTTTTACTATTCTCAACAAATTTAGCATGAAAAAAATATATATATAGTCTGGAGAAGAATATGAATAATATTAATCTTACATTATTTTTTAATACACTGCAAAAATCCATCAGTATTACCAAACTACGCCAAAGATATAAAAATGTTAGGTGTTAAAAAGCAACTTTCTTAAATAATGTAATCCAAAAACATTTAAGGGATTTTCTTGATCAAGTGAAAATCATTATTTCGACCATTTATGGTGCTAGGCTTTTAAGGATTAATGGTTATGATAACTGTAAAGCCTCTTGGCATCACTTAATCACTAAGCGGAATCGAGCCCACATCGCTTAAGAGGCTGTGGGTTCGATTCCTACTCATCCCCTGTTTGTGTTTGTGCTATGAACTGTGAATTTCCTTTCTCTGTACATATAAACACAGTTATTGTGATGTTCACTTCATTCGAGGAGGATTTATAAGAGAATTCTTGGGACCAAGCACAAACCATTACGAAAATGAATGTTCCAAATACAACATGGTAATCGATCCGGGAGGTAATACCTATACTCCGAAATCCAGAAAGATACCTCAAACGCAGAACAGGAGCAATTACTTTCCCTTTGTTAACTGTAATTTCAAGAACAAGTACATTCGCTACATCTTTACTTACGCCCGAAAATGCGTACCTAAAATGCTGATCATTCACTGGCTAAGGCTGGAATCCGAAACAGATTGATTTTAGAAGCTCTCATTTTACAATCTAAAGAGGAAACAACTCTAGTAAAAGGGGATTCTCATTTACTTGCTTTCTCTACATATAACTGAAACAATTCCGGGCATATAACTGACCACTTTTTGTAAACAATATATTTTTATGAATATTCTTCAATGAAGTAACCGAATCACCGGTGAATGTCAGCTGGAGTCATACGTTACTCAAGAGCTTGTGTGACTGAACCCGTTTTAACCCATTTATGCCTAGCGTCCCTTTTTTGGGACGGCATTTTTGCTATCAGTCGAAAACGTTATTTATTTTTCCTAGCCTTTATTCGCGAGTATTGAACCTCAATTCCACAAAATATTTTAACGTGGCCAAGTAGGATGTTGACATTTCAATTTTTATACATAATGATTTTAAATGAAATCATCCCTTGTTCAAAAAGTTGGCATCAGAAATTTATCAATTACTGCTGGTGTTAGCAAAAATCGAAGAAAGTCGCAAAAATATCCAGGCACGAATGGGTTAAGGGGACAGGTGTGGAAGGCCACCGGATAATGCAATGGCCTGCTGGAGTTTTTAGCATACTGTTTTGTGTCTCGGCAGTAAGTTGACGGCTCAGTCAAACTGTTAATTTTACAACTAAATTTACAACTAAATTTTTATTGGTGGATTCGTTTCCAGCCATACTTCCGTAATGTTTTTCTGGATGATCACACTATTCACGACGCTGTAGTTGAACTGGACCAGGGATTGAATGGAGGTGAGGCATTTGTTTCGTCTGAGACTTGCCACCATGATGAATGTTGCTGTTTACGAGTGGCAGCCGACCTACGGTGTGGAGATTGTTGGATGCCGGCGAAGGACTTGTTAAGCAAGAGCTACAGCCTAATGACGTCTTCTTCATAGTAGATGACTTTGTTGGTGAATGATGATTGAAACTTTACGGATGTGGCTTCCATCCTGGGACGACGTATGGGCACCGTCATTTTCTATCTCTGTGTCATGGTCTTAGATGCAACTCGCCTCACTCCAGTCTCTCCAATTATTAAAATGGAACTTTTTCTTTCCTGGTTTGTCCTCAATCGCTACTTATCCCCATTGAGTGTCTCACTGCTTTTTGCCTTCATTTTTGGTCTCAACCTTGCAAAGCCAGCTTGCATAGGGAAGATGGGTTGGTTTTCCGACCATTTTTCGACCATTTGGCATTTTTCTGATGTTTATCTGACTTGCACCAAAGTTTTTCAAGGGGATTTTTTTCCCTGTCTACGTGTGCAGTTTTCTGCGCTCTTTTATTCACACGTCTCACGAAGAGTAGCGAATTACTCTTAAGTCAAACTGGAGGTTAGGCTTTTTTCGCCAGGTACTCCTTTAATTGTATTTTCAGTCAATCACGGAACCACCGGCAAAACTTATAAAATTCGCTATTTTATAAGGAAAAAATTACTGTTCACAAAAGTGGTTAATTATATGCCCGGAATTAATTCGGCTATGTTTACACCAGCTCCTTTCCTTTTTTTTCACCAGAACCCAAAACAAACAACTTAGGAAATTCAAGGTGTAAAAGATGTCAATTTTATTAAAAAACAAACAATAAAAACAGTTAGCTGATTACTTTTAAGGAATACTAGCAACTCTGCAATCCATTATTTAAAAAAAAAAAACAATAGACCAGTGGTCCCCAAACTATGGATCGGGACCCACTGGTGGGTCGCTTCAACAATTTCGGTCGGTTGCGAAAAGGGCGGGAAAAAATAAACTATAGTATTTTATATAGCCTATATTGGTTATCGTTATGTAGTAGTTGGTCGTGAAAAAAAAAATTCTAGGTGAAGGTGGGTCCCGGGACAAAAAAGTTTGGGAATCGCTGCACTAGACACTAATAAACTAAAACAAATGTTTTTTTACGAAGTTTTAAAAATTGCTTCCAGGAAAAAATTACAGAGGGGGCGTATATGACTGATTTCAACCAGTACTTGGAATTGTGAGTCTTTGTACTGGATAATTAAATTTATTAACCCCCTTCCGGACTATACTCGAGCAGAATTCGAGCAGGCAAAATGCACCATCCTGAGAATAGTTTGGGCACTATGAATATGTGAATTGACTCCAAGATCTAATGATTTCTGGAATGAATAGAGCCAATGTTTACAGGTGTACTACGCATTTATTTAAATAGATCTTTTTACACTAATTAGTAGGAAAATTTGTATGCAAATGGTGTTATTATATCTAAAATAATGATTGTTGCAGCCTTACATAATAAAGATTTTCTTTGTAATTTGGGGGAAAAAATATATGGCTGCATTTAAACGACGCTTTTGTCGCAAAGATTTCAGAAATATATGTTTTGCCGCCGTATTCCCAATAAAAATTTATGTATCTGAAATGAGAATGATGAAATTACACAAAAACATTAATCACATACCGATTACCTCATACATAACTATCGCAGGTAAATATACACTGTTGCTGAAAGATAATTGGAATAATTCTATATTTTATTTGGTGAACTATAAGGTAACGAAACAATGTTTAGCAATTTTGAATGTCTTTTATTACTGATTCTGCAAGACATAGATATCCAAGAATGCAAAATTATCACTCCAATGTATGAGCAAAATATACTTATTTATTTATTTTAAACATTCGATAGTTATGCGTGGAATATGATAACAGTGTCTGGAATATTTCAAACTATAAAGAAAAATCAATTACAGTCTCCTTGCCCTTCAGCATAAATAAAATTACTGAATATTTTTATGGGATGAAAAAATCATATTATATAAAGAAACTTCAACATACACAATTATTAAAAATATATTCTGCATAAAACTTTACATACTTAGTTCTTAAGGGGTTCAATTACTTAAACAACTAAACAAAGTCTAAAAGAAACCACAGTACCACATAAAATATGAATAAAAACATATGAAGTAATTCAGTAAAATAAAGTAAGATTCTTGGTATTTCTTATAAATATTTACAAAATTAGAATGCTGTATTGAGTATATAATTTGCTTATTCATTTAATGGATGTTTCTGGATATTCATCATAAATTTTCTCATAAATCCTCAGTAAAGATTTGTAAAGTGTTGTTTCTGTACAGTCATTTAAGTTCGGAATAATTTAATAAAAAGGATAAATGAATAACCTATCTAATGATTATTGAGATTAAATAATTTTAAATAACATATTTTATAAATATAAAACAGTTCTTCATGAATTTTAAAAATGTAATGCAAAGTGGATTTACTAAATCATTATTAAATTAAAAAATTATTTTCGCATTACAAAATTAAAAACAGAAAAAAATCATGTGAGCAATTTGATTTCCTGCTTAAAAAAGGATTTGTATAAATATTTTACGTCTTTATTTTATTTTATTTTTTTTCTAACTAGGAGATCTATTCTTTTTCAGTTGTTCGAAAATCGTCGGTGGTTAGCTGTCAACTTTCCTGACCCAGTCGATCGTTGCCTTGTTTGTTATCGACTACTCTAATAACTTTCTGGACCACGTTTAGCCAATCACAAGAACCCTTGACGTTCCTACTAAAGACTCCACCTCAAGGCGGAGCAGAGGTAACAACTTTGCTTTCCAACCGATTGGAAGAAAATTCCAGCTCAGTAACTTTAATTTTCTACATTTCTAAATGAAAAGAATAAAGTTACGTGATGGATAACTAGCATTGATAGGGGATTTTACATGGGAGGCTAATGCCTTGTATGTAAAAATGCATCTCAGTTTTTTAAATAGCTAAAAAAATTAATGTGAGAAAAATACGAAATAGATTTTCTTAAAAAATATTTAATATAATCATTAAAATTTTGATTCAAATTCAACATTTGCAAAGTAGTAAAAAATTAATTATACAGATTCATTAAAGCTAATATTTCTAGGAAAGATAAGTTGCATTTCAAATTGTAGTGTTTCAAACAAAATTTTCGTTGCTTATAAAAACACTAAAACGATTGTAATCTTTTGAACAAATCCAAGAGGTGCATTTAAACAGTTTATTATATGGCAAAATTAATTTAGTACTCAAACCTTCTCAAAAACTGGTCTTCCAGGAATAATGAAGCAGTTTAAATATTGCTTTGATTTATATTTTATAACAGATTCTTTATTAATTTTTTTGAAAATTGAAAATCAGCTATTTACTTCCAAACAACATTAACAAATGGCAGTAGGATTTTCATTGAATATTTTCTTCCGATAAAGTATTATATTTAATACACTAATTGAAACCAAAAAGCATGCTTACGTGGTTCATCAAATGAAACACTTCTCAGAGAAAAAAAATAATACAAATGCATATGAAACTGTCCATGTACTGAAAAGGTAATGACAAAACGCAGAACGTAAAGTTGGACGCAAATATTGTAATCGTAAAATGAAGCATTGACAAAATAATGATAATGATGTGATAACAGTATTGACACAAACATGCCTTCAAAGCATCCAAAGATTAAAACTATACTAAAGATTTTTGCATACAGAACAACTTTTGTGTGATTTTGCTGTCGACATTTACATATGTGTTAACAATTTTTTTTATTTTTTGGGGGTGGAAGAATGTTACAATGATTAGCATTAGCAGGAATCCACTGAAACAGCGTATGTTAATAGATCCTGGCAATAAAATTTATTTCCTCCCTTTCAAAATAGCGTAATAGTATGTTGCCCCTAACCTGAGGCAGTTAGGAAATTGATGCAGTCTACGGTCACAAAAAATGAAACCCTGTTTAAAATCTTTTGGGATGATCGAGAACACATATGAATAAACTTGAAAAGTTAGTTGGATGCGCAAAAATGGCTTCAGAATTAGAACTACATACAAGTGCAAGATCTGAAACATTATCACAGTATAACCATTTAAAGAAACTTGAAGTATTTATCAAATTTCCAAATATGGTTTGCAAAACGTTGATCAACAAATATATCATCAAATTAGGTAATTGAAGTTTGTGTTTATTTATGCTTGATACTAGAAATTTGATTCTCCTTTTTATGGTTTTTATCAAAGTAACAAACAAGCCTGTTTAGTAACAAACAAGCCTTCAAGTACCAAACAAGCCTGTTAGTGTTTTTTTTTTTCTTGAATTATAAGGAAACTTTTAACTTTCTTATCCATATCTCAAAATGACCTTAAACTTGTCTTTTCAAGAGACAATATATTGTGATCTTGCACTGGTATACGTTCACAGGTCATCTAGGTGCACCTGGAAGTTCTGATCGCGTGTTCTGAGTCACCATGTACACATTCAGTAACTGAAACAGTAGTGGTGAGTGTGGTTTCTCTCATCCTTTGAAGGGTTATAATAGGAGTGTTGAGTAAAACCAACCTGATCAGCCCATCCAAGGGTCGAATAACCTCTCCACATGCTGCATGGGGGCAAAAAAATGAAAAAAATACCCTCTCAAAAATGTTTTCTCAAAATTTCAGTTTAATTAAAAGCAAAAAATTTATTCATTTATCATCACTAATCAGTAAGAACAACAAAATATACATGCGTCGCTGAAGAAACAAAACTATACTGGAAGTCTTTCGGTGGCTTTTGCTGACAGATACATGAATGACAGTAAAAACGCAACTTGAAATCTGAACTTGTGTAGGACAATTTATTCCCATTAGAGTTTCAAGAAATTTGACTATCTAAATTATATTTTCGATACATTTATTAATATAATCGTAAATTCTTCTATTTAAACTATAGCATTAATGACCTTATTTTTTATTACGCTATATTTTCTTTAACTAAACCTTGGAAAGCAGCAGTTATGAGAACCGTAAGCAATAGCATTATTCATATAATTAAGAAAATTTAAAAACAGGCACTAATTTTTAATGCATTAGCATTACATATAAATGACGAGTTGGTATAGAATCGTTAGTTATTCGAATATTATCGTTAGATTCCTTGGTAATCCGTAAAATAATGAATAGTGTGTAGAATCAGGATCCTTAATTTACCAATGAGTTTTGCTATTATACCTCTTCAGAAATTATGATAGCTGCGAAATGAAGAGATTTCTAAAATGATTAATCTCCAAGAAATCCTTCAAAATAACAATATTATTACATTTGACTGCTAACTTTCATTTAAATCAAGAAAATTCTCAAAAGTCTTTTGGCAAGTGCTGTAATATTTCAACTGTAATAAAAATATCTTTTGGGTTAAAAAATATAGCATGTCAAAAGCAAATCCTTTTATTATTACTATAATGTTCCCAAAATATTGATTCAGATATTTGAAGTACTTTTTATTAATCCATTTTTCAAGCTTTCAGTAAGAAATATTTTAGGAAAGAAAATGGTTATTGACTCACCCTTTGTAAGAAATGCAAGAGTAAGAGCGTCTAAATAATTTACATAACAATACTCAGACGCAAAGCTGGTGACGAAATCAAAACTGTTGTATGCAACATCTGCGTAATGTAGTCTGGTAACATGCATACGAGATTATGCTTCAAGAAAGTGCAGATGAGTTTCATTTATTAATTAAAGCAACATTTCCTCCTCAGATGTCCAAGAAAAAGTTTAAATAATAATAACAATAAACTCTAAAACTACTTAATTTCTGCACCATAAGAAAAGTAAAAGATCATTAACATTTCATTTCATTCCATTCAGCCTTTTTTTCCATGATGTACAGATGAGAATTTACCACAATTTTTCTTATATGTAAAAAAAAATCTATAAAAAAAACCACCCACACACTGTCGAAGAGTATATTTGGAATTTAATTACTACTTCTCTACAGACAGACTCTCATTTCATGCTTCTGTTGATTTTTCGTGATGCGCCGTCAAAAATTTATAAAATCTGTCGAAAAATCTCGTTAGCTATCTAAAATTAAAAAAAAATAAGTTAAATATGATCTATAATGACAAAATTTCGTTTATGTGGATTCAGACATTTTTACGTGATGCATGAAGGAAATGTCACAAATTCAATGTTCTCCAACTATTTCGGAAAACGCTTGGAGTTTACGCTTTACTTTGAGTATCCCCGTATTATGATGCCAAACTTCGTTTCTTTCCCTTCAGCGAATAAATAACTGTCATGGAATGATGCAGAAACGTTTAATCGTTATTTCTAAAAGTTCTTTTTAGCTAACTCCGAGAATAATTGTCACACTTTCTTTTTTTTCACACTATGGCTCGTTTTTCTGAAACATATCTACTTTGATAAACAACTTTGAAAAACAAATACCTTTTTTATATTAATTTCATGTCACTCTATTCAGATCAGAGCTACGAGTTAAAGCGCTTGATACAACGCCCCGTTAGTCAGTCCTACGTCAGAATTGGAAACTTTGCATTACGAATGCAAAGATCCTAACGCTTTAGTACCCAGACAGTTCCTACAAGGACGTTCAATCAGTCAGTCAATAACCGCCTACATCGATGCGGTTAAAAAACCAAACGGAGACTTTGAAATGCTCTACGAAAATCTGCAAATGCTGTTGTTAAGGCCTAGCGCCTAGGATACTGGTGCCAGAACATTCCATCAGTCAGTCAGTCAGTCCAGATATTAAGATATGGGATAGAATTATGATACTCAACTGAATTGAATTAAACATTATAAATATTTTCTAATATACTTATATTCTTAAAACTTATTTTCCTTTCAGTGTTCCTTTCATTTCACCTATGATGGAAATTCTCCAGATATACAGCACTATAGATTTGAAGGGAAAACACAATAAGACATGATTTATCATTATGGAAATTGTCAATATTCGTGTCAGAAAAAACCACCAGACATGTGCAACGCGTCAACAGAATGTGCATAAAATAAGCCGCGTGGAAAAAAAATAAATATAAAAGCATGCTTGTGTGTAGCTTCTATTAAACTGGTGCAGAATTGGACTGAATCTTTACCGATAAGTTGTAAATAAAACATTAAATAATCTATGCGTTTTCGATACATTTAAAATAACGTGAATCTTTGAAATAGATGCGAAAAAAATACTTGATAATTTTTGTTTTTAAAAATGCATTTTGAAATACATATTTTCCACTCTGTAATTGAGTAATATTTTAAATTATTCTTACACTAGTTCTAGAAGCTTTTCTTTTATGCTACAATATTTTTGTTTCCTTTTATGCTACAATTATCCTTCCAAAACCTCTCAGTATTTTGAAAGAGGAATATAAATAATCGTACTGTATCACATTAAAAAGCTCTTTTTCATTGCAAGGGGGGAAATGCCAAATAACAATAAATAATCAGTACTTAGTTTATAAGCTGAATCTAGCACGAATAATATGTAATTTCATATAGTTGCAAACTTCTGAATAACAATTTTAAGGGTTTACTCCTAATGCTACAAGACAACAACATTTAAAATGACCACATGTTATTGAAGCAGTGAATTATCTACTAAAAAGTGCATATGCTCGTACGCTTGCTATTTAACTTTGCTTCCTGCTGTGCTCTAGATAAATCTCTTCTTTTGTGTTTCATACTTATAAACTCTGTTACTGACGTCTAATACATACCCGCGATCGAAACAAAATATGATGATAAAAGTCTCCTAAAATTTTAAACTTTAATTTGGAATTAAAATCTAGAGCCAAAAATCGTGAGTATTTAAAGAAATACAGAATATTCGGCAAAGAGTTCAATCCTTGAATAGCATGCAATTAGTGCAGCGAGGGCTTAAGGGTTAGAACAAAAGGCTATTGGTGAAAAAAAAATAGAAAAAGAAAAACGATTGGCGATTTAAAAGTTTAAAATGCAAAAACTAAAATTAAAAAAAAGTATCAAAATCAAGTTGTTGATATAATTACTCTATCTTCTCTTTGAAGTTAGAACTCCGCTTCCAGCCCTGTCGGCTTGTCTACAGCGATGAAAAAGTCGTAGAAAAAACAAAAAAGCAAAAAGTGAGTCACTACTGCATTTATCATTGGCTGAAAAACAGCCAATCAAAAAGACAAAAAATAGCTCTTTTTTCCAAAAAACATTCTTTCAAAGCGCGCAAAATGTGTTTAAAAAAACCTTATTTTAATTCAAAATATCACTTCTTGATTTCCAGGAGAAAACAAGGCCAGATAATTTAGGAAACAGAATCTAGTGAAGGATTGCTTTTAAAATCGACTCTTTTGAAATTTACAAGCTTCAAAACCACCACATTTAAAAAGTAATATTTTTATTGAAATACTTAAAAGCAATGCTTATTTTTCTAGTTAGATAATTTAAACATCACTAGTTATAAGAAGGTGACAGAAGATTAATTTCAGTGTGTTGTGTATATTAATGGTCTAAATTTGCATTAAAAAATCGAAGTTTTCTGTAAACTTTTATTGTTTTAATAATTTATTCCATTGTGCTAAAATATACGTTTTCTTTACTCATACGAAAACAAATTATGTATTTTTTAACAGAACAGGAGATAAAGAAATAGCTGTCTATTTACGTTTATAATTGGTAAATTTTTATAATATTTTTAGTTCAACTGTATAAATTTCTAAATGTATTTTAAGTTAATTATACTGTAGGAAATATTCACAAAGGGAAGAATGTAATAATTCATCTGGTTCAGAAACATACTAAGTATAAAAGTGTAATTTAAGCTATTATAATATTCTTTAGAAAATCTAAATTTATAATTTTTGATATATTTATTTTAAGCTGATTTTATGGACGTAAATAAATAGTTTTCTACGCTATTCAGACAATGAGCAATAAAGTTTGTTTAATATTTCGTTTATACGTTAGCAATGGGGCGCAATACTAGTGGTACATGATACTAATTTAGAAATTCTTTAAATGAAATATTATTTTCCCTGGAATATAATTTCTTGAATACAAGAAGCAAAATTATAATTAACGAAGCTTTGCAAAGAATTTTAAAGTGTATTATTTTGCTGAGCTTTGAGTGGGTGCATTAGTGGAGTTGTGAATCATTCATTTAAAATTATAGAGTGTAGTAATAATTTTTTGAAATATAGAAAAGCAAATAAAGTCTACCTCTTTAAAAAAGCTAAAAAAAGAACAAAAAATATATGCTAAAACCCTTGAAAAATCATGTTTTTCAGGTATAAATTATAAAAATGTTAAAAACAGCGAAACTATGATGTTATACTTTGGACAGCATAATTAAAAAAACAGAGAGAGAAAAAAAATTCATTACATTTGATATCTTACAAAAGATTGTTCACCTCAAAAAAAAAGAGAGAGAGACTGAAAATTTATTCATCAAAATACTAAAACTTTCACATATTTACTTTGTAGATGGAGAAACAGGTTGGTTGACAATCACACTGAATCAAAAACATGCTGTAAGGACAAGGGATAGGATAATGATGGTTTATGGAAAATTATTTTTTAAGGATTGTAAAAGGATGAAGGGCAATCAGTGAGTGGAAAAGAAACTTATGAACCATGATATGGGTTTAGGAAGCAGAAAACAACCGCTTAGTGACTAATGCAAACTTCTAAAGTTTGAATTGTGTGTAATTGTAAGAATAATGAATATGAATGTAATTGTAGGTAATTTCATTTTGATAAGTAAATATTTACAATTAGTTCATCTAAAGGTAACAATTTGATTCACTTAGCTGGAAATTTTGCAGTTTCGGCTCAAAATGACCATTTTTTTTAAATTATAAGACCCTAAGTGATAAATCATAGTAGTCACTAAGCAGCATATATCTGCACTTATGTTCACTACAGAGAAAGTTGTTTTAAACCTGAAGCCTAGGTAAAGTTAATATTACACATATATTAAGAAAAACAAAAATAATTCTGTTTAGAAATTAAAATCATTAAAATGGAAATATTGCTATGTTTAAAGACAATTTTTTTAGGGCATCTCATACGAAGTAGATATGTTGAGACTGGGTAAACAGGGTATACTTTATGCGAGTTGCCACCTCGTATCATAAAGAGTGCATTTCCTTAAATAAAAAGCCGTTTAGTTTGACTTAAACCATAACGTTACTCATAAAAAGCATTTAACCGTTTTAACAAGAACAAATATGAAACGCTCAATTATTGAATATCAACTTGAAACAATTATAAATAATTGCGAATCGTTTAAACAGGTGTTGTAAACTGTGTTTAGGACATATATCCAAGTATTTTAGTTTAAAAATTCACTAAGCAATCAGACTGATATGGAAATGGATGAATAATGCTATGATAAATTGAAGCATCTGAGTGAATCAGATTTCATGTTTTAAAAAAGATCGTAAATCTAATTAAAACTCGAAATTTTTCTTTTAATGAATAAGTCACGTACAAATAAAAACCAAACTTCTGTCCGATATATTAACGGCAAGCCACGCGCAGAATATTTTTAAAATTATCTTAAATTGTTATACAGAATAATATAACGATAAATATCTTTAGTAATTTTAAATTATGTTTATTTAATTTTCTAGATATTACGCACTAGGATGACCTTTTTAAACTACTCAGATTATATAAAATTAAACTAAATAATAGACATTTTTTCTGAGATGATACTATTGAAAATCATCAATAATGATGATACCTGGATAATGTATTTGATGTTTCTGGAGAAATAAAAAGAATATAAATGCATTTAATAATTTATAAAGTATACGTATAGAAACCTTAGTAAGGGCTCCAGTTTATATTTGCTATAAAATCTTTTAACGTAAGGTAATATGGCCTTTTAATTGATGAAATGTATTAATTGCCACCAGGTTAAATTAATCGCACGTAATTGCTTGATATAAATTATTGATTATCCCTTAAAACATTCATTATAATTTTATTAAAGCATTTTATTAAAAATTAAAATCTTTTTATTCGTATTTCAACAAATATTTCCTTTTAAATGTTACTGGACATACGTTGTCTTAGCAGAAAAATTTGTACGGATTTAAACAATGTTATTTAGTACCTTTCTCTTTAAAACAACAGTAAATCTTATAAGACTTTCAATATTTAATTAAATGTTTTTGTTTTCGACTTGTGTAATTGTAATTATTCTAATTATTTCCATTAGCCCGATTAACATTTGTATTTACTATACAGAAAATAAAACTCAATGTCGCTAACTGGTAAAAGTAGGAAAAAGCATTTTTATGGGAATAGTTTTGTTTTAATCCTTACATTGAAAGCCACACACTCTAAGAAAAACTCAGTCATTTACAGGGCGATTTCCGTTAAATTTTACTGGAATTCTCCATTTATATTAGGATGCAGGACAATTTCCGTATATCATCTGTCCGCTCCATTCTTGAACGGAGATTTTTCTGGGAATTAAAATCCGTAAATCCGAAAATATTCGGAAAAAGTTGTCGGAAATAGTAGAATAGTCTTCCCGTTTGCCAGCAGAATTCTCGTATTTCCATGCTTTTTCTTTTACTGTTTCTTTTCTTTCCTTATTTTTTTTCAGTGCAGCCACTATCAGCTATATTAAAAGGCCTAAGTTTGCAATAAAATGTTACGTTACATTAGACTATCTTCTTGCACAAGTTATGTACAGGTAAATTCTCAATAAATCTTTGAACATTTTACGAAAATTCATACAGTTTTAGCAAGTTAGACTTTATTATAATATCTTTCAAAGGTAACTATTATAAAATGCAAGTACATATTTATAAATTGCAATAAATTAACTAATTTTATTCACCTTTAGCCACCAGAAAATTAATATAGTCAAACTTATAAAAAGAATTCTCAAGGGCTCTATGTTCAAATCTAAAGTGTAATTGTTTTATTAAATGAATCAAGTGGGTTTGAAGAGGTATTACATGTGAATCTTCTTGGCTTATTCACGAGTTCTCAATGTTACTTCTCGGAAATTTTAAAGAGAAGCAGTACACTATTACTTTTTTTTCTGTGTGATTTACCACTCTTTCAAAAGAATATCAAACGATTTAACTCCATTCCTCGAAAAGTGACAAGTCGCCGAATTTTGATTTTATTCATTTATTTTTTTAGGAGGGGGGGGGGGGGAGTAGTTGATATAGCCAATTAGCTACACGAGGAATGTAAGCCGAGGATTTGCGCTCCTTGGGGGTCATTCTAAGGTACCCTAACCTGTATTTACGCAAAGTTTCGGAGAAAACCATTGAAAATTCCGAACGTCAAGGTCCACGGACATGACATGGGTTTAAACCAGGCGCTTCAAGTCTGACAGTTGAGAAAGCTATATGCTTAGCTACTGGTCGGGCCGCCGCAGTTTGAAGAAATCGTACAGGATTATGAAAATGAAAAATGAATGTTCTAATTTACGTTTATATAATCAAGTGCTTGCGTCATTTAATCTTATAATAGTCACACTTAAGCAAATAACATTTTTCACTGCCGTTTACAGAAAACAAACACAATTACAAGGAAGGGCTGAAATAAATATACCAGCTTTTGGAGTTCGCTTTCTCTTTGATTAGCTTTAGAAAGAGAAAGAGAAAAAGAAATGAGATTGTTAGTTTTCGAGAAGAGCGTTAAAAGTTAGGAAGCAGCGAAGTGTTTGCGCCTCTTCCAACAAGCGTGACAACTCGCAAAAAGCATGGCAAGTCTGAAAGGTAAAAGAGGAGATAAATGAAAGAGAAAACAAAGTCATACGAAGGATTAGAAAAGAAAGACAAGTCAGTTGAGGTCAATACTAACTTTTGTGGAGTGCATTTCTCCGTCTGAATGGGGTCCGTCTGCGGAATGGGACTTCTCGGGCAGGTGGTGTCCTACGGTATGCCGCTGCTCCTGAACGGACGCCAGTCTGCAACGACCACGCTTAGTTTGACTCAAGAGGGCAGAGAGTCACAGCTGGACAGTGGCGATATATAAGAGTGTGTGTGTGTGCGCGTGTGCATGTGTAGCAAAGGGTGACCATTATACTGAATTTTAAAATATACGGCTTGTGTTATTAATAATAGCAAAATATAATGCGCTCATGTATTTAATAATATATTAATCTAAAGTAAAATAATTTTTTCTCACCTCCTACATATACAATGTCTAGCAACAGAAACTTTTACGTCATCACTAGGTCCACTATAATGACACATTTATTTTCACAAAATAATGCTATCCACAGTTTGTGGTGAATTTACTTCCGCATAAAACATTTTAATTAATTTAGATAGAAAATTAAATTTTAGGACAAGTAAAATATTTTAATTAGCACTAGTTATATAATATGATATAGTAATAGATAAGAACAAATTATTTTTTATCAGAAAGGTATTTTATTTTTTATCCTTAACTTAAGATATTTTCTGAAATTGTATCATTTACCAGAAATTTTAAATAGTTTTGTCTTATCAAATCAAACTGCAATGATATCATGGCGCAAGATGTAGTAAGGATGCAAAAGCTTCCATTCTGGGGTGTTCTCTATCTAGGAGGTGTAACCTTCAGCCATCCGAATATTAAGGCTAAGTTTATTTTTGTTATCACTACGGATTTGTTGGCTACTCAATGGTTAGCAGTGTTAATGCCACTTAAAAGATATAACGACTACTACCCAGCTAAAGCTTTAACATCAACGATAGAATAACAAAAGCTTTACTTCATATTACCAAAACCATTTAAAATTTCTGGTGGTATTACAAAAGCATTAACAACAATTTATAGAATGGAGATAAAAAATTATTTTTTTTTTTTAAAGTGGCAATTTTTAACCATCACTAATTATATAACATGATAAAGTACATCATAATGATCTATTTCATACCAGAAAGCTATTTTTATTTTTATTAACTTTTTCTGATATATGTAGTACGCACCAGAAATTTTAAATAGTTATGCGATGGCCACAGTTTCGGTTTGACTTGCTCTCGGGCTCTAATGATACTCTCACGGGCGGCTCATTAAAACTGTAAGATATAATCAATTGCTACCATCAAATAAAAATTATTGCATTTCCTAGTTTATGTTAAATGTTTTATGTACAATGAAAGTGTTTGCAAAAACAAACTCAAGACGTTTTATCTGTTTTTAAAATTATTAATTTGATTGAAATCCTGACCACCCTACTGCAAAACATTAATATATATATGATTCACGAAAACATATATTTTTCCAAAAGATGTAGCAGTAAAGTTTATGAGTAATTAAATTGGCATAAAATTATTGCATTCGTTATTCATTCATTTTTTATTTATTTATTTTCGCGTAGCTGCTACTAAGGAAAGAATGTCCATTATACCTTTAGCTGACACCAAACCAAAACCCCGAAAAAGAATTAATTAATAATTTACCCATTGTTAAACAAAAAAATTTTGCTCTCGATGAAGGTAATGAGTATATACCTAATGGTAATGATAATGAGTATATACCAAAATTTGCTTGAAATATTTTAGTTATGCATGGAAAATATTTTTATCCTCAATGTACCGTGTTCTACCAATGCAATAAAACAGTAACAAAAATGCGTGCCTGTATGTGTCCACAATATCATTTGGCAGAATTTTGAAAAGGTTTCGATTCATAAGGAGCTTAATTTATGTTTCATTTATTTTAATTTAAGTATTTCGAAAGATCTTTTTTAGAAATGAACTGTAATGAAATACTAGGACTGGACTGTGAATAGCATATTCTTATTTAGAAAGTTTCCTGAGAAAGACCATATTTTCGGGAAATGGAAGAAAAATCATACCATTATTCATATCACGAAAAAAAAAATCAATGACACACTGATACAGTACATTTAAATACAGTTAAGTATCATTGAGTGCTAGCATAACGTAGTTGTCAGATCACCCAGACAGCACATAAGCTTAAATCAAGCTTGACATTTCTTTGAATTTGACGTATTAATACAAGTTCAATTTATTGACAGTTCAATTCATTTTAAGCTTGCAGCAAGCTTGGAGATTACAAAAAAAATGAGTTAGCAAATATTTTCCCGCCGAATTTAAGTCATTTGAACTGGCAAGCTTGAATGCAACTTGATTTGGAAAGCCACATCCACATAACAAATAATTTGTTATCAGTCATAAATGTACTTGACCATAGTCGTTGTCTCGCTTTTGGCCAATATTGACCAACATGAGTGTTGCGATATTGAAAGTTTTAAAACGTGTGTTGCTTTTAAGTTTATATTATGCTTATTTTCCTAGAGTCTATAAATCACACATAACATTATTTAAATTTTGATTCATCCCATGGAAAAATAAAAGAAACAAATCGGCATCGGCCAATACTGATCAATCTCGTCAAAAAACGGCGTGACAACCGTAACAGTCCCTTCAAATTTTAGTCATATCACCTCGAGTGAGATTGGCATGGTGGTTACGACGCTGGCTTCCCACACCTTAGGTCTCGAGATCGATCCCAGTAGCGGACGCTAGACGGAAACAGATTAAAATAACTTGAGGTTTCAGCGTAGAGGGGAAAATGCGTGGAAAAATAAAATATATGGGGCGAGTTCGCCGACCGGCGCCCCATGTATTAAGGGAATTTTTTTGAGCTTGAATTAAGCTTGGTATGTCAAGTTGGGCAAGTGTAAACTAGAACACATGATTCAAGCTTGCATTGAGCTTACACGCTTGAAGTTTTCAAGCTTAATTCAAGTTTGATGCAAATTTGCTGTGCTGTCTGGGCAATACCGGCTATCTGAGCTTATATGGGATCTCGACTATTATGATTAGTTTACTAACCAAATTTTCGTATAAAAAGATGTGTAATCCTAAGCATTTTACGGTGTTAAGCATTATCATAGCTGCCAACGCTTCTGATTTTAAGATAAGATTTGGCTTTACTTGGCAATTAGAATTTTCATTAGTGACATTTTTAATTTAAAATAAAACTCTTTTAAAATTGTGGTAGGAAATCTTCCCATAAACTCGGAAGAATTGGCTGTTATTCATTATACTTCATATAAAATTTACAGGAGACCGATTTTTCTTAAAAATCTGAAAGTTATACTTTTTGCACATAGCAGACAGTGGTCTGACTAGTGATACTCATGATTAAAAGAGGCGTATCACTCTTTTTCATAGCTCAAGATTCAGGTTTTATTGTATAATTTAATTTTTATTACTGCAGACTTTTCAGCCCCTATGAGATCCTTTGTACCCTGGTTCCCAAACTATCCCTTTTGCGAGCTCCTTTGAAATCCTAAAGAAATTAGCGAACCCGTTATTCAGTCGTTGTATACATGCACATAATTTTAGAGAACCTCGAGTAGCCCTGTGGGTTCGTGAACCACTGGTTGGGAACCAAGTGCTTTATAGTACAAATATCGAATTCGAAATTTTAGTATTAATGTTTATTCGGACGAGAACTATACTGGGTATTCTTTTACCTCCCAATTATAATAAGACGTTGTCTGTTAAGGAAAGAATCTGATGATTTTGTGAGTATTCGAGAGTAATTTTAAATATCATTGGTCAGAATACAGATACGTATTCAGACACGGAACTTGAAACAAAGACTAAGGCATAGCCATGAAATTTTTGGTTATTATGATACTATTTGTGTTCTATTTGTAGTTAGCAAAGTCAGTACGAATTTCGTAAAATTTTAATGCATAATTGTTTTTAAAAACCATTAAAATATCATGGTTTTATTTTGCTTTGACTTTTACACAGCTGTCAACATTGACGCTTTTTTGGAAAATTATACATCGCTATGTTTTAAAAATTTCTTATCAATTAAAGATTGGATTGGTTTAGAACGTAGGACGCGTACAGCAATAGGTAATCTGAAAAAAAAAGTTTGTGGCCATGATTATGTTGCTGCTTTGTAAACTGAACTATCAAATAAAGTTCTCTGTTTTAAGAGTAGAATTTTTTAAAACGTAACTCGATATTGATATTGATAAATTTAATAACTAAAAGTACATGCATAATTAAATGTTAATTTTAAAATATCTGTTTCGTTGAGTTTTAGAAAAAAATACAGACAGATTATTTTATATTTAAGTTCATGCAATAATAAAATGGATTCCTCAAGATGTTGTAAATCACATGAGATGTAATGATCACCCAATGCGTTAATGACGCAGCAATATGTTTTTTTCATAAACATAAATTTTACTTAAAATACGAAAATTTTGTACATTCAGTTTTATTGTTTCAGCAACCAGTAATATATATTAATACTTTATTTCATGTCTACAATACAAAAACTTTAAAGATGGCGTGGTATGTAAATGCCTTTAAACAGAAAAAAAAATGTTTTTCAGAACAATGTCTGCATTTTAAACCTTCAAAAATGATAAAAACGCTGCGAATTTAAATTACAGACAGTTGATGGTAATGTATGTAAATAGAAGTGATAAGTTAATAACTAGTCGATTATATTTCGTACAATTTAAAACTATAATTTCGATATATTTTGGAGAAATTTATCGCTATTGTTTAACGATTTTGCACTGTTTTCAATGAATTTAAGCTATTTATTAATTACACAAAGAAAGAAATATTACTTAAAAACACTGACACAACATGTGACTTAAAACTTAGAAAAAAAGTAGTTTAAACGAATGAAAAATAATTCTTTCATATTAGTCATTTCATTATATGCCACTGTCCAAGCTATTCATAAAAAATATCAAAACATTCATCATTGACTCAATTCGAAATCATGTTTCTAATAAAAACAGTTTTCAAGAACAGAGAAAAGGTTTTAAAGGGATGAAATCGAAAACAATTACTGTAATGAAGTATATCAGAAACATACTACATACCATAAAACTATGCGGACATGTTAAAGAGAATTATTACTAGTAATGCACAATTTTTGATTGTCTGACATCTTCGATGATTAGTATCCAAAGTTTCTTAATTATGAGTGACTCTTTTGAACTATCAAAATAAATCATTTTTTTTCTTCTCGTATAAAGGTTATGAAAATCCTACAAAATGCAATCTTGAAGGTTTTTGTGCTCCAATTTAATAATGAAAGAGCCTTTAAAAATCATTGGTGTACTTTCGTGTTTTCCTTTGAAACAACTTCTGACTTTTATACGCAATTAAGGAAGGGCTTTGTCTAAAAACAGTTGCATTTGAAATTTTTTATAAGTTGGGGTACATTGAAAGTAGACGTAAATTGCAAGATCTTCAATTTAAGCAATTAAGAAAGTAAGCAGAGATAATAGTAAAAAGGTTAGTAGGTGTTAATCAAAGATAAGAGATCTAGACAGATTAAATTTTCGTCTTGTATATTTACCATTTATTGAATGTTTGGTTCATTACGGTGCTCATTATCTTTTCATTTATAATCGTTTACTAGCAGATAAATTTCCCAATGAAAATTCATATCGTATAAACGTTTAAATATATCATTGAAATTTAAATGAGAAATATTAGAAATCCTTTTTGGAATTTCAATTTTCAACATATCTATGTTATGGTTATTATCAGAAGTTCTGAGTTCTTTATTTACGAGGCGTATTTGGAAAGTAAGTTCCGTTTTGGAAAAGAAATATTACAATTTTTTTTTCAAGCATATTTTATTTTTACATGAAAGACCATATCTTAAACTAATTGTCTACATAGTTGCCGCTTATGTTCAAACGCTTGTCATAGCGGGTTACCAGCTTTTCTGTACCTCCTTCATGGAAACTTCCCGCCAATGACGATAACCACCACAGCATTTTTCATTTCATCGTCGGATTCAAAGAGCTTGTTGCCCAGCTCGCGCTTCATGTCCAGGAGTTAGTGGTAGTCGGACGGCCCCAAGCCTAGGCTGTACTGCGGGCGATCGAACTGCTTCCACCGAAACTGTCATATTATATTTTGAGTGTCACCAACAGTATAATACATAGCATTGCCATGGAGCAACACAATTCCTTTGCTGAGCATTCCTCTACTTTTGTTTTGAATGCACGCCATAGTTTTCTTCGCCGTAGTCCTGGCTATGGTCATTGGCGGAAGTTTCTATGAAGAAGGTATAGAAAAGCTGATAACCCAATACGACAAGTGTTTGAACATTGACGGAAACTATATAGAAAAATAGTTTAAGGAATGATCTTTCATCAAAAAATAAAATTGGCTTGAAAAAAAAAAAGTACATTTTTTTTTTTTTTTCAAAATGGAATTTTCTTTCATTTCCAAATGTTTTTCTTTAAAAGAGTTATGTTCTTTTGTTTATGTATTATTTAATTTTTTTTTAGTTTTCCTATTCCATTGATTTCCAATTAAAGAATAAATTTCGTAGGATTAATCTAAATTTTAATTCTTTTAGTAAATCATATATTGCAGACGTAGTAACACTTAGTACACTTAGATATCGTGCTCTCGCTATAGATTGTAGGTAGTTTATTAAAGTCATAAGTTTGTCATAATTTTTGTGATATTTGGGATAAAACTCTTTCATATCTACGTTTATTGAATCGAAAGATATCAGTGCGAATTAATTTACCTAGTAATTTCATATGCTTTAATATGGTATATTTGGGCATTCATATAAATTCTTTTAGTTATCAAGCGATAGAAAATTTAAAATCTACAATATACTTTTCCTACTGAAGTCAGATTTGCGGAATACAATCAATAAACAAAGAAAATGCCTGCATGCAGACAAAGAAAATACTATGCTTAGTAATGTCTGTTGCATCTAACCAATTAACCGTCAGGGTTTCAAAAATTAAAAAAATATATAAAGTATTGATATTTAATAATAAAAATGAAAATTTGCACTCAATATTATATTCTTTTTAAGAATGAATAAATATTACGCATTCATTAAATGTTTTGTATCGTTTTGAAATGAACAGCTCCGGAGACAAGAAATGCCCACTTTTCATTCAGCCTTCCTTGGTTGCACAGAAAAAAATATACATATATACCATTAGTTTGCAGATACTGTATACTTTAAATTCTCATTCATACAATTTGCATAAGGGGCCGCCTTCATTTTTTTATTCTGCCTTAACTTCGATTTCATTTCAATGGCAACACCTTTGTTTTTTTAGCTTAGAACGGTTAACAAAACTTTAATTTCTTTTCCAAATTTGCTTCATTTTTATGTTTTTTGAACTGTGAACCATAACTTTATATATGTTTATTTTGATCATTTATAAAACGTCTTTTTTTTTTAAAGATGTTAAATGGGCGGGCCCGACGAGTTTTTATGCAGTTTCTATTTACTGAGATTTCCGATATTCGAGATACTAGCAGTCCTAATTAGTTAGGATAATCGAGGTTTACTGCAAATTTAGACATTACTTTACCGATTATGTTTTCAAAAATAAGGAAGTTTTTTGGCCCGTTTTCTTTACTTTTCTTATTCTTAAATTCAATAAAAGTTGAATCTGTTAAATTAGGTGAAAAATTCTCATCAAAACAGCTTCCTTTTTTTCAAAAATACAAAATTCAAAACTGGTAGGGTTAACAAAAGAGAAAATACATGTTAAATCATCTTCAGGTATACAAGCACATCCAAATTCAGTAAACAGAAAGAATAATTATACAAATTTAAATTTAATTTGAGGCAGAACACACATATTTGCCACAAACACAAAGCAGCAAGAGCAACACATGGTGAAATAAATTCATGCAATGACATTGCAATATGCCAAAAAAAATGAAACATAATATAGATGTAATCGTACGAATATATAAATGCATAAATACGCATGTTTTAAAAATATCCTTTTATGTACTTATGGAAACGTTTAAGGAAAAAATAATTAAATATTGCATTTACTATGATAAGGTAAAACATTATCACATAAATTTAATGCTTTTAAAAATAAATGCTAAATTAGTAACAAAAAAAAGATTTCAACAAGTTTAATAAGCATAAAGTTCAATATGTGTCAAACAGTATTACCCATTTAGATAGTTCAAAGACAAATTTCTAATTATCTGTACATTTATTTCGTGATTAGAATAACTGTTTTTAACTATCTACAAATGCGGTTTAGAAATTCATAAAAATAAATAGTAAATAATTTTAAAATAAATCATTCACAAAATAATACTAAAATGAAAATATTTAAAAAGTGATCCATGTTTATAATTTGTAAATACTTTTAATGATAATATATATAAAACGAAAATATAAAAACAGCTAAACTAGCATAAAATAGAACTGTTTTTCGTTTAAATACCTTAATTTTTTAATAGTTATGCTGTCTAAAACTTAAGACTTAATACATACCTTCTGCAGGTAAAAGCTACTCCTATTATCATAAATACACATTGAGTGTATCGCTTTAAAATTGACTGAAATATATTCTTGATGTGGAGTTAAACATTTCGATTTTATTAGAGTAGTTCCTATCTGATCTTTATCCTTAATAATTTTTGCGTAAAGAAGGTTTGCAGCTCCGAAAATTTCGTAAATTTGTTCTTTTGGGCCAGAAGAAAGACAAATCAAGTAAAAGAAGACACAACTGAAGTTACTATTGACTGAAAACGATTTGCAGTAGAATTAAGAATCGAGAATGCGGTAAAGGAAAACTATTCAATGGATTGTTCAGAAAGCTCTTTTAGTCAGATAGAAACTAAAAGTAAGTACACACTTTTGATTAAAAAAAATAAATAACACGCAATGTCAATAGGAAAAGGAACTTGCGTTCTAACTAAATTTTAGCAAGACCATTTGTTGTGTACATTTTTATTTCATTGTTGAAGATGAACAACAAGAATCAGTATTGTCGGTGTAGCATACATTTTTATTTCAAAATATATAAAAGTACAACTGAAACAAAAAACAAAACGTACTATTTACGCAGAAAGTGGTGAACTTAACAGAAATCATTTACCAAAATTTATCATGGATATTTTTCCTGGAAAAATGTACTAACTTTATCAAACTTGACATTGATAAACGTAAAAGGTTATTTCGAAACAATCAACGCTCTACTACATGGGATTAATCTTTGAGAAATAAAATATTTTATTCGTGTTACAATTCATCCCACCAGACATTTCTAGTATTAAATAAATTGGATATTTAGTAAATATGAGAAATCCGCAAGGGAAGTGCTAGGCAAAAGTGTGCTAAAATTAGCCATTCGTTGAGTTCATATGGTGGGGTATGGTGCACCGAAATAAATGATTTTTTTCGTTTAACTGCAAACAGTCGTGCAATGTACGGGAATATTAGCTTACCATTTATAAAAGTAAATACCCGATGCCCATCCATTACAGCTTTCTAGGAAACTGGACATTTAACATGCGTAGTAAGAGAAGTAAATAACACAGTCTTACCTCTTCAGAGTCACTAGAGTACCCGTTAATTTTTTACATCGCCGTAAAGCGTTTTCTAGTCGTTCTGGCTCATCTTTGAGGAACCTAAATAATTATCATGGAATATATTTTTTACATTGCTGTATAATTTTAAAAAATCAAGTTAAAAAATTTAAAAAAAACATGCACATGGGTCATTCAATTTTACTCGCAGATTTGTCTTTTATTAAAGCAATTTTTATTCTTTACATTTTTGTTGTAAAAGTTGTATTTTGTAGCAGCATAAGGTTTAAAGATACCCAGGTAGCTACAAGCAGAGCTTAACATTTCTTATCTAGGCGAGAAATTTTCTTGAAAGATATGCAAATGTAGAAATTTGTAAGCTCTGTAACCGTACAAAATGCTGCACTTACCTTATTTATAAATAGAAACAGGCGAAGAAAGCTTATTACCTCTGGGATTAATGGATGCCCTTTGTCAAGTTTGTACTGCATGTGCATATTCACCGAAATGCATTTTAAAAAATGCAAAACATATTGATCATGTAACCTCTATTACCATATTGTACATTTCCTACTTTTTCAAAAATTAAAAGTACAAACACCATGCCAAAAATTTCTTTTAGCAATGCCTTACAATTTATAGTATTAATATTTTGGCAGATTGCTCGATAAGCATGATTTAAAATTTTTGAAATGAACTACTTTCGCATAACAGAGGTTGCATAAAGCAACAGAGGTTACATAAGGTAACAGAAGTTATCTACAAAACCTAAAATATTTGTACCACCAAATTATTTTCATAGTTAAACAGGATTCCTAAGCTTCTTGAAAAATGATAAACATTAATTATAAATCTTAAGCATCACAGGTATTTTATTTTAAATTGTGCGATAACAAAAGCTACATTTAGAAACTAAAAAAGTAAAAAAAGGAAGAAAATCTGAAACACTTTCAGAATTTAAATACGCACTAAACTGCTATATATTAAAAGCGTATCATAATTTACGCGTCATCCCTATTTTTTTCCTGATTCCATTAAGTTGGAAAGTGTATCATTATTTCTGAGTGTGCCGTATTTTTCTGCCTTGTAATATAAAACACATGTTTGGAATCTAAATCTATCTTAAAATCGCCTACTGAAACTGTTTTACAATCCTCGCCAGGCATATTGGAATTATAGACATATTCCAACTATATCTCCTAGACATTTTAAATACTGTCTGGAATGTGCATCATAATACATAAGTGTACCGTGTTTTCCTTCCTTGTTCCATAAAACACTTCTTCGGAATAGAAATCTATATTAAAATCGCCCACCAAAATCTGTTTAACAATTTTCGCCAGGCATAGTGAAACTTCCCCTTTACAAATACCATTTGGAAAGTGTATCATAATCTATGAGTGTACCGTATTTGTCTTCTCTGTTCTATAAAACGCTTCTTCGAAATTAAAATCTATATTAAAATCGCGTACTAAAACTATTTTACAATATTAGCCAGGCTTTTTCTAACTATACTCGAAATATATTTATAATAAATTGGCGCGTTTTGGCACCAAATTTAGCGATCAGTTATCAAAAATCGCAAACCTTGTGCGACTTTCAACATTTATTAACGCCTCCCGCTCCACGTTATCAGGTAAACACATTTAAAAATATCTTCACCGTGACAGTTCATATCTACAAAACTTGTCAACAAGATCGCGTAGACAAAATTCTCTTACTGAGCGAAATAGTACACTAGTAGTAAAAAAAAAAAAAAAAAAAAAAAAAATCTGGAACCACACAGCTTTTAATTTTCCTATTAATCATACTATCTGACACTGTATCAAATATAGACTTATTTCTTTTGAAAGTATTCAAAAATCATAACTCTGAAGTGATCAATAATTAGTAACAGAAGTTACAGAATGAAAAAAAACACTCACCCGAAAATTATTTTAATTAATTTCGTTTATATTTTTTGTTAACAAATCACTTTGGCAAATATAACTGAATGTGGATTTCAAGAAACAATTTGAATAATATTGTATTTATAATAGCGTCTGTTAATATTATAAAGTGCTTACACATGAGAATAATAGTGTAATAGCTCCAAAAACAATGCATTTGAAATAAACTTATAATCTCGGACAGTCAGAAAGTTTGGCGGTGATTTTTTTATTTTTCTTTATAAACAAAGTCCTACAGAAACTTAACGTATTTAATGAGGAAATAAGAACCATCAAAATTGAGTGTGATACAGAATGAAAATATTGATTTTTCTACTAATAAAAAGAATTAATCTTTAAGATACGAAATCTGCGTCGAAACTTAGAATGACCCATAGAAAACCGTAGCTACCAACTTTCGTACTTGTTTAGAAAGATTACTTACCATTAATGTTACGCAACAACAAATATATATTCTCAAATTTAAATTTTTAATATAAAACTATTTAAAAATCTTGGTGGGTTATTTTACAAAAAAAAGGGAAAAAGTTGGCTGATATGTAGATGTACTAGAGATGAGACGGACTCTGTAATTCACGATTGCGTTCGGGCTCGGGCTCGTGAAAAATTTCTCCTTTGTTGAACATACTCCTTGAAACAGATTTTAAAAAGTGATTCATGGGATAAATAGACGTACTTATTTTAAACAATAGCGGAACGGGGGACTAGAAGGTGTGTGAAGCTCCAAAAATTATTGTATCCTATTAATAAAGTAGTTAATTTTATTTGTCTTTAGCTGAAATTTCGGGCTCGGGCGGGCTCGGATTAAAAGTCTTCGGGCTCGGGCTTCAAAAAATGATCCCGAACTCATCTCTAAGATGTACTCTAAACATGGGCTACTTGGCTTCTATAAGAAGATGATTGATTCAGAATCGCACAGCAAAGTGGGGTCAGTAAGGTCGTCGTCATAAAACTTGTTATAATCATTGTGGAAGTTCTGAATTAATAGTGAATGTTCTGACCATGGTTTGTCAAAACCAATGCATGTTTGAAAGAAACAACTTAACTAAAATCGATAGCTTACAATTTTTATTCCATTTCAATGATGGGATTTTCGAAGAAAGGCCAGTGGTTTATTAAAATTAATAAAGAAATTAAGAGACCGCTTCAACAATTCATTCAAAATGATTATTAACAGATATATCAGGGCGAAGTTTCCGAACCCACATTGCTTCGCGAATCTGAATTATCTTGGCTCTATTTACCAAACTTTGCATTTCAGTCATATAGTTTTAACCCATATAACGACACTAAGTAAAGTAGCGTTATTCCTGCATCTGTATGTTTCTAAGAATAAAATTTTGCAAATTAAGCTCATTTTGTTTATGCGTTATACCGCATAAAAGTCGACAATATTTCTCGTTTACATATCAGCATGGATAAATTTGTAATAAAATTTAACAATAAAAATTGAGCCCTTATTATAGATGTAAAATAAAATCACATCAATGCAATATATATGTAGTTTTACTGATTAAATTTGGATTTTTTCATTATTTTAATCAACTTTGAATAGATGTTCATTGATAGTATGTTAAATTCATGAAATCAATAGCTAAAAATTAGTGAGGACTTGCGAGCTCACTTTTCTTCTCGGACTACTACTTCCATCTCTACAGCCATAATGGTCTTCAAGCTCTCTTGAAGTGCAGGGAAACGGGCTAAAAATCGAAGAAAACATAAATTACATCAACTGTTATTATGATTTACAATTTTCATAATTGTTCATTAAAAAATACCGGATTATTTAAAATAAAGACATGTTATAAAATGTGCATGCTACTAGATGGCAACAGCACAGAGTAAGAAATATTATTTTTATTAAAAGAAAACCTACTTCGAATTACGGCGCGGTTTGGATATGTGCCAACCATGACGACATTTTCATTCTTTGACGAATTACGAGTGTGCATAATTGATAATCGTTTCCCGTTAAGGTTGCCGTTAAAATAATTTTCCATACATTCTGAAGCATAATCCTAGAAGATTGGTGTATAAACCACTGCAAAATATTTCATCTAGCTGTGAATAGCAAATATTCAAGCTCTGCCCTAATTATTTTACCATAATTACATCCCGGTAACTCATATATCCGATACCCTGAACGATTAGCCCGAATATTATTTATGTGCTCATAAAAATTGAAAAGTTCCATCATCTTGCCAAGTATCACCAGAACTTGACCAATTAATATGGGACTAACTTTAAGGTTTTCCTCTTCTAACAACAATAACCACAAAATCATGTGAAAATTGATCTTTTAAGTTAAAACATTTTGTGGAACACACGTAATAAAGTCTGATAGTGTCACTGATTTTTCGAGCCATACAGCGCAATGACGAGCTATACTCATATAATCTTCAACGTATAAGTGGAAAAACTAACAACTTTTTGTAAACAGTAATTTTTAAACTTAAATATAACAAAGTTAATCGAATCGTAAGCTGACCGTTAATTTAGAGATTTGTGCATAAATTACGCTGCTTACTAAAAGCATCTTATTGTACTGTTTATTAGCTGCTGTTGAATATGGCAATAAATTTAGTTTCAAGTGTCTAGTGTACTACATCCCATAGCACTTTTACATTCATTTCCAAAAGTAAAATGATAGTAGGTAATGGTAAATGCTGAAAAAATGTAAAAAGCGGTAAAATGTAAAAAAGTGGACAAGCACTGCTTTGATTGACACGAAATGCTGCAAGCAGCTCTCTCGGAAGTCACAGAAACACTTCTAGCTTGAAATAAAATCGTATGAACGTTCTGAACACCTTTCATCAGCGCTTACATCCAATGCCTGTTACACTTCATAGCTGCCAACTTTCACAATTTCTTCAGAAGATTTTCCTCCACAATTTTTAAACAGCTTTACTTTAGATTAAATTATTGGCGTTTTATTATTTTAATAATAAATTGATAAGTAAAAATTAGTAGTGGAAAATTTCCCGAAGAAATTAGGAAAATTGGTAGCTGTAGTACACGGCCGCCTGTTTTGCATATTATGGCTGTTACCTAACATATTTGCATACTTCCTTCTACTTTTGCAGCAAATTTCGCATCTTTAATCCAGATTGGCTTATGGAAATTGTAAGTTTCCTCTCCGAGCTTAACTTATGGAAATGAGCGTATTACTTGTGTTGATGTGGATTACTATCACGTATACCATTAACCTTGGTACAAGTCATGACTAATTTGTTGTTATATTGATTTCATTACCGTTATATCCATATCAGTCATTTTAATTAATAGCATGTAAAAATTATAAAATGAAATATGCTTTTTAAATAAAAATTAAATGGATATTTTATGCAGAATGTTTCCATTATTCAATATTAGGAATTACTGAATATCTTTGCTTTCAAGGTAAATGCTGAATTAAGCTTTGTAACGATTACACTTTACAAATCTGCCACATATAGGTTAAATGAACGAAACCGGCTAATCAAACATTAAAATAAAAGTTTACAAATATTGTTATTTGTTAGGAGTCACATTCTAATCAGGTGTAAAAAAGGTAACTTTTAAAACTGATCCCCTAAAATATTACATTTAAATTTTATATGCATGATGTATTGTAAAAATTCAGAACAAGTTTCCCGGGTTTTGTGTTGAATAAATTAATTCAGATTAACAATAACTTTTATAAAAAAGAATAGCCTAATAATACATTTTCACAATTATTATCGTTTTATTTGGACAAAATTACTGCAATTAGAACATATGTGCGTATGTACAGTTATTGTTAATCTAACTTTTTATTTATACTTATTAGGAATTTTTAAGATTTTGTCTCTGCTTTAACCGTACCACAAGCCCATCTGCAGTAAACCTGTATAAAGCATGATTAGAAAAGTAGTGTAGTTTTAGACAACTTTTTAAATTAATTAATTAATATGTTTATTTAGTTACTTCGTTAATAACATACACACTTAAAATATTAGATATGAACACCTAGTACACCCAGTCGCTCAAAACTGTTAAATTTCATGCCTTCTTCTCAGTAGGTAATTTATTACTGTCTCTAGCGTTTTTTCCTACTCCTAAGTTAAATCCAAATATTAATTTATATCAAAAGTTTTTGAAAATTGTGGTGAATAATCTTCCCAAAAAAGCATAATGGTAATTATGCATTCTTTGATCTTTTACTAAAGTAGACAAAAGAAAACTTGAAATTAAATAGAATTTTCTAATAAAAAAAGAATAGGGAGTTACGGATTACACAGTTCCAACGTACATTTGAGCTCAGCTACAGCTTTGCTTGCTCTGCTTAGCACCAATGCCATGCCTTCCACATCGCTCAGATTTACGCGGCACTTACGGTTTATCACGTTTCCACGAAGCTCCTCTACTTGACTTTCCAACTCACTGTAAAAGATGAAAAGAGTTATTAGAATTAAAACCATCAGCCGCCGTTGTATCAAACATGTAAGTGAAACACAGTATCAAGCACAATTTTAAAGGTGCACTTTACTTTTCTCTTTCAAGCTAATTTAAATGTTTGAGGAAATAGTATTCATTTAGAAATTACGATAATTTCCCAAAATGGAAGATTGGGAGAACTTAATAGCGGTAAAATTTGTTCCTTCCCTCTTTCGCACAGCTGATGAGAAAGTAAGGCTGTGGTGCTGATATTTTCATCACACCCTTTTGTCCTCTATGAGTTACGTGACTAGGGAGTGTGGCCATTTTAGTCTAAAACAGCAAACCCTTAGGGCACAAGACTCTTAATTGTCAAAAGGGTGTAACTAAAATGTCAGCACCGCAGTCTATTTTTCTCGTCAGCCACGATCTTTCGACAATGAAGCAGCATATTTTGCT
The DNA here is from genome assembly GCA_038373885.1 of Cheiracanthium punctorium. NCBI lineage: Eukaryota > Metazoa > Arthropoda > Arachnida > Araneae > Cheiracanthiidae > Cheiracanthium > Cheiracanthium punctorium. The sequence goes on from JAWZYV010009733.1 coordinate 416,639, forward strand.
AAATTCAAGCAAAAAGACATACAAAGAAATGTCTTTTTCATTATTTTAATGAAATAAAAAGTATTTTTTAATTTTATAAAAAATAATAATAAATAAATTATTATGAAAATAATAATGGTAGTTACTGACAAAGTCAGGAAAATAAAATTTATTTATCTTTCGCAAATTAATATTATTTTTAATTAAGTCATTAGTATATCTTCATAATGAATGAATGTTGAGCACTTTTTTATGAAGCATCACTTTACATTTTTCACATTCCAAACAATTGTTCTTTTTGCGTTTATGATTGCTTCTCACTTCCCATAAAGGAAAGATTTACATTATGATATCGAACTTCATTGTTAATAATGATATGTGACTCAATATACAAACTAATGGGTGTGGTTGACTTCAATTAATAATTATCAAAGCGCAATGATACATAAAAATTCTAATTGCAACACATTCTAATGTGACGTAATACCTGAATCATCAGAAAATTCATTGAATCTAATATTTGCCTTAAATCTGGGGCTTCTTTGAAATGCTAGACACTGCATTAGCATTTTTAAGACTTAAAAGAGAGTTTAGTAGATATCAGTGAAGAAATGTTGGATCTCCCGCTCTACAATCCGGATTTTTTAGTCTGTAACTTTCACATTTTCAAGTCTCTTAAGAAAGCGTTACACGGGACACATTTTCATTCGGGAAATGAAGGGAAAGAAGCTGTGCAGGACTTTTTCAAGAATGAAACGAGATATTTTTTTTCAGGAAAGGCATACTCGAGCTGCCTAAAGAATAGGACTTTCTTTATTAAGGATACCGATTTTATCAGAAAAAAAATTTTCCCACAATTTTTTTCTATAGTTATATCTTTAATTTAAAAAAAACCATTGGACTTTATACTGTTCAATTACCTAGCAAAAATTAGTGGTAAAAAATCTGATAAAATTTCATAGTTGGGAGCTAAGTAAATGGTCTTTCCATTGAATTCGCAAAATAAATTACCTCCCGAGATATATCGCGAAGTTCACATTGGAAGTACAAAATTAATGCGACAAATTATTTAACATGTCTGCTAACATTTTTGCTATTAATATTTCGAGTTTGAAAATCAATCTCATTTATCGGATATATGAAAAGTAAAAATAAGATCTTCCTCAAAATGCACAGAATGTTCTTTTTTGCTGAATTACGTGAGTTGATCTCGTACCGAATAATTTTAAAAGCTCTCCTACACCTGCTACCCCTAAGAGTGAATCGGCAGATTAAAAAAAGTTGTCATACTTTGAAAAATCATGGATTTTGCATTTGAAAACATAGTTTCATCATCAGGAATGATTTAAGCAATGCGATGAAAGAAATGAATGGTTTTATCATTTAAATTAGTGAAAAAAATCTTTATGGATAGATACTTATGGATATATCTACAGGTATATTTATAATTAAAGTTATTCTCCTACTCAGAAGAGTGACTACTCGTCAAAATGCTACCGAATTTTCAAATAACCTTAATAAGTCTGACCATGGAATGATTTCCGTGGAGAAAAGTTACTTAAAAAATACCAGTAGATAGCATTTCATAGAGTTTTAATATGAACAAAACAGATAAATGTAGTAAATATTTCAAAGTAGAAGTAATTTTGTCATGCAATTAGTGCAAAACACAATGGTTGTTCCCTTTTATCTATTCACAGCAACCATTTGAAAACTCGATGGTTGCTACGTTAGTATACATGTCAGCATACTGTGGTAAAAATATGAAAGTTTTTCAAGTAGGGCGATCACACAGAGCGGCGGTAATTTCACAAATGGAAGTTGAATTGTAGTATATGGTTTGACTCGTCTAAAATTAGAAAATTCTTAATATTTAATGCAATTTCCTGAAAGATTTTCAGTGAAATTTGCACTTTTGCCTTCTTTTTCTAAATGGTGCAATTACAACTCTAACGAACATGCAAAGGCGGAGCTTGTAGAGAGTGTAGGGCAGTACAAAAGGTGCTGCGTCAATGGGAATTGCCTTAAGCGTGCAGTCCAGATATTTTTAATACCAAACAATTGCATTAATTAACAACTTACAGTAGATCCTTTTCTAAGTGGTTAACATCTTGTCTGTATAACTCCTCTTCTCTGGATACTTTTAGCCTTTCTGCACAAACATGTTCCTCTCCCATTTGAGCTGCAGCTAACATAGTCTGCAAAGAGAAAAATGCATCAGAAGCTAAAACGTGTAAACAATACAAAAGTTCTCTTTTTAATTTTAAAAATAATACGCTTAAGAGCTGTGTGAACATATGTTTACTATGGAGAAAAGTGAAAAAGAGTTACATTGAACAATAAGATGATTTCTCTACAGCACTTCCAAAGCCTTTTTGTAATTTAATATTGTAAACGTTATAGGTCATATTTGCGACCAGATTGTATGGTGAGTAAAGCACCGTACTACGGTTTCGGGTTCAACTCCCGGCGGTCGGGGTTCGATCCCCGACTGGGCGTGGTTGTCGTCTGTCCGCCCCTTCATAGGGGGCGACGTTGGTCCACCTACTAGGTGACGCCATAATAAAATGGCCAACAATTCCGGCCCGTTGGGGCAAAAGACTTCCAAGGCAGTGGCCGGCCATTGGGAAAAAAATTGGTCATATTTGCTAAAATAACTAAGCTACTGTCTAAAGAAGTGGAATATTCTGCTTATAGCCTTGCGCAAGTCTATCGATAATTAACAAGCGTCATCATTGTTGCTTCTTACGCGGTATTTTGGACCAAGGACAATCAAAAACCGAACCATTGTGTACTCCCAAGGGCAATTAACACACTTTTTTCGAATCCAATGTGGTAAGACCTTGCTGTGGTCGATGGGCTCTCCGTGGCAAGTGGCAAAACTATTGAATGACTTGAAAGTCAGTTTTACCTTTAAAAAAACTGAAACAGTCAAGCACATGGAACAGTAGAGTATGTTCAATCTGACTTAACGCATGGGTATTGCGACCTATGCCCTGGGAGCTACATGCAAACATAGGTCAAAAATTTAGTTTAAACTAAGTATATTGAGGCATAGGAACTATATATATATAGGAACAAAAATGTTATAGTTAAGACTCTAGAATTAGTGTGCAATTCATTCCACAGTCGTGGTATTTCGATACAAAATTTTAATTACAGCCAAATTCAATGTCGTTATGACGCTTAAAGATACATTTTGGAACTCTTTTTATGCCATACCGTAATCCTCCTTCATCAAGTACATTGATTTAGAGATCGAAGTCATTGTGACCATGCGTTCATTTTTTACAGCATTTTGAAAATCTTAAATTATAATCACCCTGTACATGTATATATAGTATATACAATATATGAGTACCTTAATTTTAAGGCAGGTTTCCCTGACAGTTTCTTTAGCTGTCAACGCCTGTGACTGGGCGATCCTCCTGAGGTTCCTCACTTCCAGCCTCAGGTCCTTAGTTTGTTTCCGCAGATGTCTCAGCTGGCTGTACATCTCGACACTCACCCGGAATTCTGATGCGAAAGAAAGAAAAAAAACAAGACAACATTAAGTTCATCCCCAGAGCTTTTTTTTCAAATTGAGTAGTTATCCAATTCAACCAGAAACATAATATTAAATTTTAGTTATTAAAATGAAAGCAAATTTTTTTTTTATGAGACTGGGAACAAAAGTGTTATTGAATCACATTCCCGTAAGTGAATATAGCTTTATGAGCGCTGTAGAGGGCGGTTGCGCTAGAGATGGGCGGTTCGACACATTTTACTGATTCGAATCTCAACTCACTCACTACTTCGATGATTCGAATCTTGAATCAATAAAACAACTAAAGAAATTTCCCTCTCTCTGCGCCGAAAGCCGTACTATTTATACACCCTTCACCCATTCATCGGGTTTCTTCTCCGCTGAGTTCTCGGGCAGCTAGCATCTCTCACTCTCCTTTTGCTCTGGGACGGTTTGTAGGCTTTGGAGATGCCGTCGTAGGGCGGTTCAAGTAAAACTAGTGTTTAAACTGCCCGAAATGAAAACATAGGGGAGCTTCGTATGACCCCCTGGGCCTGTAAGATTAAAAGGTTAAGTTTGGTGTCAAAGTATTCGAAATTTTATGTATCGATGGGGGTTTACGTCTAGGGGGGGTCGAGAATCAATAAAAACGCGCTCCGATGGATAGTTTCCGAGATATACGTTAATTAATTATGGTAATTAGACTAATTAACCATGATTGAGGCTTAAAAGGACTGCAAAAATGTAGAAATTGGCTCTGGGATGGTTTCAAAACTGCCCGAAATGAAAATATAGGGGCGCTTCGTATGACCCCCTGGGCCTGTAAGATTAAAAGGTTAAGTTTGGTGTCAAAGTATTCGAAATTTTATGTATCGATGGGGGTAAACGTCTAGGGGGGTCGAGAATCAATAAAAACGCGCTCCGATGCATAGTTTCCGAGATATACGTTAATTAATTATGGTAATTAGACTAATTAACCATGATTGAGGCTTAAAAGGACTGCAAACATGTAGATATTGGCTCTGGGATGGTTTCCAGGCTTTGGAGATGCCGCCGGAGGAGGCTAGTGTTTAAAATGCCCAAATTGAAAATATAGGGGAGCTTCGTGTGACCCCCCCCCTGGGCCTGTAAGATTAAAAGGTTAAGTTTGGTGTCAAAGCATTCGAAATTTTAAGTATGGATGGGGTGTTAAATCTAGGGGGGGGCGAGAATAAAAAAAAACGCGCTCCGTAGGATAGTTTCCGAGATATACGTTAATTAATTATGGTAATTAGACTAATAAACCATGGAGCTGTTTTTTCCGCGATCCGGCATCGTCATCAACGGAGAGAAAGCTGGTACTGACATCACAAGCTGGTACTGATCTCAGGATTTTCTTATCGCCGGCCTGTATTTTTGACCTTTATCGAATTCAAGATTTCACTGAAATGAAAATGAGAAGATCGGATATTTGCTGTTGAAATAAAACCGATATGTCGATATTTATCGATTTTTGGCCCAGTCCTACTGAGGGGCTGCTGCCCCCCCCAAAATGGGACCCTTTACTTAGCTTACAATTGAACTTTATCTCTAAATTTGATACCCAGCCCACCCGGAAATAAAATCCTGGATACGCCACTGTCAATAACCCTAACTACGCCACTGCTTTAGACCCTATTTTGTATTTCTCTGAATTACGAAAGAAAATAAAATCATTCCCCTTAAACGACAAACAAGGTAAAAAAAATATCTTAAACGAAATCTGCAGCAATAAAGCGAAATGTTATTTTGCTTACTACAAAGTCCTTTTGTGGGAGCGCTTAATACCACCCCTGTATCCTTCATTAAAAGTGGCAAGCACAATCCTAACTTTATTTCATCCTATTTCCCTTCACATGAAAACCTGCCAACCATGTAAACTTAACGTGTCCGGTTTTTTTTTTTTTTTTTTTTTTTTTTTGAGGGTGGGGACAGGGGGACATATATTGAAGTTAAAAGTAGAAAAGGGATGTTTCATTAAATTTTAAACAAATATTAAACCAGCCAGACAAGTTGGAAGGAGGAAGTCCCCCCCCCGAGGGAAAAAGGTTTAAACAACTTTGAGACACCCCCCGCTCTTCCACGAGTATTGGCGTAAATTTGCATGTAATATTTGGATGGGGTGACAAAATGTTTCCGATTGTAGAAAATATCATTATTAAATAGCTCTGATACTTGAATTTTCTTAATTTTTTTTCGGGGGGGGGGATTGACCCATCTTGCCCTTAGGAAGTAACGCCTATGCCCCCCGCTAAAAGCAAACGATGTTCGACCCACTCCACACCCACAGACAGATAAAACTTTAAATCCGACCGCCAACCAAGAAATGAAACACCTAAGATTCGAAAAAAAACTCCAATTAAATGAAACACCCTTTCAACTCTTTTCGACTCCTTTCGACTCTGAGTCGATAGAAGATTCGAAAAAAACCCCTCCAATTAAATGAAACATCCTTTCAACTCTTTTCGGCTCCTTTCGACTCTGAGTCGATAGAAGATTCGAAAAACTAGCGAATCTCAACGATAGTATACAATCACCGAAACAGAGCGAAACACTGAATCAGTAAAGATTCGTTGCTGCACCAACTCAGTGACCAACTCAGCCACACCCACTCATTTGCTGTTTCAAATCATCTATCGACTCAAGAGTCGAAAAGAGTCGTAAAGAGTCGAAAAGAGTTGAAAGAGTAAGGGAAAATCTCTGGGAACGGCAAAGGGAAAATAAGTTTTCCTTCCCTTTGCACTTGGAATGTATTTCCCCACAGTTGAGGGCTTGAGATTCGAATCAGTAGATAGTGAGTGCAAAGACTGAGCCACTCAGTACCAAGATTCGAATCACTGATTCGACTCATCGAATCATTGGCCATCTCTAGCTTGCTCCCAGGAACAGTGGAAAGCAACTTAGAATGGAATAAGCAATGAATGTATAGAGAGAACTTCAAACTCAAAAATTGGAGTTTTCCTTAATATTTCAGGAACCACTTGAGATTTTTCCAAATTTCAACTTGTATTTTTATTCTTTTTTAATCCCTTTCATCCTTGTTCATAATTTTGCATTTTTGTGTAGTTTTCACTAATACTTTAACCGTTTACTTTTTAAATCTAAGATCGCGGTTCCCTTTGGAACTCGCTATCACCTGATTAGACGAGGCTTGCTTCCCCAACCAGATCTCACCCCGCCCATATGGGCTGTTTATTTGCATTATTTTCCGATTCCAGTGCATAGTGTATTTCCTGTAAACATTTTATGTATTAGAAAAAGAAGTATAAAATAAATGACTAGCTCATTTACCATAGACAATAAAAATTTCAGACTTTATCGTATAATCTAGTAATTACAATTGTTTGCAATTGTATAATTCTATCTTGCATTTTATTGTACTTATGTGTTGCTCAAGTATACACTATTACAGTTTTCACACTCTTGATTCTTCTTTACTGTTATCGCACCGTGCCCGCCCCTTTTTTGTTATTGTATTATTATGGCTCTAAGTTGTATGAAATTGTAACTCTTCTTAATACAGCCTTTTAAGAGCGGAGTTGATATCCCAGTGCCCAGGCACTCTGGGAAAAATCATTTGAAGTCGAAGTTAAGTAGTGTACTTAGGAGGTTTAAGAGGGCTGGGGTTACAAATACTTCTCTGTTATAGTTATAATTCTCTTTTAACGTCAAAATATTCATTACCACTTGGCCATAGAACACAAGCTCACTGTCAACGTAACTCGTTATAGAGTCATAAATAACTATTCAATCTTTTCAGTAATGTTGTACCCACGTTTAACTTTATTTTATGCACTAATTATTTATCTAAAAACCAACTTTCCCCCCCTTTTAATTAATCCCCCACAAAAAAAAAGAAATAATTTGAAGATAATTTTTTAAAATAAAATATTTTAATTCATTATTTGACGATTTTCAATATTTAAAGGTTTTCGCATCTAACTTTTCAGGTTTGGGGGGGAGGAGGGGTGATTGTGAATATGTAAGTATCAAGTGTACCGGAAAGTAATGTACTTTAAGAAAAATTAAAAAAATAATATTTCAGCATGTATTGCTTCACGAACAAGCTGTGCTTAGGCATAGCACTCATATTCGTTAAATTTTAAAGAAAGAATTAATTTTTCTTTTAAGAAAAATGGCCACCCTGCCCCCTCCCTCTTTTCACCTCTACCCTTCTTGAAGGGTTATATTCGAAAGGTTTTGAAATCGATTTTTAAGTACACGCGTGATACAAGATACACAGGGTACGGTGTTGGCATTTTGTCCACACCCTTTTGCACCGGAAGAGTCCTGTGACGAAGAGGGTGTACTATCTTAGTCGCAGAAAGCCATAGTTAGGTGCTCACACCCCCTAGATCACATGACTCTTCTAGTGCAAAAGTGTGTGAACAAAATGTCAGCACCGCAACATGTCTATTTCATCAGTCACTAGGTACATGTATGTTGTATTAAACAACAAGAATTTTATGCATATCTCTTTTCTTTTTTGATATCACCACGGTCTTCGATATTGGACGATCATTAGTGTATTCTAAAAGAGCTAAACGTAATTTGCCTATAGGATATATGTGAGTCATAATAATTGTTTATGTTGTGCACAGCTGCGCTGCCGGCGTTCTGTAATGGTTAGAGAACTATTCTACCACTCCACGTGTGCAAGTATGATTCCCGGCACAGTCTTGGGTGTCATTTCGTCCGTCCTTTCATAGAGGACAACGCTGGCCCACGTATTAGGTGCCTCCATAATAAAGAGACCAATTCCTATACGGCAATTGCCAACACCTCTGAGAACAAAAACTTTTTCGTCATCCATAGGTCCACTTAAATGACGTTATCACACATTTAATTTCACAAAGTAAAACTATTCAAAGTTTGTGCTGCGTTTAATCCAGCATAGAACATTTTAATGATTTAACATAGAAATTTTTATTTTACGACAAATAGGAAAATTTAACTATCACTAATTATATAATATGACATAGAAATACATTATCATAAATTATTTTTTATCAGAAATGTATTTTAATTTTTATCTTCAACTTAAGATATTTTGTAAAATTTTTATCATTTACCAGAAATTTTAAATAGTTTTACTTTGCGAACGTAAAACTGTGATAATATCATCTTAGAAGAGCTAAAAATAATATAAAATTTTCTGTTCTCAATTCTTCTATGCCTAGGCGGTGTTGCAAGTGACTGGCAAATGTGCACAGCTGCCAAGTACTCCAGGATATTAAGAACCATTTTTTAAAAATTAGAACTTTATGTTAAAATGTAGTGAATTTATCCAATAACGATTGCTGGCTAGAAAATGCTTTTAAGATATTGCCTCAATAGTTTTTATGCCGTTATTATTAGTATCATTTAATAAGCACACGATATTTTAACTATTTCGAGGAAGAAAGTCAGAATTAAAAAGAAAAAACATATCTGATATCCCTCTCAGTTCAAAATATTGAAAAATAAAAAAAAAAACTATCGAACTCCCGTCTATTAGCGCTGTTTCATATGTTGTTCTCGCCTGTTTCAAATACCATTTCATAAATAATTTCGTTCTGTAGAAATATTAATCAAAGGAGCAAGATGAAACGTCTTATGTTTTCTCCTCTATTCGCAGTATTCTTATTCTCCCGATAGCAACTTTTTAGAGATTCAAAAATAAACATTTTCCGCAGCTATTGCTGATTCACAATGGATTTATGACCCTCATAGCTGCCAACTCTTCCAACGTAGTTTGTGAGACAAAATCACTTTAAAATTATTCTAATTTTTATAATAACATTATCTAAAAGGAGAACTACTCTGTGATATGTTATTCTGTTTTTGAGATCCGAATATGTTACATTCTATTTAAAAGGAATTGTATTGAATATTTCTCTGAAGAATCATAATCTCCATCTTCACAGAAAATACTGACAGTAGCAATATTTTGAAGATTGAACTTCATAAATTTAATAAAATTATAACATAACGTTATGTAACTTTAATGAAATTCATTTACAGTGTTTTGAGTCTTAAAAAGTCTTTTGTGCTTGGCAGCATTTTATTTTTTAGCTGTCAGCGCAGTTCATTATACGTTATTGCAAACAATTTTATTTTACAACCAGGAAATTATTTTAGAGAATTTTAAAATTTCGTTAGGTTAAATGCTTATAATTGCATTTCCCTCAATTTCGAGAGTATTTGGGCGTTTAAATATGTGCATTCAGATGGTCGTTACATTCTATTTAAAAAAAAAAAAAGACGCAGAGAAGGAACAGTCCGATTGCAGTAAGAATTGGTGGATTTAAAGAACGTATGTTAAAAAAACAAACGATTAAAATTTCCGAACGATTGAATGATTTATTGTAGAGTTTAACCATTACAAAGGGAAGAAGACAATGAGACGTTGCTCCACCTCTGGCCTCAATGCAAGCCGGCATGGCCATGACTGATAAAGTTCCCGGATGGTGTCCTGCGGAATTTCTTGCCAAATTGTCTGCAACTGCCGGGCTAAATCGGTAACAAAGGCGGATCCAGGGGGAGGGCGCAGGGGGCGCGCGCCCCCTCCGAGAAAAGTATATTTACACTAGATAAATGGGGCTTTCACCAATATTGAGTGTTCTTTACACCAGATAAAATGAGTATTTACGATTTGCGCCCCCTCCGAAAAAAGTTTCTGAGTCCGCCCTTGATCAGTAACATGGTTACAATCGAATTCCCATAACATCTCAAATGTGCTCTAAGGAAGAGAGATCAGGCGTTCTAGCTGGCCAAGCAAGTACAAGGAAGTCTTGAACACAATTCATAGCAACACGTGCCTATGCGGTCGGGCATTATCGTGCTGAAAAACAAGCCCAGGTTGTTGCAAAAGGAACGGTAACACAACCGGTCGTAGGATGTCGTCAACGTACTGCTGCGCTGTCTTGTGCCAGAAATGACTATCAAAGGGGCTCAACTATTAAAAGAGATAGCACCCGAGACCATAACACCTTGTTGTAGGTCTGTGTGGCGTGCGATAGCACCACCTTCTAGATACAGAAGGCATGAGAACAGAATCTTTTACGTCATTAGTAGGTCTTCTGAGATGACGTCATCACAGCTTTCCTTTCAAAAAGTAAATCTATTTAAAATTCCTGGTGAATGATTAAAATTTTAGAAAATATCTTAAGTTAAAGATAGAAATTAAAAAAACTTTTCTGATAAAAAATCATTTATTGTGATCTATTTCTATATCATATTATATAATTAGAAACAATTATAATTTCCTATTTGTCGTAAAATTAAATTGTCTATCTTAAATCATAAATATATTTCATGCGGGAGTAAATTCACCACGAAATTTGAATAGTTTAACTGTGTGAAAATAAATGTGTGATGACGTCATTTTAGTGGAAATAGTGAAGAAGTAAAAGTTTCTGTTCTCAGGTCTTATATATCTAGAAGGTGGTGGCGATAATCAGGGTAGGATCAACACCTCCTACACATAGAAAGCCTAACAACTGAAACTTTGACGTCATCATTAGCCCTTCAAATGATGACGTCATGACAGTTTTAGTTTCACAAAGTAAAACTATTTAAAATTTCTGGTGGATGCTGCAAATATGAGAAAATATCTTAAAATTAAAATACTTTTCTCATAAAAATTATTCATTACACTCTATTTCCTTATCATAATATCTAATTAGTCATGGTTAAAAACTGCCATTTTTTGATAAAACTATATTTTTAATCTCAAATTATTAAAATATTTTTATTCATGAGTAAATTCACCAGAAACTTTGTATACTTTCATTTTTTGAAAATAAAACTTTTAAGCTTAGGCCAAATTATGACGTCAAAGCTTGGCGACGTAGGAGCTGTTAGGCTTTCTTTATCTAAGAGGTGTTGGTAGGATCCCCCTCTGCTCTGGGCAACTCCTTCTTGGGGCTTTTTTTTTGTTACAGAGTGCATTTAAATCCAAGGTGATATTGGATGAATCGCTTTTAACAAGCACATGATATTTTGACCGTGTTTCACGATGACAAAATTTAAAATATACATAAAAAAAAACTACAGATATGAAATCTCTATCTGAGAAATTCAAAGTATACTTAACGAAATATCCAACTCCCGCGTACGAGCACTGCTTCATATATTCTGCGTCAGTGGAATACACTACAGTGTTGTTTTCTAGGACACTTTTTCTGGGCTGCAGTTAATTTTATGAACAAAAAGTTTTTTATTTGTTAAAATTTGTATAAAATGTTTTCTGGCTGTAAAGTAAAATTGTAGTAGCTACTAATAAACTGCGTTGACATTTAAAATAACTCTTTTGACAAGGAACTCATGGAGACATTACATTCCAAATACACGCAACAACATGAATACTACATTCTGCAGCATTGCACAGCTCATTTTCTCCAACAATTGGACCCCAGGAATAAAACACTACTGCACAAGTCAGTCGTGGGGCCGACTCCTACCTAAGTAGCTCTCGTCAGGTCTGACACCACCAAAACGCTCATCAACCACCTCGAAGCTGAACATAATGCCTTGATTAAAAAATAAATAAATAAATAAATGAGGACATCACTATATTTCTAACAAAACCATCCGCAAACATCTCAATATGAAAACTATCAGGGATCATTTACTCAAGACTGCAACGAAGTTCTTCAACAGATTAAACACCCTACACAACCAGTTATTTTCTGAACTGCCAGACTACAACCATGGCGACATTACCGTGAAACGTGCGTTCTGGAAAAGACCGAAGGTGGTACGTGCTATCTTTCCCCCTCAGTAACAAGCATATGAACTGCCAAAGAAGCTGAAGGCTGAAGTCTGCCAAAACAACTGTTCGTTTGTTTTGGAAGACATTTTTTTTGCTGATCTGTACTGATTATTTTGCTTTCTCAAATAAGTTTGCATTTCACGATAACAAAAACCTTGGAATCTACATACTGGAGATCAGGCGCTTTTGCCAAGGTCCCCCATTAAACTTTAAAGCGCGGTGTCCTCACCGTGAGGACACAAAACTCTGACGCTTTGACTGTTGTCAATGATGAAGAACAAATTTGGTTTCTATAAAAATGCTTGAGGGTGACACAGCTACACGAGAATCCTTTACTTTTTTATCACATCATTTCCCGTAAAAATGGTCGATTATTTGTAAAATTTGCAAAATTAATTTTAACAGTAGTGGCATCTGCTGAATACTGGAGAATACGACAGAATTACATTGAAATAGAACAACTGGACAGACTGCCCAATGCTGAAAAAAGGGCAGCCGTTGCCATCGCTGGATTTAACTATCAGCAAGATGGCGGTCGATCGAATCGTTCATCGCGTGCCACAGATCTAGAAACCATTTTTGACCCAGCTGGCTGTGCGAATGGCTGCCCTTTTTTCAGCATTGGGAAATGGTTGCGCTTCAAAGAGTTAAACACCAACTTCAGTCAATCAATTAAAAGTTAAGTGATGTCAGCGAACATTTTTTTAGAATAAAAAACTGGCATGGGAAACCGTATTAGAATCAGCAGTAAACACAGCATTGCTTATGTATAGGTACGTTAAAAGACAAGTAAATCAATGAGGAACCGTATTAGAATTAGCAAAGAAATATACATAATACTGCTTATATAGGTACGTGAAAAGACATGAATCCATTGTACAATTCTTTATCCCTTAGAGGAATTATTTTGATAGAAACATCCAGATGTGTACAAAATAAAATTGGAATGAGTACGTGCTACCTTTTGTGGGAGGAGAGGCAGAGTGCTGTCGTTCGGACAGGGAACTCGGCTTTGGAGGTGGGGCAGGCTTGGACCGGGGTTCGCGATCTGCGAAAAAGAAGAAGATGCATAATTACTCACATGTAGATGGAAAATCCGTAAAATAATATTCCATTCCCGTTTGGATACTTATTCTCGCAAAAACTTAAACAACTGGAAAAATCGCAGTTATTTGAATGTATTAACATAGTTTGTTTTTAACTCACTTAACAAATTCGCTTCAAAAAGCGGGGCAAATTATACACTAGATGAAGAGATGGAAAAAAAAGAGAACTAAATTCATTCGCAAAACTTGTACATCACTTAGAGTAAAAGCACGAGAAATTTTAAGATTTTTAAATGAAAAACGGGTGTCTCTTAAAAGGTTCCTTTTCTATCATTGTTCGAGATAAGTTACGCAAATATATTTTCTTTCAAATTTTTATAACCACGGGAGTTTTTGTTTATTCAAGATGGCATTTTCCTCAAATTACTATATGTACTACTAAATGTATTATCCCGGGTAGTAAAAGAAATGTTAAAGAATGGGAGAGTCAAAGAAGTAACATTTATATGGAGTATGTTACTTGATTCAATAATATAAATAAGGATGCATTTTTATACGTGTATTTAAATGCTATATAAACATTAAAAAATATGTTCAAACTTTTGAGCCAGAGATGCCAAGTCTTCCGCTTTTTTCGGGAGATTTCCCACCATAATTTTTAGACAGTTTTATTTTACAGTAAATATTTGGATTTATTTAAGCTATCAGTTCGTAAGTAAAAATTAATGGTAGGAAAATCTCCCGAAAAAAGCGGGAGACTTGGCATCTCTAATCACCTAATACTGAATACATAGCTGCAACAATTTCGGCAAATAGTATTTAGTGGTTTAAAAAATAGCGAAACTTCACAGTTTGATTTTGTTTTCCCATGCCTCGTAAGGCAAGGCTAGTAGGCGATAATAATGTAGATTACAATTCCGAATCCGTGTTTAATGGAGAAAGACAAACACATTACACTTGTGTATTATGATGCCCATTTCTAACAGTATTTAAAATGGTGAAGTATAGTTGGAATATGCCTGGACAAGATTGTAAAAACAGTTTCAGTGGGTGATTTTAAGATAGATTTCGATTCCAAAGATGTCTTCTATGGTACAAGAAAGAATTGATTCCTATTTTAACTCCCCCACTTTCGCCAACCTAAAAAATCACCGCACTTTGGGGAGCTTTGCAATCATGGGTCTCTAGGAGTTATGTACAAGTTTCAATGCTCCCAAAAGAAAGAGATGAAAACTAAAGTGAACAAATTAGTGATAAAAGCACCAGTTAAGGAATTTGAAGACACTTAATTATTAGAACTACATTAATTATCAACCTAAAATAAATAAATAAGTAACGGAATGCTGCACTTACATGTTGTTCAAAATCGTGATTTTATTTCTAAATTACGGTTGCCACATAAACAGAAAAAAATCGTCATGGTAACTGCATATGTATAATTATCGCCACCTTGGCGAGAGTCGGGTCGTTAAAGTAGGAACCAACCAAAGAAAGACAAACACGACACACTCATGGATTATGATACACATTCGTAACAATATTTAAAACGGTGCAGTGTAGTTGGAATATCTTCGCGAAGATTGTAAAATAGTTTTAGTAGGCGATTTTAAGATAGATTTCGATTCCTAGGATGGGTTTCATGGAACAAGGAAGAAAAATACGGCACACTCATGAATAATGATACACTTTCCAACTTAATGAAATAAGAAGAAAAATAGGGACGACGCATAAATTATGATACGCTTTCAATATATAGCACTTTAGTGCGTATTTAAAATCTGAAAGTGTTCCAGATTTTTTTGTGTGTGTGTTTCTTTTTTCTTTCTTTTCTTTCTTTTTTTTTTTCTTTTTTTTTTTTTTTTTTTTTTGGTTACAACATCAAATACCTTTCTACAGATTCATTTTTCCAAACATTAAATCAATTTTTTTTCTATATTCTGAGAAATGAAATATCAGCAGCTTACCGTCAAATATAGTGGGAAACAGGAATCGTAGTTCCAATAACACTTATTTCAATTTTGAAAATTATAAATGAGAGATTCTAATATTAGAGGGAAAAAACTTTGCCCCACCGTTTGGAAACTGCTGTTTTAGAGTAACTTATAATAGTAATTTTTATGGAAGTAAGTATATGGTAATTTTAAAACAAGAAAATCATTTAAAAGTTTGAAAAGCATTTATATTTTTATTTACGCTTACAGAACCTGTCTCTATAATAATTAATAAAGGAGAAAATTAGCTGAAATGTAAATAAGAACGAATTTTCAAACTGATTTGTTTTACTACTTTATAATTCATTTACATTTATACATTTACATTTGTTTTACTACTTTATAATTCATTTACATTTGTTTTACTACTTTCTAATTCATTTACAATCACATGTAAAAGTTATACAGGATAGAAGATTGACAGAACTTATATTAAAAATAAAAATATGTTTGCAATTTCGCTAACTCACTAAACGTGTTAACTCTTACGTTTTTTCCGGGAAATTTCGCACCACAATTTTTAACACTTTGCATTCATACGGGCGAAAGTAAAATTTAAGAAAGTACCTGAAGGGATCGTCTAACCACCAGTTTGATTGAAGGTATGTCATCGAACAACACTTAAAAGCGGTAAAGAAGATATTCATATCATCTAATTATTATTAAAAGCATAGTGGTGGGAAATCTTCCGGAAAAAGCCTAAAATTTGGCAGTTATGATTTTAAAGATATGCTAAAGCAAATATTAAAAGAAAAATAAAACAAAAGCTATGGGATTATAACTATTTCGTCTAATGAGCACAGGAAAACTTTGCACCTCATCAACTATTACTCATGCTAACGTTTTCCATCTTTGACTTAATATTATAAGTCATAATCTATAGAATAAACTACAAAATCACGATGCAATTAAATTAAATTTAAACTACTGTTTACTGCAAAACCAGGACGGGAGAATGTCTGGGGTTCACATTAGTATTCTTACCGGCGGAAGTAACTTTCACCAAAGGGGGATGCAGCTGAGTGGGAATAGAATCCACATCTGGAAATAAAATTTGTTGTTCTTTTAAGTATGATGGTAGTAGGAAAAAGAAGGAAAAGGAACGATAAAAATGCATTCCGGTTGAAGATCCAAACCAGAATGCTTTCATGCAAAGTATACTGCATGCAACATGAATCAGTAAAATGATAAACACACAGCATTCCTCCAATAACAAAGTAACATCCAGCAGACATCAACAAGATGTCAGGTAACAGATACACTGAAGAATCTTCAGATAATCAAAATACGTTTTCCAGACATAAAGTGAATATTCAAATTCACAGTTGTGTACATCTTATTTAGGACCCAATTTTCAAATGAATGGATATGATTCATTTGGATGCCTCAACATATTTTAAAATGCTTTTCATACCATGCTTTTGAGACAAAAGCTGAGGTAATGCGCTGGCCGATGTCATAAAACTCGACAACGTGTACCGAATTTTCACTACAAGTTCATAACATAACACAGAACACATTTTGAGCAATGGAAGTGAATCCATTTTACATTTTAAGTTTATCCTAAAATCTAACTGTGGATTCTGGTTCCACAATATTAATGGAGGGGGGGGGGGGTAGAATTCTTGCTAGAAGTTTTGAATTTTATCTCAGCTCTCCTTGAATCTTTATCGCCAGATATAATCACATGTTTCTTATGTAGAAACTTTAAATAGAGCGCATGTAGAACATGTGTCTACAAATGTATTCTTTATTTTGAAAAACTTATATTTATCTGTTTTTGAAATGAAATATCGCCTTAAATTGTTATAAAATAAATTTCGCTGTAGGACAGTAAATATAAACTCGTAACTCTGTCTCAATTGCAAACAAACTGGAAAAGAACTGGACATACTACATTGAATAGAAATTTTCAGCGTTAGCGTAATACAACTTTGAAAAGTCCAGTTCTTTAGCAGAAAAAACACTGTCAAGAGAAAAGCATTTTACTGAGCTAAAGTCGTATATGGTTCGAACAGTACAAAAACTGGAATAGTATGTTGCCGGAAGATTCCTTCCACAACACACCTTCGCAGGAGTTATACTAACAAAAAAAGATGCAACGTTATGATTCAATAGAAAACATTTTAAAAGTAGGAAAAGAAAACGTGTTTGTTGGTACATGACACCACATACAAGAAAAGTAACCAACCGTGGCATAGCACTGTGAAAAGCCTTGACAATAATTGTACATTTACACGTTGTTTGCCGACCATACCTAAATATATGTAAATTTACATTGTGGGCAATTTGACAGCATAGAAAATATTAACTAGATCAAAGAAGAATATGCAAAAATAAATAAATAAAGTAAAACGACTCCCAATGAAGTTTGCACGCGGAAAAAAGCTGCTTTTTTCACTAAGAAATGGTGTAAAAAAATTTTCATCTGTGATTGCTAAAAGACAAACACGTTTTTTTTAAGTATTCCTTGTCAATGTAGTTAGTGTTCTCTGTAGATGGACAATAATTTCAAGCATTGTTTATCTGAAGCTTAGCCCTCTCTATCTTTTCTAAAAGCTTCCTTAAGCGAGAATTACACTATTTTTTAATGTACGTCCTAAGTGGATCCTTCAGAGTTAAATCATACAGAATGATCATCCTTCTTTACATATTTTCGTCCAGTTCGGCGGTTTCACCTCACGAGCACTGTCACTGTTACGGGTGCGCAAAAACTCTGAACTACGAGCTCACAATTTAATATTGAATGGGGAGGGAAAGAAAAGGTCGTTTATTACAGCATTGCATTAGTTACAGCATTCACAGTTACCGAAGCTCATACAAAAATAAGATGATATTTAAAAATGAGAGAGCAGAATAATGTGAAAGTGCTATACCGGCGGAAGTAACTTTCACCATAGGAGGGTGCAGCTGAGTAGGGACAGAATCCACATCTAAAATAAGAGAAAATATATTACTTTTAATGAAAAGGTACATTTCATAAACGTTCGTCATTCCATTTAAAAATAACACAAGTATTTTAATTTCTATATTTTAATTTTGACCATATCAATCAACCAAGCAGGAAAAAGCAGAGCAGAAAGAGAAACAATAGTTGAACTACATTTATTATCATAAATTATTATGGGAAAAAATTATATATATATATATATATATATATATATATATAATTTTTTATAGAATTGTTAATTTACCTAAATTGATAATCATTTTAATCATAAGAAATAAATGATTATCAATCCTGACTTTAAATTCACACACAGTAAATCATAAGAAATCAATACATTCCCAGATAATGTCAAGGACACATTTTTCGTAGTAAATAATATTGTCTTTTATAAAATACAATATTAAATTTAGTTAAATTTGTCTTAATCTGGTGTGTGTACACGTACAAAAATGATAGTTTTTACTTAACGTCAGTGCATAACTTTTACCTCTTTTACACAAAATGTCAAGCTGTTTCGCCCCCTTGTTTTTCAGTACTGTGTTAGAAGTTATGTATTGTGAAACAACCACACTGCTATAATCCACTTTACACAATTTACGATTATATTTAAATTGTTTAGATGTTAATTTACCATTTTAGTGCAGAAGATTTTGAAAAGGTAATAGTTTCTGAACTTTTTCTTTATTGTTTTCATATTTTTGTTTTATTATTAGTGCAATAATACAAACAAATTAAAACGCATACTGACATGCCGGATAACCAACTCACACTGAAGATGCATTAGTTTTTTTCAAGTCGAATCATTGTAATTCAGTTGATTCACGAAGCATTCAAACGGTCGAAATAATTTCAATTTTTTAATAATAATTTTAGGCAAGAAGAATAAAATACTGCTGCAGAATTAGGGGGATTATACATGTTCAATTAATTAAACATACATTAAGGATGAATTGGAGGTGATTTCTCAGTTGGAAGATTAAAATGTTTAATAAGAGGATAATCTTTATTGATCTTTCTTTTATATTTACAATTAAGTTTTATGTTTTGTCTTTCTTATTCTACCACGTTTTACTTTTTATCTACAATTAGGTTATAATATATCATTGATCTAAACAATAATATTAACACATGAAAACAAATGTAGAAAAATTGTATTAAAATGACTATTCAAAATTATTTTTAAAAAAGTGAAAAGGACAATACGATCAAGACTGAATCATCACAAACTCTTGCTGATTGTATAAAAGTCACTAATTTTGGCTGCAACTGTAGGCGAGCAGATTTTATATTACAAATTACGTAAATAATAATATTTTACAACTAATTTTTTTTTCATATCAGAAGTAAATGATTTCCTTTCAGTTTATCAAGAATGATTGAATTTTCCTTCAGTATTTCGCATTGTAATTTAGTTCGCGCTTACTGCAGTTGTAAATGTGACATCAACTGTAAGTGCATTTTTTTTTATACATTTATTGAAGTTAATTGTGTTATGGGTGAGATATAAGTTTCTTATTTTTCATGATATGCACAGCAGCACAATTTGGAATTTATTTTTGTTACTGCATACTTATATATAAATCACATTATTAAGTTATATTAAGTCATTCCCACCTGAAGAATGTTGGCTGCGAAGGGATAGAGAGGACTTGATGGCTGGCTTGACGGGACGCTCCGCTGAAACAGAGACTGATATGTTCAATAAATACTATATTTTAAGATTAAAAAAACTGACACAATTTCATTCATATAAAATTTCATTCAAGAGAAACATTTATTTACAAACATCCGGTGTGCATGGTTGCCAATTCTTCTGATTTTATAGGAAGATTCACCACCTCAATTTTTAACAGTTTTATTTTAAACTAAAAAATTATATAATAGTTCCCGAATTACTACTGCAGATTGAAAGTTAATAATAAAAGATTTTCTGATAAAATCAAAAGAGTTGGTAGCTATGTACTGTATGATAATTTAAGAGAAAGTCCTTGAAACTTTCTTGTCAAAAGTTCAATAACATGTTGTAATGAAAATATTATGTTTTATCTTATCTGCAACAATTCCGGTCATATAATCAAACCACTTTTTGTAAGCAGTTTTTTTTAAATAAAGCAACTGGATCACTATTTCTTAGTGTACGTATTCATAGATGTATTTATTTCTACTGCTCAGTTATTAAGTACATATTACAATGTTAATATAATTTTCATGTGAGTGGAGTTGAGGGCCTAGAGCCAACACTTCCTGGATAGAGAAAGCCTAACAACTCCTACGTCACCAAGCTTTGACGTCATCATTAGGCCTACTTTTAAATGTTTTATCTTCGCAAAATAAAAGTATAAAAAGTTTGGTGATTTTACTCATGAATAACAAAATTTTAATAATTTGAAATAAAAAATATAATTTTATGACAAATGGCAGTTTTTAACCATGACTAATTAGATAACATGATAAGGAAATAGATCGGAATGAACAATTTTGTGCGAGAAGGGTATTTTAATTTCAATTTTTTATTTAAGATATTTTCTAATATTTGTGGCATTCACCAGAAATTTTAAATAGATTTACTTTGTCAAAGTAAAACTGTGATGAGGTCATTACTTGAAGGCATAGTGATGACGTCTAAGTTTCAGTTGCTAGAGCCCAGGCACTCTGGGAAACAGAATCGGGAGTTCCGATTCAATTAAAGAAATTCGCTATTATGTATAATAACAATTACTATTCACAAAAAGTGGTTTATTATATGCCCGGAATTGTTGCAGGTAAGGATTTGCGCAATATATTCTATTTTAAAGTAAACATTATTTCTTTGTAGAAAATATAACTTCTCATTATGTACTAAGAGACAATCAAGTACTGAAAATAAATTATCAACACTCATGAGGACAAAATAACAATAAAAGGCAGATGTATACTTAAAGAGCGTTTGTCTTAAAAAATATTTAGTTTCAATTCCTGGGTAATGAGGATGACAGACTGCGGTGTTGACAATTTGGCCACACCTTTTTGCTCTCTAAGTGGCGTGTAGCACCACCTCCTAGATATAGAAGGCCTGAGAACAGAAGCTTTTACGTCATCACTAAGTCTTCTGCGATGACGTCATCACAGTTTTCATTTCACAAAGTAAAATTATTTAAAATTTCTGGTGAATGGTAGAAAATTTTTGAAAATATCTCTAGTGAAAAATAAAAATTAACATAAATCTCTGATAAAAATAATTTATTTTAATCTATTTCTATATCACATTATATAATTAGTCATAGTTAAAATTTCCAATTTTACGTAAAATTATATTTTTTATCTTAAATAATTAAAATGTTTAATGCGGGAGTAATATCACCACAAACTTTGAAAAGATTTACTTTGTGAAGGTAAATGTGTGATGACGTCATTTTAGTGGACCTAGTGATGACGCAAAAGTTTCTGTTCTCAGGCCTTCTATATCTAAGAGGCGGTGCGTGTAGACATTTCGACTAAGATGGCCACACACCTACACATGGCCATACCTAGAAAAAGATTTCGGGGGGGGGGGGACAAAAGGTGAAAAAGGCTAAATTTTTTACAAAAAGGCTTCATTATTATTGTTTTCTTAACAAAATTTTAAATTTCGGGAGGGGGTAGACCGGACCCACTTGTTCCCCCCCCCCTGGGTACGGCCTTGCACCCACTTGTTCACATGGCTCTTAGAAGGCAATAGGTGCGGCCAAAATATCAACACCGCTGCCTGTCCTTCGCGTCACCCACGATTAATTAATGTAATGAAGTCTGAGCAATATTCGAATAGTTCGCTGTGCCGTTACAAATTATGTCATTCGAAGTACTATTCTTTCAGATCGAAATAGATTTTGATTTGATTGATTTATTTATTTGTATCACATAAATACTGTAATGACTTTGCTAGATATTCTGTTTCTTTGTTATTTAATGATAATAAATGCCACTATATCTGCAGAATGATTAAAAATTGTGTAACAATATAGAGTTTAATATTTACTTATTGACTAAAAGTGAGAAAAGAACAATAAAAATGGATAAATTTCACATACTTTAAAAATCTAAAACAATGATTTGTTTCAGACAAATCATTGGAGAACGAATTTTACATGAAAATTGAACCATGCTTCCTTCATTATATTTATTACTGACACTAAATTACGACTGGGTACAATACTCTGCAGCCCATTGAAAATGATGGGAAGGAGTCACATTGCATGAAGATCTAGGATAAATTTATAGGATAAAATGTAGGAGTCACTGCATTAAAATCTATCAATCATTGTTTAAATTGCATTTTACAGACGTTCATATACTTAAAGCGAGACAAAATTAATATATAAGATTGAGATTTATAAAAGATTTTTCTCCTATAAAAAAAGCAGACAATATTGGTGGCTCTATGAAGTCTTGAACATACAGATTCCAGGAGAAAATTACTTTTTACAATCTTATCATAAAACTGGTTATTGAAAAAATACTAAAATCTGTCTGTTTTATTCTGCCATCTCCCATCATTGAAAAAATATTGTAGCAGCGATTCACCTTCAGTGACTGTTGTTGCTTTTGGCATAGGTCTTCAAATGCTTGCATAAGGTTTACTTCCACTTGAATTTATGGCAAAAAGTAATTTTTCTCAATAATATGTATGGCTCTGCAAAAAAAGGCCGCTCGTTAGCACTTTATTCGGCCGTCGTTCGGCGTACAGTAAAGTTACATATACCAATCTTTTACAATTAAAGTACACTTTAATTTGTTATGCACAAAATTTGTAAAAGGGCCATCTCCATATTTAAATACACACCAAATTTCTTTTAATGGCAACACCTAGATTTCACTTCACATTTCAAAGATTTAGCTCATTTAAACCCCGGATATCAATTTTTAATACATATGAACTAAAAATGAATGTGTTGTGAGCTTTTAAAATCACTCTGCCTATATGAAAATATTGTTACATACTTTAATTCATATCTCATTTAATATTAATGTTAAGAATCTGATTTTTTTATTCGTACTAATAGAACAAAACGACCGAATCATTATTCATTCTTATAATATTTTTAATAAAATAATAATATGAATTACAAATTATTAAATTAATAATAAAAAAATTATGAACAGCTACCAAGCCAACTTTCGA
The DNA here is from genome assembly GCA_038373885.1 of Cheiracanthium punctorium. NCBI lineage: Eukaryota > Metazoa > Arthropoda > Arachnida > Araneae > Cheiracanthiidae > Cheiracanthium > Cheiracanthium punctorium. The sequence continues at coordinate 440,020 of JAWZYV010009733.1, forward strand.
CGGAAATATGTTATCATTAAAATGCATTTTTTATATGGGATGTTTCTAAAGAGTATATGCTAGTGGGAAGATAGTGCACATGAGAAGGATTAAGAATTGCACAGGAAACCATCCCAGCAAACTACTTTTTTACACTTTAAAGGCCAGAGTTCTTGGTTATTTTCTTAACATATGTGGGCATGGCTGTTAAAAGTTGAACTATTAACAAATTTTTTTTTAAAGTGACTAGGAGCCAAGGCCCCCCAGACTCGTTACGCTCGCTTTTCGTATGAGGCATTCGGCCTCTAATAAGGCTTATTCGTAAAAAAGACACAATTTCAACAGACAAAACCCGAAGATTGGATCAGATAGAATGTTACTCAGCTACACATTGCTTGGTTCTTGCATGTTCATTGGTAGATAAAAATTTAAACTTCACACTACAGTAGACCCCCTCCCCCTCCTAACACGGAAGATATTTTGTTATGGGAATCCGTGTTATACGGGACCTGAGCTATACTCCACCTGGAGTGCGGACTCCGCTTATAATCGCTGGAAAAATTATTTGCACTCCTCAGAAACACAATGATATTTAATGTTGCCATTCAAAAGTTATTTTAATTAGGAGCGAAAGCGTAATAAAATCAGAACATGTGTTTCAGCTGTATTTTTAATAATGTAAAACCTATTGGACACCTTGCGAATTTGCCACCCATGGCGATTTTCCATTATTTGGCGACTTGCGTACATGTAAAGTTAATAAAAGCTACGGAACAGACAGTATAGCTTGCCATCAATGGCGACTTTTCATTATTTGGCGATTTACACATGCTCACAACCTATAATTACTGTTCATTTAAGGTTACCGGAAAACGGTTATCCATATTTTCATTTACATAATCGTTTGCAGGGTGGCGTACTTAGCATCACGAATTATACCGTCTCGTCGCGCTAGCAAATATCCAAAGTGTACTATAACTGCTATAATGGCATAGCTAACGCCGCCAAATATTTCTACCGGTAGCAAATAATGCAGCTGCACGGAACTGGCCTTAAAATAATCTGCATTTTAATTATTTTTATTTTCAAGATATTAGTTATTCTGTTTTGGAAAAACGAATAATCGCTAATTCTAAACTCCTATTGTCTAAGCGAACTTACTATTTGAAAATTGTCAACTTTTGTAACACATTTTGAGTTACTTATATCATATAGTTTTTATTTTGGCGTAAAATGGGCGTAATTCTAACTCATGTTTGTAAATTTCACGCGATTCTAGATACTTGGAAACGCTTTGTTGCAAAGGAATGAATGATTTTATGCCAAATCTTGCAACCATTCTTTATTTTTTCAGTTTTTTATTAATATCTTCTAAAATAATTCGTTTTCGAAATTTAAGTGAGCTTAGCAGGTTCCTCGGAATTTTTCGAATCTGTGGGGCACTAGGGATCCTAAAAAGGGGAGCTCGCGCACTCGCCATTGTGGTTCCACAGGGTTACCACGAGGTTCCAATCTGCTATATACTACGTGTAGTACGGACATTTTTTTTTACTTCTCTACGGATGTTTATATGCTATAAATTTGATTAAAATTGATAATGGGGGGTTGTTCAGCTATGAATTGTTCCAATCGTTCAGGAAGCGGTAAACAAATGTTTAGATTTCCTAGAGATATCGAACGGAAAAAAAAGTGGATGGTGAACTGCAGACGTGACGAATGGAACCCGGGTCCAGAAGCTCAACTTCGCAGTGTAAGTAATTGTATTAAAATATTTATTTGCTTGAATTTGTGATATGTAGTATAAAGTTCAGGTTCTAAATAATCGTATAATGTTTTAATTTAGTCTTTGGAAGCTTCTAATAACGTTTAAAGTACTGTTTATAGTACGATGTTTGGATATTGGCGAAATTCTAAATGTCGCCAAACTGAGTTCCGGTGTGTGGTTTGTTTGTAAACAAAACTACGGAACTTTTAAAAAGGTTATGTTCATAGATCATGAATGATAGTAAATCATCAAATTGTATTAATTATATAACGATACAACTTTTATACTGCTTTTATTTTTGTTTAAAAAAGTGCTGTTTGTCATTTTATAAAAGTCAAGATCTTACATATATTAATTATATTGAAACATTAATAACGCCTTGTAGATAACAGTTATTGTTTTTTAATCGTTTTATCTTAAAGAATATGTTAATGAATATTAAGACGTAGTTATAAAATTACTGTTGTCTGTAGTATTTGCTTGTAAATGCCTTTTTATAACATAACATAATAATAATAATTAAAAAAAGTCAGTCCATATACTAGCCTTTGAAATATAGTAATAGTTGTATCAGTTATTCTAATGATTTGATTGTTTTTGCTTCAAAAGTCATTTTTTTTTCTATTGTGTATAATTTACGCACAATAGTTAAGGTCTAAAATGTAGAATTTAAGTTTTTTATATTGTACTGTTTTTTTTTCATTTATTTAAAATGTTACTGTGATTCATAAATAATTTCTTTAAAAAAAATTTTTTTAACTAATGTTATTTTATGACAGTTTATTTTTATTTTTTTATTTCAATAAATGCTAACATTGCATTTTTTCAAATATTCCTTTTATCCTGTATGTTATTTTTTTATCGGTGTCCGCTAAACTAAAAATACTTGCTCAACTCACAAGCCGTTTTTCCGTTTCGAAATCTAGCTTGAATAACTTAAATTATGAGTGAAATGACAGGATATCGTAAACGCGCCAACGCAGGGAGGAGCGCGCCAAATACGTCGGCCAGGCGGATCTGTGGTTCCAAGATGGCCGCTGGTGAGCTGGCCCACATTATTCCAGGGGCTCTAGTGGGCACCTTAGTCGAAACTCAAATCCCCACGGTTTAGGAGGAGTTAGGTCAACAAGCTTTGACGGCGACAGCGGCCTTTACTTTTTTTTTAGAATAGAGAGATAATGAAAAATGAAGTGCAATGATTGTGCTTCTAATCGATGTATTTAGCTCACTGATTGTATTAATACGAATATTAAGCATGAAATTGTTATATAGTCAGTCTTGTAGGCGTATTGTAGGCACAGTAGTAGTTAATTCCACCTACTATCAGTTGTAGTTAATTCCACCTACTATGCAGTTTTTAAAGTCTATATTCCAACATTTTAAAATTTCATGCATAACGTTCTTATTAAACAATCAGAGAACTAACTACATCGATTAGAATCACATTATCTCACTTTATATTCCTTACATGCAGACATTAGCACGTAAAAGTCCTTGTTAGAAATTCAACGTTTAGAAGCCACGCCCACATGTGTTAAAAAATAACCCAAAACACCTCGCTGTTATTGGGTTAAAATGACGTTTGCCGTCATGGCTTCCTATGCGATTCTTAATACTTGCGATGCACAGTATCCCCTTTAAAATTGGTCGTTGTTTATTTATATAGGTACAATGTAAATGAGAACAGCTAACACAATTATCAGAATAGTTGTTTTAAAGCTTCTAAAATAATAATAATAATTGTAATTAACGTTATTAGTAAAAGTTCGTTTATTACACAATAATCTATGATGCATTGCCTTAATTGTTTTGAAATTTCAACTATTAAATTGCTGATTTGAAATTAGACTAAATGATAATAATTTTTATGCTTCCCGCACAAAACATTTTAAGATTAAAAACATGTTTTTTATAAGGAATTTTTTTTAATTATAGCGATCGAACTTGATTTATGGAGGTAAAATGTAAAATCTCCAAATACCACTCTCAATTTGGTGATAGCCCCTTAAATTCGATCAAAAAAGAATTCGAAATATCTCCAGAAATTATCGTAGAAAATTGGTGAAAATATTTATTTAGGTTTTCTTTCGTTTAATAAAGTCAAATAGAGTGATGTTATGGGAAAAAAAAAAAAAAAAAAAAAACGAAGTTGATGCAAAATAGCCCCTTATGCAAATCAATAGGAAATTAAAGTACACGTTATTTTCAAACGAATGGTATATTTTACTTTACTGCGCCCATGGCCAAATAAATATCAACTGGATTTTTTTACCTTTCCCGGAGCTGTACATGTGCAATAACATGAATACTTATTGTAAAGTTTCCACTGATGATTTATGCCTTACGTTTCAATATAATATTTTGACAGACCTATAGGAGTCACAGTAAACACGAATCAATGCTAAAGCTCATAATATTTTCTACTAAAGAAGAGTTAATTCTTACAGTAAAATTACGCTATGGAATTCAATATATTAAGCATATTTGTAAACCGCTGAACATCTTAACAGGAATAAAGAATTTCATAGCAGTTTGCAAAATTGCGCAACTCAGAGGCTGAAACTCCCGTAAAAAATAACAGTAAGTTTTCAATCTTAAGTAAATCTTTTGAGTAACATTTAGTCTGACATCTTGTACTGCAATTTTCTTTTTTAAGCTGTTAAATTTCAGTACCAAAATGAAAAGTTTGAAAATCACATCCCATCCATGTAAAACCTTCATAATATGAAGGAATGACTTAGACTAGTTGTAAAATAAACTAAAACTAATTCTATTGAATCACATAGAAGCACCTACGCAGGATCATTTTACACTTATAAAATAATTGCGCTAAACCGTGATGGGAAATTTTGCTTGATTTAATTATTTTGTTTAAATAATGAAATTTATTGTTGTTTAAATTAAACCTAATAGTCACTGAATTTGCAATTAAGTATTCGTCAAATACTTAGTTTTGTATATAATATTTCATAGCTACTACCAACTTACGCCTTCTTCCGAAAATTACTCGCCACAATTTTCGAACAGTTTGATCTTTAATTAGCAACGAGTACAATGCTTATAATGTAGATTAAAATTTTATAGAAGTTAAGACTTAAATTAATTCAGCAGCTTACGAAGCTTATTTGAGGCGTGCACATGATTTAGATGGACGGAGGCACTTTTTCAAGAAGCAGGAAATTTAGTAATCTGTAGCAAGGAAAAATTTTAATTTCTCTTGAGCAAGGCAACAGATATTGTATACTGTAATCTTTTTCCAAAAGTATCAAATTGGGCTAATTTTTAGTAACTTTTACTGATTGTATCTTGAACGGTATTTAAAAAATTAACGTTTAAAAATGTTGTCAAATATTTCATTTTGTACTTTTTCACTGTTTAATTCCTAGTAACTCGCAATCAATTCTTGATATTGTAATACAAAAAAATTCACCATATAGAATTTTTTTCTGCTCTTTCTAAATGTAAGGTTACTTTTTGTCTCCCGTTTTTAGAAACTTCAGAAATGAGGGATTACTATTTTTTTTTTTTACTTTAGTGGGAAAACAGTTGGAGATTGACCAGGGATTCTATGTTGATTAGTTCTCCACATGAACTGTTCTATCACTCCCTAAAATATTTTACAAGAGGCCGCCCATTGGGTGCACCCATAATAGATTGGCCAGTGTTTCGGGTCATAGTAGTGGCGAATGCTGGAAAAGCAAGTGCCGGCCCATTAAAAAAAATATTTTACAAGAGTTCTGAATCACCCTGTATAATTTAAATTCAGTGCAACATTTATTTAGTTAAACATTTAATTTACACAATTTTCTTCATGAACTGCCGACAGAAAGACAACGTTCTTCCTACATTTTTTCCACTTCCGAAGGACATTATTGCAACAGGCTAAAAGTCAAGTTATCTGACATTTAGTTAAATTTTGTTGATTAAGTAAACGAGTTTAAAATGCATAATAACGCATTTCGTTTCTCCTCTGCCACTAACATAAAGTTATGGGTGTTATCAAATTTTCCTAGAATCTACGAAGGGTGAAATTTTCAACGTGGTTAGTTTTAGATATAATTCTGGAAATTTGTTCCATGTAGATAAGAGTTGCTTAATAGAGCCAAGGTTTCTATAGAAGCCGCTGTAGCTGAGGTGCAAGGATAACATATTTTTAAGAATGAATCACTTTTTCAGAATAAAATATTTTGTACATGAATTTACAGTCAATGTTTTTATCGGTGATATACGTACGGCTCAAACCTAAAAGCAATAAATTTCCTATTTAATAAAAATACGTAGGAATTAATTTGTTCGTATTTTCAAGTAACATATATACATAAGCGTATCTCATGCTGTATTTTAAGTTTAATTTGGTCAAATGTGTATTAGATTTCGTTTTCTGGTTAATATTTTTTTAGTCGATTTTGCAACGTAACTACGTTTTGGATTCTGTTATGTCTGAAGTACCACAATGGCGAAATTAGTGGTTTAATTTTAAATTGATAATGAATGTACAGAGGAAATGTAGTGTTTCAATCTTTAAAGAGGTTTTCACGATAAGTTTAAAAATGCTTGTATAGTAAAAAACAGTCATAGTACATTCAAAAAATTTCAAAAATATCAAAAGCAAAGTTTATGCAAAAATTGAAAACAAGAAAAATGTTCCATGATTTGTTTCAAATCTATTATAACACCAGAATTATTTTACAGCATTCGATTAAATTAAAATTGAAATTGCTTCATTAGCCCTACCCCATTGATAATTTAAAAAAAAATTTCTCACCTTGCAACCAGAAATAAACATCAAAATGAAGAAATTGTAAAATTACAGTTCTTGTTGTAAACATGCAGAGGTACGCAATCGAAGAAGTTTATTAAAAGTAGCTTTTTTCACACGTATCTAATAACTACTTCATGCAGCATGCAGAAAGGAAAGTGCCACGAGCAAATTACATGCAGTTTTCTAACTATAAAGTATTGTCAACCCACTCATAAGGTAACTGAATGTTTCTATGCTGAAAAAGTTTTTTAAAGTGGTTTAGCATTTTTTAAGAAGTCTTTAGAAATTACATTTATTTTAATTAAACGTTGAAATTCGGAATTCAAATATTACAGATAACAGTAATTGAATAGTTCTAAATATTCTTTTCATCAAATCTGTAAAACGTTCTTAAAATATACGGTGGATCTATATAAAAAATCAAAATTTTAATAATGTTTCAAGTAATGAGCTAAAAATCACAGTGAAAGAGAAATAGTAGAATTATTTAAACATCAAAACGCTTTAAACATATTTAAAAAGAGTTTGGTGAAGAACTGTAAAATGTAGAATACATTGTCTGAAATTTCGAAATTAAAATATAAAACTAGGTCAAGAAGTACTGGATGATACCAGTCAAAATTTGATGGTGAACAAATTAAAATGAATCAAAGGAAGAAAACTCAAAAGAATATTAGAATGTTTTACCGATTCTTCGTTAGAAATATTTATACAAAACAGGAAACCAATCCTACTTTTATAAGAGGGTTAATGGAGTTGACAGATTAACATTTACATATTGGATATAGGTAAGTTTAAGGTAAAGTAAATCTTATTCCTGAGAGTAAACAAAATTTTAGACAATTTTGATGTCAATTGAATTTTTGAAAAAAGTTATTTATTTGGAACGAGGGAACGAATATATCCCTTATAGCACAGATTATCACAAAAGATTATCACTGTGACGTCACAGAGGGTCTAAGTGGTCACCAAGTGTCACAAAATAGTCACACTGTACGGTACAGTGACGCGTCATTGTAACTAGTTGCCAATTAAAACTATAATTAGTCGCCTCTGTGACGTCACTGAGTTTATTGGCGTGTCTCACGACAAAGACAGACAGCTTCGCTGACATTTTGGTCCCACCCTTTTGCCCTCTAAGAGCCATGTGACTTAGGGGGTGTGGCCATTTTAGTCCGATATAGCCACAGTAAGATGGCCACACCCACTAGGTCACATGGCTCTTAGAGGGCAAAATGGTGAGACTAAAATGTCAGCACGGCAGCCTTTCTCGTCAACCACGGTTTATAAATATTCTTCGTAAATGAGGGGATGGGACACTGACTGTTGCATCATTGGTAAAGAAGATTTTACAGTAAACTACATCCAACAGTTGGTGGAACTGTTCCTGTACAGGTATATATTTCATAGGATTTGGACATTACGTTAGATAAATACATGTTATATAGTAAACTTACAAGAACATACATTATACACTGTCTCTGTCATTTTTTCTGAATATTTATGAAAATTCTGAGCAAATTTCAATTTTTAAAAACATGCGCCATCCATCCATCAGAAAAGGGAGGGATGGGATATGACATTTTTCTTATTATTTTAATTTGCCTATATAACTAAGACTTTAATAAATACCATCAAATTAATATTTTTTAAATAAATGTTTCAACATGTTATTGTGAAACTTTCAAAGTTGTGCACCCATATTTTTCAACTTTTAAGACTGACCACAAACAAAAATGCGGAAATATTGGATAGAAAGTTAAATGAATCAAGTATTTCCATCAGCCATGAAAGGATGCTGTTATAACGGAAAGTACAGAAAAGAGAACTAACTAGATACATTTACATTTAAAATAAAATGCAGTTTCTTCTAAACAAATGAAAAGCTTAAAGCATAACATTCTTCCCTTTTTTTTAAAGAATCATGCTTTGTATCAATTCTGACTCAACGAAATAAGCGCAAATTAATTTCATCGTGAGCCAGCAGCCACTTGAAACAAAAACAAGCACTTAGTTGCTCAAATGGTAACTAACTTTTAGGGGCACCAGAAAGTAATGTCGTTTTCTTACATAAAATTCAAATTAATAAATTTTCAACTAGTTCACACTTGCAAACAAGCTGTACATAAAAGTGGGATTCATATTTGTTCTATTTTAAAGAACTAACTGTGGAAATATTATTAACATTTCTTTCATGAAAGATGACCAGCCTTCGGCATTCAAAATGTCCCAAAATTTACTCTTAGCTATTCTTGAGTGTTGAACTTTCAGCAAGAATTTTATGGACACCTCTTTCTTTCCGTTGAGATCACGCGGGGCAAGATAAGAGAAAGTTTCAACCTTCTACCCCCCCCCCCCTTATAAGTTTCGACTTTTGGAAAATGCTTAATATAGCAGCTAGACTTTAAAAAATTCAAGTAAATATCAAATTTCCTGTCAACACTTTCCATTTTACAAAATAAGAAACACCACTTTTTTAATGGCAATTTTTAATTTAGAATTTATCAATCCAAGCGTCTAAATCTTATGACTGTTATATACTGCGCACACGTTCTTCGCCAACGGCAAAGTTTCTCGAGCGTTATCATATAAAAAGGAAGATCGTCACACAGCTAAATTTACCAGAGATACAGACATGGAATTTTAGGAGCTTATAGCTTTTGCGCGCAAGGCGTCATTTAGGAAGCGATTTTTAAAAATTCGAGCCCAGACGGGGGGGGCGGCCCAAAACGTTCTTTTCATGTTTCCCTTCATATCTCAGGAGGTAAAAGAAATAGTCATATATTTTAAAGCAAGAATTTTATCGCTAACAGAAATACCTAAAAATCAATTTCAGGGTTTTTTAAAATTCGCGTCCAAACAGGGATAAGGGGCCCAAAACGTTCTTTTCACATTTATCTTCATATCTCAGAAGGAAAAAGGAGACAGCCATAAAATTCCTGCTTTGAAATGCAACTGACAGCAATACCTAAAAATAATTTTCAGGGTTTTACAAAATTCGTAACCAAACGGTGTTAAGGGTCCGAAATGTTCTTTTCACATTTACCTTTATATATAAAGAGATAACCGTAAAATTCTTGCGTAAAAGTATAGTGAACGCAAATGATTAAAATGGCCAAAACGTTGTTTTCGAATTTGATATCCTACCTCAAATAGGTTATAAATAGGATAAAGAAAAATAGAGATAGGCATACAATTCTTGCTTTAAAATGTAGTGAACACGAGTGCCTAATAGTCATCTTCGGGGTTTTTTAGAGTTCATGTCCAAACTGGTGTGAGGGGCTAAAACTTTATTTTCATATTTGTCTTCATATATCGAAGGAAAATAAAGATGGCCAAAAACAATCTTGCATTAAAATCTATAAAACACAAATTCAGGAAAGTCTTTTTCATGACTTTTTAAAAATCTACCTCAATAGGGGTTAGTTGACAATGAAAAGGTGTTTTCACGTATTTTTTTAGTTTTGAATGCTGTTCCGTTCGTACAAAAAAATTTCTCTACCTGGTGAAACGGCGAATCACTTTTCAAGGGTTACCAGATTAAAAGTGAAAAGTCCCCAAGGTTTGCCCCTTTTTAGAGACTTATCGCGAAGTTTGTCATAAAAGTCCCCGAAATTGAAGCCAGCTTGGCGATATCTTCCATATTTGTCGAGAAATTGCCTAACACTACCGTTTATTTAATTGGAATGTTAATGCCTATATTCGTGTAAATAAAGGTAAGTATAGTTAGAATATGCCTGCTGAGGATTTAGAACATTTGTAGTAGGCGATTTTAATGTAGATTTCAATTTTGAAGAACTGGTATGGAACAAGAAAGAGAAATACGGCACTCTCGTGGATTATGATGCACATTCCAAACAATATTTAAAAAAATCAAATATAGTTAGAATATGCCTGACGAATAATTTAAAACAGCTTTTGTAGGCGATTAACTATATAACCAAAATATGTTCACTATTTATTTATTTTCCATTTGTATTTGTTGTTTTTTCAATATCCATTCCGTGCAAAGAATGGGTGCTTCAGCTATGTTTAAACTATAGCTGCTAACTCTTCGGACTTAGATCTTTCACTACTATAACGTAACGAATTAAGCCTAAAAGAAGTCCGAAATTTATACTAGAGCTGTTAGAAAAGTGTGGCCGAAAATCTTACAGTAAAATCGGAAGCGTTGGTAGCTGTCATGACGCGCACATACGCTACGTATGTCAAAAAACACCAGACCTTATTTACTCGGAAATGGTGAGGGCTTTAAGTTTGTTTGTAGAAAATTTACTGTCTGTGCCATAAAAAATGTGGTTAATTATAATCCATAAAGATTGGATTCACCAAATATATACGTACGAAAAAAAACGACATTACTTTCCGTTCTCCGTACTACATTTATAAAACCACATAAGCAAACTAATAAACTAAGAAAAGCCTCTTAGCAGACGAACCACAGAAAATAAGGACCTGAAACTTTGACCACACCTCTTTGAACTCGAAAAGTCATGCGGCAAAAGGATTAGGACCACCCAGACTAAGATGGTCACAACTCCTGCTTCGCGTCTCCTCGAGTGCAGAGGGATGATCAAAATGTCAGTGCCGTAGACTGGATATCTCGTCAGCCATGGATAAGTCTGAAGCGAGAATTCCGGATTTTAGAGAATAAAATAAATAACACAAAAATGAAAAGAGAGTGTCACCTGGGTGTTGAGGGGAGTGCTGCTTCTGGTGGACGGGAGAGCTGACTGTCGTGGTTTCGTCCGAAAACGACACCGACTTTTCTTCTACAGGGGCAGAGAATTAAAACATTCAAAGTACGCATGTTTAAAAAAAAAAAAACTCAAAGCCTCAAAGTGGAATACAAAATTTAAAAAATATGACGATATACAGGGTAGTTATAATTAAACTTTCCCTATAAATAGGGTTCTACATCTGAAACGGTAAACGGATAGTGGCCAAATATCATATATAGACTATACATGAGATGCTCTCAAGGAATTCCGATTAAAAAGAAAAAAAAAAAAAACTAGAGGGCGCTTTGCATGGATAAACAGCAAATTTAACAATGGAAATGAGTAACTTGAACTGTACAAACAATTTCATCATTTATTAATAGTTTTAAACCATTTGTTAACTATAATTTGAGTAATTTCTTGCGCTGCACTCCTTTGCATAGACCCATCCAGTGAACATTTTCAGAAATAAACTTTTTAAAAATGAATTTCATACATTTCAAGTCTGCTCAATTGTTCCAGCTATAGAATGTTGTTTATAAGGAAAGTTTGAGTACAATAACCCTATATTATAACTAATATAGCATAGTTTAAAAATAAATTACAAAAACCTTTCTGAAAATGTATTTTCCAAAAGATTAAAAACAATGAAAAACCAAAAATTCAAAACACATTAAAATATAAATAGGTGCAAAAGAAAACGCTGAAATGTAAGTTCTGGAATTAAATGTCGATTTCCAAAAAGATGCAATCAAAAATGAATACACCTTAAAATTTCAAAAGGACAATGGATACTGCTAATTTTCCTTGTTCGAATTTTTTTTTATGAGTAACAAAAAATTAAACCTTCATGTACTATACAGGTATAGCATAGTAGTTTTTCAGCAACTTCAAATATATTATATAAAAAAATTAGACACCGATGAACCTGAAACTGTATCTATGTCGTAAAAAAAATTTCTCTTTTATTCAATTACTTTCAGGGACATTACGGAAGTGCACTTCCTAGACATTATTAGCAGTTTATAGTGGTTACAAAATACTTAAATTGCTTTTGAATTGTAACATATTGTTTAAAAGCAAATACTAAAAATTAATACTTGCAAAGATAGTTTACGTAATTTTAGTACACATTAAATGGGACAGATTATAAATTCTTGTAAAATTATCTGTCATTGGCATAGTCTAAGGGACATGTTTAATGAACATAACTTGTATTGCAGTAGGTGATGAAAACAGACTTCCGTAAACAAAACAGTAAATTTGTCTTAATCCTAAGAAAACAAGATTAAAAACAAGCACTTAAAATATTTTTAAGAAAGCTATGATGGCTACAACAAAAGAATATCCTAAACTCCTTTTCTGTTTCAATTAGTATGGCTCTTATATTACAGTTCAATTGATATACTTTTAATTTAATCCGAAGTTTGCAGGTACTATTTAATTTTGTTACTATTAAGTTTTGTTGTCGAAAAGAGTTCCGCAGCATATCTTATAAATTAAATTATTAATTTTTGTTTGTCATAAAGTAAGGTATTGATTTGCTTCAATTAAATATTTTTTAAGTAACAAATTTGCTTCAAATAAGTAGTACGTCATAGAAGACTAAATCGTTACGAATGCATTATCTTACTTTTAAAAATATAATTAATATTGTTTTAAACATCACTATATTACATAGTATTCCTTTCAAAAATACTGAAAGAGGTTTTCTCCTTGAACGCATGAACAATATGAGCATATATAGAACCTGGACAGATTCACTTTTTATATCATATAATTGCTAAGAGAAAAAGCCACCACAAATTTAAAAAAAAATTAATTTTATATAAAATTTTTTCTAGGCGGTTCTTGATGAGTTCGTCTTTTATTTCAGCGTGTGATTTCAAACGCCACTTGTATAGGGTGGCAATTAGTTAAAACAGTTGCGATACTCTTGTGCCAGCTGCCTTGCAGTCTCATACTTTCGCGATCTCACACCGGCTTTTACGATTATGAGATGAACCTAGAATGAAGGAATGATAGCCGCTGGGCTCATCTAACTTTTACTTTTGATGTTTTTTATTCTTCTGGTGTTAAAATTTACAGCAATTTCTACAATAGAAAGGATTATTATTATTTTTTTTATAGAATTGTTTTTTCTTCGGATGGTAAAATGGCAGCCTCTAAAGTCGATAAATCTTCGACATTACAGCCTCAGAGCCGAGTTACAAACAAAGATATAACAGCCGAACTATAGTCTATGTAACAGCCTCAAGAAATGAAGGTATAAAGAAAGGGAGTACAGTTCTTGAAATTCCAGTGAGTCGAGTGAAAAGAATTTCTCCTGTTCTGTATTTGCAGTCTTTCTGGATGCCGAAGTGCTGGGATTAACTCCCTTGGTCTGTTCTCGTGTTACAAATCTCATAATCATAAACTCTTACAAGCATCATAAATAGCAGACATCATATTTACTTAACTTTAATTAGCGAAATATCTTTATTTTTTATACTACTTCATTTAAGTAATTTGGCCATTTTTGGCATTAACTTTTTAAAAGTTTAATAAATTTAATTTGGGCAACCTTGATCTCACCTATCATAAAAAGCCAAACCTTCTGTTCATGATAGTTTAACGTTTATATAATTTCATGGTTTTCTACTTATTCAACCATTAATGACGGAAAAAACCTGAGGCTGTAAAAAATCCTGAGGAATTGGTGTTTTGGAAAATTTATTTTCCCCTGTGGAAATAAAATCTTTCCAAATTATTTAAAGTTAACATGAGAATAAGATATGGTTTAAAATAAATTAGCAATTTATAATTTTTGATGAAAATTGAAAGCAATACAGAGTGAGCAATTATTCTTCATTATTTTCACTTCGAGGAATTTCAAATATAAATTTTACAATTGAAGAAAATATATAAATGAAGTTTTAATGCGTACAAGCCGTTGATTGCTTTTTGAAATAACCTTTAATCAGCGGATTCGAATTCAAGAAAGTTGAGGAGTAGCTTTATTAAATCACCAAATAATGTGTACCATTAATCAAGCATATGAACAGATGAAATCTTTGCTTTTGATTAAGTACACTCATTTATTACTTATCATGAAGAAAAGATCTTTTATATTTCAAAGGATATTACAGACGTATGTGCGCAACTACACTAATGTGATTTGTAGACACTGATTAACGCTTTTTAAAATGCGGGGTTTGTTTTCGAGAAAATTTAGCTAAACGATTTAGCTTATTTGATACATTTATACTTAGTGTAAACTGAAGTACTATATCCGTTTTTACGTTAGACACTTTCTTTTGGAACAATTCCCCAAAAAAAAAAAAAAAAAAAAAAAGCATTTCAAGCATGTTGGGAAAAAAAGGGACTATTGAATTTAAAAACACCGCCACAATTTGTAAAGAGAAACATGAAAGTTCATAATCATGTATTACTTAAGTATTTCTGAGCGTACTATTTTACTTAAAAGTGCCACTTTTAGAAGTGGGCGTGACAATGCTACATTTGATGTTCATTAAATTCCCTTAATTCCTAGAGGCCATTGAACATTTCAGATAGGTATAGAAATTTTTTGAAACATACATAGAACTTTTAAATTCGTGAAGTTCACAAATTTGGAGTTTTAAAATCAAAGTTCGGGGGAACATTCCTTTTCGACCTTATATAAAAATAATTTTATCGTTGCACAACGTATAGTTTTCTTTGGTTAGCATTTATTTAGGTAAATTTTAAAGTTCTGTTAAATTTTAAGTGTAGGCAAATAATGACAAACACTTTATTATTAAAAGTCTAAAATAGTTTTCCGTTACCTTTTCAGTGATATTCAGAAATGTAGAGTGTACTTTTGTGATACATTTAAAGAGTATTATTATATATTTGTAAAACAATTTTTCTTTCTATAATAATATTCAGAGATATTTTAAAAGGAAGTACTTTCGTAAAACTTTTAAAATGCATTATTTTTATTATTACTTTACACATCAGCAATACTGCAAAAATAGTTGCAGGACATCCAATGGAGTTTTGCGAACAATTCCTAACAGACAGAATAAATCTCAAACATATATAACTTGTTTCGCATTATTTATAGATGTTTACATTTGCAAGCCTAGAAAATATGATTACAGCAATTTCATCTAATACTCCTGGTGACTTATTACTTCTAAGCAAGAAAAATCCGTTAAATATAGAGCATCCTTTTTTTATGTGTATAGAAATATTAGCTATAATTAATTTTTCCTAGGGCATTTGCACTGCAAATGAAAGAAAGGGGTCGTTGAGTTATTACAGTATACTCTCGATTATCCGAACGCGGATTATCCATACTCATACAGGACTCACATAAAATTTAAAGACAAACATTTTCACGCTCATCATGCATATAAAATCGATGTTGATTTCAATTAGAATCTTGTCCAGTTTAGTTAATAGCATTCAAGCCAAGTCAAAGCGACTCATTCAGGAGTATCTGCAGTAAAACAGTTCTCGCATAATGGTAACCCTACCTCTTGAACATGCAAAAGAATTCGAAGCTTGGCTTTCAGTATTTGACAGATGACATCATTACTGACTGTGTTGTTAAATCTAATAATGGTCATAGTACTGATGCAGAAGGTGTACCCAATAAGGGAGATGGAATTACTCATTCTGCTGCTGTGCAGTCTGTGTAAACTTAGCCAGATTACATGGGATAAAAAGGATTTGATTACGGTGATATTACTGCCGTTTGTAAAATATGTGTCGATATACGACAAGAGATGTACAAACATAAGCAAGCTGCTTTAGAGATTTTTTTAAACAGTAAATGTTGAAATGAAAATTTCTAATTTTATGATATACAGCATGCAAATGTAAGCAATTTTTATATTTATGTACTGATGTTGATTTTTGCTTTAATAAAAAGAAGTTTTCGGATTACCCGTGTTTTTCTGTTATCCGTGCGATCATTCTCGATGATTAGCCCGGATAATCGGGAGTGCAGTATATTAGTTTCAGAAAAAGAAAAAACATAACTGCCAACGATACCAGAATATAAACAAGCACTATTTAAAAATAGTATTTTTAAAAAAAATTTCCAAACAGTGGTGTTACATATGTGTTAAAATTTGCAATGTAGCATAGACTGGACAGATTAATGCAATCAATATTCTGCGCCGGGCGGTTAGGTTTAAGATTCATGTACACATCATGGAAGTACTGCACAATCTTTTGTGCAGTACTTCCATAGGATTAGTTTATTCTTTATCGGGAAGGTTGTTTACGTATTCACCACTCTCTGCTGTCTTATATGCGTTTATGCTATGTTATAAAATTTACTGTTTACAAAAAGAGATTGATCGTAAGCCGAAATTCTTACCAGCTGTGTACAAATAAACACTTCGAATGGTATTGAAAGTGTATGGGTGATCAAAATTTTGTGATATCGTAAAGCAAGAACAATTTTATTTTGCTTTTTTCAAGGACGTGCGAACTTGCCCCTTACATATCGGGAACTTTCCCGGCGACGGGGAAGTTAGCATACATTTTTTCTCTTACTTCAGGGTCCGTCAAACATTAAACTACACACAGACACAGAACCCCTGAGTATCCATATCCAAATATATGTGCCTATATAAAGGTGCAGTTCAATTTTGACAAAAATATAATCTTGAACAAAAAATCAACAGTTAAAAACTGTGCCTACTACCTCAGGTCTCCTTCACTGGATAAAATTTGAAATTGAAATGTAGCATATTTCCAAACACTGAAACTCGAAATATTACAGAAGAAACTTCTGCATGTACACAAATTCCTAACACACTTGATGTTTTTAACGGTTCATTAAAAGAAATGCATACTTGCCTACTTTTACGTTCTTAAAGGAAAATTATGCATACCACTTTTAATTTATAACGCAATTAAACAGCCGATTCAATTTTTTTTAAATTGTAAACTACATCAATCTCGCAAATAGTCCTGAAAACAACACACACACACAAAAAAAAAAAAAAAAAAAAATATTCAGCCTTCAGCTGAAATTAGTTTCCCCTCCGCTAAAGAGGTTTTTTGACAGAACCTTTTAATTTGTATTGGCAGCCATGTACAGGATGTATTTGCATGTAAATCAAACGGGGAGAAACCAACCGTTCTTCCAGTTTTTCAGATTTGAGAGTTAAATATGCACACACGTACACCAAAAGTCGCCAAGCTTGGCGACTTTTGGCATAGTTCTTGAGGGAGGCACGTGACCGTGGTCGGACCATTACCTAACTTATGTGGTAGGACGGTATTGTGCTTGAAATGGATGAATGCCCCTAAAATTGCCATTGACCGTAATGTATTGGAAATCTTTTGAGTGTTCCTGTAGCAGAACTGTAAATGATAAAGACACTTTTTTAATGGAGAAATTCATTTTCTAACTCTTTACAGCATATATCACTCCTGCGTCGTTTGAAATAGCCCAAAACCTCTAAAAAACGCTTTGATGAATGTCGGCCCATAGAGCTTAATGTATTTCGAATCTGTTAGGCCATTCTGTTGATAAACTATCCAGTCGAATGGAACCGAAACGGGAGGTGCACAAATAGATGTTACAACAATCTTAAATATAAAGTTTCAACATTCTACGCCTAATAGTTTTTGAGATATGCGAGTTTAATGAATTTCGGCCCATTGAGCGTAATGTATTTCGAATGTTTTGGGCGGTCCTGTAGATAAACTATCCAGTCGAATGGAACCAATAGGGGAGGTGCACAACTAGATGTTACAACTATCCAAAATATGAAGTTTCGACATTCTACGCCTAATAGTTTTTGCGTTAGGCGAGTTTAATGAATTTCGGCCCATAGAGCGTAATGTATTTCGAATCTTTTGGGCGGTCCTGTACATAAACTATACACTCGATTGCGACCAAAAGGGGAGGTGCACAACTAGATCATAGAACAATCCTAAATATCAAATCTCAACATTCTACGACCAATAGTTTTTGAGATATGCGAGTTACATACATACGTACGTACGTACGTACGTACGAACATACGTACGTACGTACAGACGGCATGGAAAAACTGACCACAATAGACTCTTTGAAAGTTACTTTGAAATTTTTCAAGTATCCATTATTCCAATCATGTGTCGGATCTTGGTGCGTTTCAAATTTCCGTGAGATCTGTAAGATTTTATTTACTATCAATTATCATCCGAGACTTTTTTTGTCTGCCCAAAACTATTACCCTCTTTAGCGGAGGGTAAAAACATGAGCGAAAAATGCAAGAACTGGCAGCTGTGGAAGTGATAAAATCAAAGGAACTGTCCATACGTTCTACCTTATGATGCAACTGTACTTGCTCCAAAGAATTCAAAATTTTTTTAATCTAAAACAAAGCTTTTGAAAATTGTGGTAAATAATCCTAAAAAATAGAAAACAAACAAACAAAGAAAGAAAAGTATAAAGGTCGGCAGTTATGGGAGTGATACAAGCGTGGCGTCGGAATAAATTATGTTTTAAAATGTGTTTTATAAATTACAGAATTTTTATCTCACCTTTAAAGGAGTATTTAGAATGGGAAGGTTCATGAGAAGGCTCAGAGCTTTCATCTGTAAAAAGATAGAAGAGAAAAGTCAAAGTCACATGTACCAAGAGAAAAACAAGTATGAAAAACATGCGAATATGTCAAACGAAATCATTTGTTTTCATTAAATAATGCTTAAGTGCAAGACTCATTTATAAAATTAATAATTAGCATACAGTTTAAATAAAATCCAAAAATTGTAACAACTCCAACTTGTACCACTCCAATACTAAAATTTTATCGCCATGACTCCCAAACGATTGAAAAGTGATGGAAAAACATAATACTCACCGTTGGACAAACGGCTTGAAATTAATTGTTCATAGATATGTAAATAGAAAATAATCTTCTGTACTTTAAAATCTGAAAATCTACACTTTCCTTGAGGGTTCGCAATTTCATGCCATTTTTAAACATTAAATTTGCTTTTAAATTTTCTTTATTTGGGTAGAAAATTTAGAATCTATAGCACGTACGTTACATAATTTTATTTTCAAACTTACTCTTTCGCAATTTTTGCGATTCATAAAAGTGTTTATTCGAAGAATGCCATAAAATTTACACCTTGGACCGATCGGCTTGCACATTTGTACAAATACGTTAAAAAGTATAGGGCGGAGGGGAAATGCGCTACTCTAGGGTTACTTTTTTAATTTTAAGAATTCAAGTTACGTATTGGAAATGATAGCAACATCATTTCGACGAGTTTAAAAATGCATTAGAAACTCAACTACGTTGAAAGGCTTTGACGTACGAATTACGGGTGTGATACAAGTGTAGCAATATTTTTACTAATAAATCCTTAGAAAATCATTTGCATATATAAAACATCAAACATGTACGCACACACAGAAATAAATAAATAGCACTTAAAATAGTTTAAAACTACCTGCAAGGGAAGCACAGGATGAGGATTTGGAAGATCGGGCCTCTGAATATCCTTCTAAAAGAGAAGACAATGGTTAATTAAAAAGTAAAGAGTATTCTAGAATAAGATTTATGAAAAACATTTTCGAAAAGCATGCAATGTTAAACATATAACGTCCCAGATTATGAAAACTACCGCACATTAAAGAGTACATGCCGGTTGTTCAATAAATGCAGTGGCGGCTCGTCTTTAAATCAGGAAAAATAAACAAAAAAATATCAGACTGCAGTTCAAAAATACGATCATGCACATAAAAAATGATTTCCTCCTGAACTGAAAATTTCGCCAACAGTTACCGATTGGCGAAATTTCTCCGTATAGTCGCTTAGATTACCGTGCGAGGGCCCGAAGATCAGGGCCCCAAAGCGACAACTCCTACACATAGAAAGCCAAACAACTGAAACTTTGACGTCATCATTACACCTTCACGTATTGACGTCATCACAGTTTTAATTTCACAAAGTAAAACTATTTAAAATTTCTGGTGGATGCTACAAATATTAGACAATATCTTAAATAAAACATTTAAATTAAAATACCTTTCTCATACAAAATTATTCATTCCGGTCTATTTGCTTATCATATTATCTAATTAGTCATGGTTAAAAACTGCCATTTTTCATAAAACTATATTTTTAATCTAAAATTATTAAAATATTTTTATTCATGAGTAAATTCGGCAGAAACTTTGTATACTTTTATTTTGTGAAAATAAAACTTATAGGCGTGGGCCAAAGAATGACGTCAAAGCTTGGAAACGTAGGAGTTGTTAGGCTTTCTTTATCTAGGAGGTGTTGCCCAAAGACAGCGCCAAATAAGCCATTTGGAAGACAAGTTCATGGCGCGTCAACATGGCTTTCGCGCTCAATGTCAAATACGTCAACCGGTAAACGGAGAAAGGACGCCAAGTTCAGGGCGAACAATCCCATGGCCCGTTTAGATAGGGAAAAATCGTAACTATTCCTTTTTTAAGTGCTTTTTTTAATGAATAGTATTGAAATAGAGTAAAATGCGTGTATTTTTTCAATAAAGGTAAATAAGTAAAATAACGGTGTTACATAATAGAAAGAAGCTTTGACTTAGAGGGTGGTTAGCCGGTGGGGCCAGGCCCCTCTGGCCCCTAATGACTAGCCGCCACTAAATAAATGACAGATCCATTTTTACCCTTTCAGATCTGATTCAATAACTTCTCTTTGAATTAAAGTTTTCTTTTGATAAGAAATGTTAAATTTGCAATTAAAAAATAAAATAAAATATCCTGATTATTAAATTTTCGTGAAAAATTGTTTTTTCTTAACTTGTAAATTAAGACATCCATACTGTACAACAAACAGAATAGGTAACTTTTGTGTCCTCAGTTGTGGACACTGTTTCTGAAAGGGTTAAACGTGAGTAAGCCAATAGCACAAAGTACGAAACAATGGATCAGGATTCATCAGTCACACTTTCCCCACTTTCTTCCAAACATTTAACAGTCACACCCCCACCATCGCCAACTATATCATTAACAATTTCACCTACACTTTCATCCTCACCGTCATACAAGCACCTCCTTCTACACCACTTCTACCATCAATACCTTCTTCTCCTCTCGTATCATCAGTAGCCCCCTAACCAATTTCTTCATACCCACCCTGCCCCTTATACCACATCCATCCTCCCCAGTCTTTCCCAATGTTACAATCGGTAAAAAGAAATTTAGACGTGTACGTAATTTTTTCTCCCACCTCTCTTGCCTCCGACCAGTTCCACAACACTCACACCACCCAGACCCCTCCAAGTTAAACATATAAAACCCATACATTTTAATGTGTAATAGTCACAATTCGCACGCAGCACCACCTAATAACATCCTACACAAGAAATTTAAAACTTTACTCGGTAGACTTGCTCCTCAATAGTCAGAATAGTTCAGAACCAAATTTTAATAGCGGCTGTTTGTAATACAGCTGCTATTGTAATCTAAATTATATTTTCTCAACCAAAAGAACTACACTTTCAAAACCATGAGACTTTAAGATCCATCGAACTCTAACCAAGCTTTGACATTGAGATATCATCTTAATTTCAGTGTTTTTATCCAGGAGACCCAAAGAACGATTTCTGTTCTCATTAATTACATCAAAGTAATCGAATTTCAGCTTTGTCTATTAAAATATCTCTGATCATCCTGTCTCAATGCAAGAAGGTTTTTATAAATATCTAAAATGATGCCAAGCTCTTTAGATCTCCGAGATCCGAGACGTTTTTTGAAACAGTGAGACAATAGGCTGATTGTAAAGAGCGAGAAGGTGTTACCTGCCTGTGAAAGATTTTTCACGAACGAACCATGAGCATCTGAAATAATAGCCCCCACCTTCCATCGCACCGTTTTAGAACCGAATGAAGCAATCGGGCCCAGACTGGCCAGAGTTTTCCCCTTCTTGACGTTAAATTAAACCTGAGTCCCCTTCTTGACGTTAAATTAAACCTGAGTCCCCTTCTTGAAGGCAATTTTCGTACTTAAGGCTCTTCCTCAGACAGATCGAAAGAAGTTTCCTTTCCATGTTAAGCAATGGGAATTTTATTACTTCGGTTTTCAAGTAATATCTCGGCACTAAATTAATATTTTTAAATTTTTCTTTCATTGTTGTTTTCTTGAAAGACTTCTCACATTTTCCATCTTTCAGATTTTAGAAATATTGCTTTGATGTATTTTTTATTTAATATTAAACACAATCATCTATCTACAAAGACACGAATTCTGACAGTCAACTGCGATTTTCTCAGACCAGACTAACTTTTTTGAAATTTGGTAAAGATAGAAAAATTGCAGTGCACTTTGCCTTTTCAAATACATAAGTATTTTTTATCTAATCCATAAATTTGATTTTTAGCGATTTATTTACACATTTTTGATGAAAAATTTTCAGATGTTTTCCACCCCCACTTGCCCACCTGTTGCGTTACCACCCGCAGAGATGAAACGGGGAGAAGGAGGAACTTGATTTACGACTCCTCGCAGAAAAACTCTCTGTTTAAAGGCTTGGTTTGTATTGAAAAGGAATAGATTTGTTTCGGATGGATGATGTAAATGGAGGGACAATTTACATTGCACAGTACGGAGTACAATTTCCACTTATATAATATTTAAAAAGTTTAAATGCACGAACTTTTTTAGGTGAAGCAGCTTCAACCTAAAATTGTAGGAAAGTCTATTTCTCTTTTGTAATTCCATATATATCGAAGTTTCCTTCTGATGTTCGGTAATCAACTAAAGCACTATTCATTACGCTCATTACCTATATATATATATATATATATATATATATTACTTGTATATAATTTTTCACACAGCTATATAAAATGCTAAAGAAAAGGACCTTTAGTATATAAGTAAAGGTTAAAAAGAAATATAAGTAAATAGTATTATCCAGTAAGTAAAAACATATTGGACTAATTTGTATGTGTGTGTGTGTGTGTGTATCTATGCACGCGCAATCGAATAGGCAAACTCACATCATCTAATCCGAAAGTCACTAGTGACCAGAGTGTTTGACAAATTTTAATCGAACTTGGCTATTAATCATCCGCATCTTTTTTTTTTCCCCTGTAATTCCAACTTCCAACAATGTCCGCCTTCTTTTCATACTACCCTCTGGTTGCAGTTCTACATCTTACGTTTTCGGGTCCCAGATGTATGTTTATACTTATCCATTACAAAAGCTTCATTAGTAATCAGTCAAATATATTGGCGCCTTTCTTTTCCTTTCTTATTGCATGTTTAAACTTTAGTACGTGAATGCGTCTTAGTGATGCAGAAGAGGTTTTGGAAGACAGAATTATTTTATTTCCCTGTGAGACTTGTGCGCCAAAAATTCGCAACATGCGTCCTCTAGGAGTGGAATTCGAGGCAATTGCCCCTCCTCCCCTCTCGGTGGGTCGGGTCAGGGTCAGCTGGATGGGACCCCTTTTTCGTATATTGTCCCAGGACCACAGTATAGCTTTTTGAATAACTCAAAATGAATCCCGATTAAAATATGATGACTGATCAAAAATGAAGGAAAAACATTCTTTACGCATCGAAATTTTGAAGTACGGACGCAGCTATAACGGGCATTATTTATTCTGTTGGCTAAAAGGGAGGAAAAAACAGAATATATTTCCAGGTTTACTGTTAATATTAGAACATAAGGCAGTTAGTAAAGACACATATATGTGGGTTTTTTAAATAGTTTTTATCATCATTAATTTGTTTTTAAAGCTGTTCAAAAGTCCTCTTCTGACGATTTTTTTGATCGTTGTGTGTGATTACGGCAACGCTACACAAGGGCGATCTGCCAAGGGAGGGGTGCCTTCGTAAGAGGACTTTCTAAGGGGTTCTAGCGCGTATTCACGTTACATCTATAGAAAACTTACCAAAACTCCAGACCGTTAGATCGACGGCCGCGCTATGGGACCCGAACTTGGGATCTTCACACTTCGGCCATCTACCATTTTCAGTGGCAGAACCACTGTGCCATGGCGAGGCGACGATTCTTTTGAAAAGGAAAACTCCCTTAACAGCATATTTCAAACTGATTTTTTGATTCTGGTACAGAAATAATAATAAACCAATTAAGTTAAGCAGTTCCAAATTTTTGGAATTTCTCTCTATAAGTTCGTGTACCAAGGACTGTGTGAGATAGTTTGTTTCTTTGAAATACACCCTTAATCACTTGCAGGGGCGTAGCCAGAAATTTTTCATGGGGGGGGGTTACGACTACTACAACTCATATATATGTATACGTGGGTGTGACAATGTAGTGAAGAATATACATTTTGTATGGTAAAAAATTCCTCATGGGGGGTTATGACCCGCCTAACCCCCCCCCTTGGCTACGCCCCTGATCACTTGGCTTGGTTGGTATTCACTACTGACAAGCAGTGCCATTGCTAAGACGCTTCTTTAGTGTGTCTGTGGGGGGTGGGGGGAGATGTCGATGAACTGCCAAGTCAAATATCGGTTTTTGCCAACTTTATATATTGTTACGCATTTTCGGGGCAACCCGCTGCTCTGTGGCTTAAAATGGTTTAAAATTCGTATTCTACGCTTCGAATAGATAAATTTTGCTTTTTGTTGCATCAAAATCGGCCAATTAGAACCGGAGATATGGAGGTTTCGGTTTGCCATTGTTTTGCAATGGAGGTTCTAGAAATCTCGAGAAATATTAGTTAGTCCTAGGGCTTGGGTCCCTCCATATTTGGGGACTTATTTTTGGCCCCAAATTTGGCGATATTTCGCCAAAAGTCGCCAAGCTTGGCGACTTTTTGGTCATTTGGCGCGATTTTCCCAATGGGGCCTGGAAGTTGTTTTTCCTGCATTAAAAAAGCATAATAACCTAACATTTATCTTCTATGACATAATCAAAATTCACGCTTTATGTAGAATCCTCGAGAAATTGACTTCTGGAAGCTGCTCGCAGCTACTGCCTCGGATATATATAGAACCGCGCATTGCCCCGAAAGTTCAGTGCGAGTTGAACGCTCAATGTGTGAAGAGCTGTCAGTGAGAGTACGTTTGCTTTGTGAATTGATAGTGCTATAGAAGCCGTGTTTTAGCTTGCTTTACGAAGCTGTTTTCAAAGTGCTGTGTGTAAATTCTTCATCGCTGAGTCTTGAGAGACTGTTAGTGTTATTTCTCGTATATTTTCACTGAGTTCTTGCCAGTGAAAGTGTTCTATTTTGTGTGAGAAATACAGCATTTGTGAGAGCTTCTGACCTAAGCGGATTGTTAAAAGCACGTTACTGCTAGATTGTGCTTGTGAATTGTGTACAGCTGATTGTTCTACGAAGTTCTAGAAGAAATAGTGTTCCATCCTGACAAATGACTTTTTTACTTGAACTTTTTACACCAACTGGACTTTAGAACGACGAACCCCAGGAGTAGCAGAGTAATTCCGCAACAATATATATTTTTTTATCAACTATATTACTAACTTCTTACTTTTGCACAATAGTTTTGTGCAATTTAACCAAGTGAATCAGAAATAGAAAGTAAATTATAGTTTTCGTTAATTTTTTTTTTCACATTTGCAACTAGGTATCTAATTTTGCCAAGTTTAACAGAATTTGCGCGTGTTGGGGTGGGGTGGGAGGGTTCCCCCTTCCTTTAGCGAGGGCCCTGTTGACAAGTTGTAAAAATTTATCGATTTGTCTTTTATTTTAAATCATTATCGCTATACTGATAGCACTTGAAGGAAGTTTGACACAAACAAAATTTTTTGCAGCTGCAATTGCGCCCCAGAAGGCTTCAAGAACACTTTTTTTTAATGTAGTTCTCAAAAATTTTTGAGAGAGGGTTCCCGAATGAACAAGGGATTAAATAATATGAATGATGCATATTAATTAATAGATCAATATTTTATTAATGTATTAATTATTATTAAAATTAATTATGATAATAATTATTATAATAAAAAACATACCTCCCTCATACCCCGAAAGTTTATCACATTCTATTATTTATCGGCTACACAATAACCCGCAAAAAAAAAGCACAACATCCATCAAGTTTATTAATGGGACATCCACATAGAAGACGGCCAACACGAAGTAAAATCTTATTTTAGAATAATGCAAGCAATGAGCACTCATGAAAAATTTCCAGCTGTCTTTATGTTTCGAAGCACCAACACAAGTTTTCCTGAGGTCTCCGCGTTTTAAATCAGGAACAGGGGCAAACCAAGAAGGGATGAATTTCGTTTCATTTTATAAACGAAAGAGTTAATTTTTTCCCCCATCATTCACGATTCCTTTCCCTCCTCAAGAATGATTTTATACAGCAATAATTGAACCAGATTTTGCAAATGATTCTTTTTTCTGAAACCAATAAACTATCGGGTTTTCTGAATTTCATTCTGTTTTCTACAAAGAAACTAATTCTGTTCGTTACATTTTTGTGGGTGCATGTTTTTCCAGTGGGTGCTTGAGCATCGGAGTACACACGTAGTCGGCTCCACTGCCTAGGCCTAGATCCTTAGTGTAGATAATGGCCGTAATCCCACAAACTAACAAGAGCTGATGTAACACATTTGAATGGGTTAGTTTTAAAAAAAGATGATCTAGTTTTCACAATAAAAATATTAGCAAGTAAGAATTTTCTTGTTATATGATCTTTTTATAGGACGTTCAATTGTCTGATTTGGAAAAAGATGTTTCACCAAGGTTAGTTTCGGCTATTATCTGCGCTGAAATTGCCATTTTTTTCCAAAAATTTTGTATAAAGGATAGTGAAATTATCATTACTTGATGGATATAATGAAGACCGGGTTCTCCTATATGTCCAAGGATACGGTCATGCCACTCTGTATTTTTATCTTAACGATAGTGTGATGCTTTTGTACTGCATTGCTAAAAAATTATATTGCTTACAGTTTTGTAGTCTTTATACTCTTGTTTTGTCTTTAAAACATTATAGTTACATTGGACACGTTAGTTTTATCTTAAGGCTTGATTATATTTCATTATATATGAATCATGATCTAATGTTTATTTTTCGCTTAATAAAGCTCATGAAAACTAATTCTCATACAGTGACATTATTATCATTATTATCATTATCATTTTATTTTTTTTACATGCATATTATTTGTTTTCGTTTATATGTATGTTTAGATGAGGGCTGCATATAATCGAAATATATTCGGTATAATTTATCTTTTTTTAGAAGTGGATATAATATTCTCCGAATGCTTCTCGCTATACGTCCTAAAACTTTAATTTTAAAATGCTTATTCTTGTTCAAATACATGGTTTGATTTCAAAAAAAAATGAAAATTCCTACTGAAATTCCAGAAATATTCTTAATACAAATCGTACCTCCTTGTCCCCTCTCCTTGGCAAAATCTCTGGTGGGGATTTGTTGGTTTGGGGGAGTCTGTCGCAGAGGAGCCGCCAGGGCTTTCTGCACTAGCCCGGTTAGACTAGCCAGTTGCCTTTCCATATGCTCCACTCGAAGCCTGAAATTGTAGAAAAGTAAACTATTTTACTGATTTCAGGTATAAAATTTAATTTTAAGACAAGTGGCAAATTTTAGCCATCATCATTTATATAATACTATCCGCCAAAGCGGCTAGCCAACACCTCAACAAGCTTAGGATAGAATATTATTATGAATGATAGCTTTTTAAAAAACCTTTCCAAAAACGAATTTATTTCATTAAAAATAAAGTATCCTCATCAATCACAAAAAGAATTTGTACAATAAAACTGCTATTTCACCATAAATCTGAAGCAATTTTAATTAAAAAATTGATTCCTGTATTGAAGCAAAATTATGGTATTAAAAACAATGCTGTGTATATATTGTACAATTAAGTGGGAGGGGGTTAACTGCCCACCGACTATACTTTCGTACTTTGACTTGCGACCAAAGCTGTCTACCACCCGTGCACATGATTTTACCAGTGGCAACTAGTCCTGATTGCCAACAGATGGCTTCAAACCTTCTTGCTTGCGGCCTTTCCCTATTATTATATCCTTCTTGCTGAAGTATGGCAATATTGTTGTCGATTGAGAAAAAATTAGCGAATCATATCTGCATCTGCTGAAAACAGGAAAATATGATGAAAATTCAGTGGTATAGAAGAAAAACTGGTTAGAAGCTGAATGCTGTAAAAGTGCAGCCGCTGGCATCGCTCGATTTAACTAACAGTAACATAGCGACCATGTTGCTGGTAGTTAAAGGGCTAGAAAAGCTTCAAAGGATTAGAACCGACCTGGCTTCTTCATCTACGACGGGAGTGACGGATCCAGACCTGGTTCCGTAGATTCGCTCCGTGCCGCCGTAGTAGGGCTCCTCGTATGGAGACACAGGTGCAGGGGGAGGAAAGCTCCTGGCCGGTTCGTATCGCCTCTCGGGGGAGGAGAGGTAACCCCCGTCGTAGCTCTTCCGGTAAGTGGGCTCGTAGTGCCTTTCGGGGGAGACGGTGTAGATGGGCTGCGCCCCGGCCGAGTATGGCCTCTCTGGCCGGTAGCCACCGCCCTGGGGCTCGTGACGGCGCTCGAACCGCGGGTACGCTGGTACTCTAGCGTCAACTGCAACGACCAGATAAAGGGTGTGGGTTAGTTCATAAGAAAGATAGAACACTGCAAACAATTAATGACACATATGTCTTTTAGTGCTCATAACTACCAACCTTCCTGATTTCTTCGGGAGACTTTTTTACCACTAATTTTTACTTGCGCATTTGTTCTTAATAAAAAGATAAATATGTAATTAAAATAATGCTATTTAAAAATAGTGGTGGGAAATCTCCCGAAGAAATCGGGAAAGTTGGCAGTTATATAATTATATTATGGGTGACTCAGTCAAGAACTGAAGGGTCTGCTGCAAAAAGAATTCGCTCCAACTGTTCAAATACAGTTGAGACCGCTTAATGGAATATCGATAAAAGACTATACGGCTTAATGTAATAACTTTTCAATGCACCAAACAGTAATAAATCATCATTTTTGTCCGGATAATAGAACACCCCATTTATTAGAATAATTGTCCGTTACAAATTGGCTATTCCATTAAGCAGGCTCGACATAATGTGGGACACTGCAAAAAATGTTTCGCGATTCAACACAAACTAACAAAATAGGAAGCTCTATCTCATTGAGTAGCTTACGAACTAACGATTTATTCTACATAATTTTGGTAACAAAGAAGATATTTTTCTTTTACTGCAACATAGTACATGCAAATCAAACTATTTTCTTTTAGTGTAGCAGCAAACCCTTTAAATGCTGAGCATTGCTGCATTAAATGGTTATTCCCTTAGATGGATCAAACATTATTTTCTCTATGACAGAAAAAGAAATCATGTGAGACAATGTTACATGTATGGGGAAAATCTTTTCCGTCATTATTCTTTAACAATATAACCAATTAATACCACCATCCTTTAGTACCATCTACACTCCATGACCGCTATCATTGTATCAGTTTTGGTCATTATCGCATAAGCAGTCTTGGAAGAATTAGCGAATGTCTAAAAATTTGATTATTACGCCGTCATCTCTAAGCAAGAAAGTTATAACGAAAATTTAAAGAGCAACCTCAATAAGACTGTTCTTTCAGTCAATGCACCACATCCTACATACAGAAGGCCTGAGAACAGAAGCTTTTACGTTTCTTTCAGTCAATGCACCACATCCTACATACAGAAGGCCTGAGAACAGAAGCTTTTACGTCATCACTAGGTCTTCTAATATGATGTCATCACCGTTTTATTCATAAAGTCAAACTATTTAGAATTTCTGGTGGTTGATACAAATTTTAGAAAATATTTTAAGATAAAAATTAAAATACCTTTTTGATAAAAAATTATTTAATATGATCTATCTCTATATGATATTATATATTTAGCGATAGTTAAAATTTCCCGTTTGTCGTAAAATTTAATTTTCTATTTTAAATCATTAAAAAGCTTTATGCGGTAGTAAATTCACCACAAATTTTGGATAGTTTTACTTTGTCAAAATAAATGTGTGATGACGTCATTCTAGTGGACCTACTGCAAAAGTTTCCCAAAAGTGACCCAAAAGTTTCTGTTCTCACGCCTTCTATATCTAGGAGGTGGTGGTCAATGCCAATTCAGCTTAATATTTTGATACGTATTCGCCGTATCAAAATATTAAGCTGACCAATTCTCATTCAGTGACATTATTATCATTATCTGTTAGTCAGAGCTTCAATTAAGGATTATAAATCGAAGGATGATAGTCTAATAGTTTTAGGCTGAATAGCCTATGGTATAAAAAGCAAAAGTTTGCATCTTATGCACGTAAATCGGTGCATTCGTTCGCCAATAGTTAGTTCTCCAACTTCTGGATATTCAGCTTCACGTTCTATTCCAGTTCTCAATAGCACTTGCTAAAAAAAAAAATTGATGTCGGGCTGTCGCTTACAGAAAATACACATAACTGCTCACCTGCAATTTCGGTGCATCTCACATCATGAAGACTTACAATGTAGTACAGTACGTGATGATTACAAAAGTAACCGCTAAAGCCCCCCCACACGAGACAGCGAGTGAACACAGGCTCTGATTATTGCACAGGCCAACTAGGCTTCGGCCTGGGCACCCAAGTGTTTTAGAGGCACCAAAAATATTCTATTCTTAAAATATTCTTAAAATAGTCCTATTCTTAAAAAATTGTGTTATGTTAAATTTTTTAACAGTACTGGAAATCGATAAACAAACGCACTTTGACAGGACATACCGCTGAACAAAAGGGTTTATTTACACTGTAGTCAGGGAAAAACAAGCATCGTGTTAAGATCCCACGGAGTATTCATCCACGTGATATCATTTAATTTTTATCATAACTTCTGCATTAAAAATTTTTGAAATTTAAGTTACAAATTCTTGGACAAGAGAGAGTTTGAGGCTAAACCTCCTCCCTCCCTTATCTATGCCATTACAAAGAAATACTTGTATAACAATGACTATTAGTAGTATAAAAAATAAACAAAGCATGACTGTAAATGGGCCCCCTAAAAGTGCTAGGCCTAGGACCTCCACATTTCTTAGTCAGGCTGTGAGTGAACATGGTTATGGTACTGGATAAAACAATTTTACAGAAAGAGAGCTTTGTTGTAAGTAAAACAAACAATCAATTGTAAAGAGCAAACTCAGCTATATACAGCTTGGTTATAAAATAACGTGATGTGCTCAATGTCCTGTATCGAATAAGTATTGGACGACAGCAAACCCACTTAGATGCACGTATGTAGTAAACCATGGGATTTCGATTGTAATAGAAACAAAACACCTAAAACCACCACCAGAGGAGATACTGATGCCGTTTATCAAATAAAAAACATTGAAATGCATAATCGCGTCCTTTAACGATTATGAATATAAACGGAAAGACTGGGAGAATTTTCGTGATTCTGAGGCCACCTGGCTGGAAGCGGTTCCAACTTCTTTAAATCGCTGGAGTCAACCCGTCTACCATCCCCGACCTCATTCCTGTGCTAGAGTCAATGTAGTTTCGAACGGATGCATCATGTTCCGTCCATTTGTTGAGCTCATCGGTCCTTACGTAACTTCTTTAACCTCCGAAATTCACGACGGGGCAGAAGTATTCTCCTTCTGAAGTCAACAGAGATTGAATAAACAATGCACAGTACTGGTAGGTAAGAGCCATCGAAAGCCAGTTGGCTTCAAAATGATGAGAATTCTCCCAGTCTTTAGTTTCCTCGTAAGCACTTGAAAGAATGATATTATGTAAATAAATGCATTTTATAAGGAAAAAAAACAACAAACTTTCCTTTGTGGTGAAGAGGGTCTCAAGCACGGAGACAGTAAAAAACTATATTCCTCTTTCGACTCCAATATTATGTGTATGGTCGAAAGATTACGACTTTTTAAACAAACAATTTTTATTTAACTCTAACTAAAACTGAACTAGAAGAAACATAAGAAACACAGCTAACTGAAACAAGATCAACTTCTTTAGATTACTTAAGCAGCCTGGTGTTGCTTTAATCAGATGTCAGCATCGAGTCAGTTTCTATTCTCCCGGGGCTGGAAACTTCATGCTATCACTCTTCGGAAAATGGCAACGACGAAGCTGCAGGAACGACATCAGAATCCCGGGAATAAGCACGGCTGGCTGAAGGGGTGTACGAGCACGGGCTGGCTGGTGGAAAAGTTGCCCGAGCACGAGCAGAAGCACGGTGGTTGGCTGGTGGAAGAGTTGCCCGACACCACTATAACGGCTGTTAAGTCTGCTGGGCTTAAGACGAGACCATAACTCTTACAAGATAACTGCATCAAATGCGCATGCCTGGTGTCGGAAATTAGCATCTGACACCAGAATCTGCCTATCATGAGCCCCGTAACCGCTTTGAACTTTAAACAGGAATGTGAGACCTCATAGCCGCCGGGCGTCCATCGGCTAATATACGAACAAGCTTCCAGTTTGGTGGACAAGAAAAGTGGCCCGGTCGCCACAGTGGTGACTTTTGCTACTAAATTTTGGCTTTTGTAAAAATTGAAATCTCATGGTCCACTAGGTACGCTCACCAAATTCAGTTATTCTTTATCCATTGCTTTACCATAGCTAGTAGCTACCATTTCCGATTTTATCCACAAGAAGATTTTCCACCACAATATTTGAACAAGTATGTTTTAAAATAATAATTTGGACTTTTAGGTTTAAGTCGTTTAGCAATAATTTGTAATAAAAGAGCCATCCAATGAAATCGGAGGATTTGGTTGGTGTTCTTTACTCGCTAGAGGGTTCTGAATACCTCACGTTATTTTATAGCCACTTTGTACTTTATTTTATGGAATGTTCAGTACGGTGGGCTGGACATACTTATAACGGCTTTCGAAAATGCTTGAGCTACTTGGGACAGGTGGTAATAAAAAAAAATGACTAAGTATACCGTTATAGATCCAGGAAAAACCAAACTCACCTATAGGCCTAGGCATTCCGGACCTGGGGGAGGGTATGGAGGGAGGAGGCCCCGTTGGGGGTGGAGGAGTGCACCGAATCCCTTTTCCCAAGGGCAATGTACCCGCCTGTTGAAAAGAGCGTTGAGGTTTAGGTGGAGGCTGCATCACACCTGAAACAACGAAAAATGACTGATCTAAGAAAAGTTTTTATGTGAAAATCATAGATGTAAATCATAAGCATACTGATACAAAAAGCATTCTACATTTTACTGTTTAAACCTCTTGTTATTTTGTGCATTTCAGTGTGCATATTTATGTATAATTTATTGTAAAGATTTGTAAGAATGGATACTACTGTTTCATTTTAGCCCTATCAGTTCTTGTTTGTTTAAATTCATTTTTGGCCTTTAAAAATAATTTAAGTTTCCGCCCTCGTAAATGACGACCCTCATGACGCCTTTGTAAAACAAATTATTCTGCTTGTGTTTACATTATAAACTGATAACATTGTCAAGTCAATTTGCGCACAAAAAGTACACACATAGGGGAGGGCGATGCATATTTGAACAATGCGTTCTAAATAAACCTTCACGCTTAAACCAAACGAGCGAAATTCGATCAGTCGGAGCAAAAAGTGAGCCAGTTTTCAAAAGTGAGCTTCTGCTTTAAGAGCGTTTTTCGATCACAAGAGCGGAGCGGAATATAACAATAAGCGAGGACGGAATTTCTCGGAAAAAACAGGAAGGGAAGAAAGAAGTTCTCAGAAAAAAGACTACTTAAAGAGCACTTTCGCGGAAAAACCGGTCGGTTTCCATGGAAACTGATCGCTCCGCGATGTATCTTTCTTTCTTTCTTTTTTTTTTTTTTTTTTTTTTGCTCTTTGGGTTTAAGCGTGTTATTTTTTCATGTATAAAAGGTTTTCATTTCCGTTCCATTGAAAAGGCGGAGCTACGCAGTAATGGTAGGCGTACTCAATATCAATGACGAAGGAACTATTGCGAGTATAATTCCTCACATGATGCAAATGGATTTATAATCCCCCCCCCCCAGCCATCCAAACAAAAAAGCCTAAAGTATTCTAAACATAACTAGAGGAGAAAAAAATAATAGCGTACCTAAACAGTGTTATCTCACAGTGTAGAATTTAATAGAAAATTACATATGGGTAACAAACGAGGGGAGCCAGAGCGTTAGTTTGAAGTTCCTCTTGACTTGAACCGAAATACTGGTGGAACCTGTACATTTTGTTCGAATATTTTAATTGAACCGTTATAATATGGTGAAACTAAGGCGCACTTCCCTTTTGGTAACACCGTTTTGCCCTCTAAGACCTACGGGTGTGGCTATCATACTTTGGTCACCTCGGACTAAGATGGCCACACCCCATAGCTCACGTGACTCTCAGAATGCGAAAGAGAGTGACCAAAATATCAGCACCACAGCCTCTTTCTCGTCAGCCACGGATGACGTTATTTTACGTAACCCACTGAATCTTTAGTAAAATATTGAACTATTATTTTCAACAATGTTCCCAAGCGGATTTTTTTAGGAAATGGATATGAAATATAGTTCTGTATTGACTAGCTGAAGTACCCGTTCTTCGCACGGGAATGAATGGACTTTTTGATATTAATATTTGTTGTGATTACTATTTATTGTAATAAAGAGATATAGCAAAATGGATATCGCGTTATATTGTGTTCAATAATCATGCATACTGAATTTCAAGGCAATCGTTTTTACGGTGCAGAAGGCGATGCGGCATAGCACAATCTAGTGGAGAGTTTTAGCAAAACGGATACGGCAAAAATATTCTTCGCATTCATATCGATGTATACGAATTTTCATGACGATCGGCTGAATAGTCTTGACATCTAGTGTCAAGTTATAGGAAAATGGATCGTGCCAAACTCTTCCCCGTGTTCAAATATCTATGTATACCTATTTTCATAGCGATCATTCGCACAGTCAAGAAGTGATACACTGCAGGGCCATCTAGTGGTTAATTAAAGTAATGATTTGCTACAGCGCCGTCATGTGGCGAGTTATAGCAAAATGGATAACGCCAAAATATTCTCATTGTTCAAATAGCTATGTATACTGATTTTCATAGCAACCGTTTGAATGGTCAAGAATTTGGCCTGCTGCAGCGTCATCTAATGGCGAGTTAAAATAATAATGCATTGCAGTGCCATCTAGTGGTGAGTAACATCAAAAGTAACGCAGTTAGAATATATTCTTCGTTCTCAAATGGGTAAGTATAAAAAATTTTATGCCGATCGTTCGAACGGTATAGAAGTTGATGCGTTGCAGCGCTATTTAGCGGTAAGTTACAGCAAATGGATAGGGAAAAATATTCTCCGTGTTCTAATATTCGCGTGTACCAAATTTCATCGAAATTGGTTGGACGATATTCGCATAGCAAACGGCTAAACGGAATAGAATTCGGCGTTCTGCTGCGCCACCTAGTGAAAAGTTAGAGGAAAACGGATAGCATAAAAACCTTCTCCATGATAAAAGACTTAGGTGAACCAAATTTCATGGTGATCGGTGAAACGGTGCTGGAGTTTTTCAACCTCCTACACACATACCAACATTCATTTTTATCTATAACCAGTCTTATTATACGTATATACCAGTCTCAAGTAAAATCCAGTTTCTAATCTAAGCCTCGCCAAAGTGCCAGCAAACGCCATTTTGCAAGAGTTTTTTCAGGGAATCATTCGAAGCATTGACTTAGCAGCAATCAAAATGGGAAATGGTTCGACCGCCAGGCATTTATTTGAAAAGTGGAATCCCTTAATAAAGCCGCATTTTTAAAATTATCAACTATAACATGTTTTATTCATCGTTACCACGATGTACTAAATGCGAAGATTTCAATTTTCTGAAATTTGCCGGATTTCCCCCAAGTTAAATCAATGTACTCAATTGGCGAGAATTCTGAAGCTACATCGCTTGAAATGCCCTAATAACTGCATTATTTCTGCACGGATAGTTAAAATTTAATGCTGTATTCTAAGAAAACCTATACACTTGTTTTCAAAAATGCTATTCCCTTAAGCTCTCAGTAAATTGCGCCAAAAAGCCTAAAACTGTGCAAACCGCTAGAACTCACTCTCTAAAAATCGGCCTATCAGCCATTTTTTTTTCGCCAAACTAAAAAAAATTACATATTAGTCTCGGATATCTTCGATCCTCATTGTTTTGCGTATAAAACATTTCATTCCTGCTCTCATTTCTTATGCGCACACGATATTATAATTAAAAAAATAACCTAAAAAAATAAACTAAAAAAATCATTATTATTCTTTTATTTTTACTTTAAGAATTTAAAACATTTTATTCGGCAAAATCGCCACACATGGCAACCAAGATGCTTATTTCACACACCTTTTTCACTACAGGGGTTAATATTACGTAAAGCTTTCTGCGTGGAGAACATAAAAAATCTCTTAAATTCCGGGAACGGAAATAAGAGAACCATTCAGAGGAAAACGTTTTTAAGTGGAGTTTCAAAGTTTTAAAGTGGACTATCATTTATTCTATATTATTTTACATATCTGTGTAAAATTTCAGGCTGACAGGTCCATTTTTGTGGAATTGTATACTACCCAAATCAACAAATTGACAAACAGAATTTCATTTTTATTTATAAGATAACCTACGCTTGTTTTTAAAAATACCCTCTCATTAAATTGCGCCAAGCGCTAGAATCATAGAAAATCTGACACACTTTCAGATTTTTAAATACGCACTAAAGTGCTATATATAAAAAGAGTTATAATCCATGGGTCTTCCCTATTTTCGTTCCTTCTTTCATTAAGTTGGAAAGTGTATCATTATTCATGAGTGTGATTAAACAAAATTAAAATTGATATTTCTAACATCCTTTTTTCTGGATGTAATACATTAGATGCAGAAAAGCTGCTCAGAAAAATGCACAATTCCAACTGAATGAAAATTTCAAAAACTTATACGCAGGTGTATTCATAACCCAAATAGCAGACGATTAAATTACGATAAATAGCGCCAAGCGTTAGAATCCTCCTCAAAATCGCGAGAATGCTGAAGATAGATCGCTTGAAATCCCTTAATAACTGCATTATTTTCGCACGGATCATTAAAATTTAACGCTGTATTCTAATAAAACCTTTGCACTTATTTTCAAAAATCCGTTTCCTTAAGCTCTCAGTAAGTTGCGCCAAGCCGGAAACTGGGCAAACCGCTAGAACTCACTTTCTCGGCATTTGAACCATTTTATTTTTTTCGCCAAACTAAAAAATTTTAACATATTAGCCTCGGAAATCTTCAATTCTTATTGTTTTGCGTATAAAACATTTCATTCCTGCTCCGATTTCCCATGCACACGATATTATAATTAAAAAAAATATAACCTTACGAATATAAACTAACAAAAAAAAAATCATTATTATTCTTTTATTTTTATTTTGAGAATTTAAAACATCTTATTCGGCAAAATCGCCACACATGGCAACCACGATCCTTATTTCACACTTTTTTCACTACAGGGGTTACAATTACGGAAAACTTTTTGCGTGGAGAACATAAAAAATCTCTTAAATTCCGGGAACGGGTGGACTTTCAAAGTTTTAAAGTGGACTATGATTTATTCTATATTATTTTACATATCTGTGCAAAATTTCAGGCTGATAGGTCCATTTTTGTGGATTTGTATACAACTCAAATCCACAAACAAACAAACAAATAAACAAACAAACAAACAAACAAACAAACAGAATTTCATTTTTATTTATAAGATAAACAAAAATATCTGAGCTGTGAAATGAAATTTGAAACCTCTTTCTAACTACTGCTGTATTTTCATTGGAGAATATATCAGGATATCTCGCTTTCAGACTGTGCCAGGAATGGGCAAACTTTGGAAAGTTGCGGGCCAAACTTTAGGATGTTATCGAAGTCGCGGGCCGTATAATCGGGATTTATATGGGATATTGAATGTTTTATATAAGCTTTATATGGGTTTCTGATATGTTCTGGGGGAAGGCGGGGCCGGAGGATCCCATATGTGGACATACGCCCTCAGAATCTGAAACAAGTGAATTCTTAAAAATCGTTATTACCGAGAGTTTTTCTACAAGGGGATTCAAGAATTTGAGTCAGAAATGTAAAGCGTAATAGAGGAGACCAAGACGGTTCAGAAGCACACAGCAATGTGCGGTCGGCAAAATCGTCTTCGTGTACCTGTTAATAATCTATTTGGAAAAACTATTGGAGCGTTTGTCTAAAATCTCAGTCGAGTTTCATAACCAATGAGCTTTTCTTCGACATTTTCAACAATGAAATGAAATAGACTTTGTAAACTAACAATTTTGGTTAAGTGCTTTCTTTGAAAGATGCATTAGTTTTGACATACGATGTCAAAATTAATCACTGTTACTTCAACACTTCTTCTAAAGCGATTATTGAGAGTTAACTTAACAGATATTTAACTAAAATTTAATTAAATAATTAACAGGTAAGAAGACGTTTCCGACCCACATTGCTATGTGATTCTGAATCATGTTGTCTCCTCTATCACCCTTTACATTTCTGACAAAGTTTTGAGTAACCCTGTATAAAAACCACCAATATAGTTAGATATCTGAATAGACCACTTCTAACTGGTATGACTGGTTCTCAGGAAAACTTGTACTACCGAACTCTCCAGCGGTATGTTGACTTTTCAATATGTTGTTTAATAAGAAAAAATTATGCTGGGTAGTTTACCAGCCAAACAAATGCCATCGGGTAAAACATTTTTCATTTTAAAGCAATTGCTAAACGTCCTTTTAGGGTAAATTTCAATAATGAAGTTTTTTTGGAATAGCTTTTAGACTTCTGAAAGTTAAAAGTAGAAAAAAGATATGGGACACTAGTAGTATTTGAAAAAGTATTTACATTAAATAATTTTTGGTGTTGTCAATAGATAGAATTAATTATCGTTAGAAATACACATAATTTTCAGTTGCATGTGATTAGTCTCTCTCACACGAGAGGAGATCTATAAAAATCCCCCTTTGGTGAGAGAGTGATTGAAAAGTAAGTTTTTTCTTTCTTTTTTTTTAATAGCTGATACTTAAAAATTATCTGTTATTCGATTATAACTATGACTGCTATTAGTTCTTTATTTATACGTTTACTAATATAAGGATGTACTTAGATCGTGTTTCACCATACTCAGACACAAAAATGCGCACTGAATAGGTCGCATGTTTTGGAAATGAATGGGTCTTTTTTGCTCTCGCCGTGAACATGTGTTTAGGCTACTTTCTTTTTCTGGTTTACTTTCTTAAAGACATGAAACTATTTACTAGCTTTTGTAGGTTTTTGATAATTATTTAAAAAGTAATAGGTGATAAATTAAGCAGACAATCTCATTTTTTGCCCAAATATAAAATTAAAAGACAGTTGTATTCAGTGGAGCACACAAGCGAGGGGTCCAAGGGGGTCTGAAACCCTCCCGAAGGAGTTATCAACATTTTTTCGTTAAATCAGGTAATTTTTGACGTTTAAATTTCAAAGACTTTATCAAATTCTTATATTAGTCTTCTAGCAGTTAAGATAACTAAACAAAAGCACAATAAATAGAGGGTCACAATGTATTTTTT
The DNA here is from genome assembly GCA_038373885.1 of Cheiracanthium punctorium. Lineage (NCBI taxonomy): Eukaryota > Metazoa > Arthropoda > Arachnida > Araneae > Cheiracanthiidae > Cheiracanthium > Cheiracanthium punctorium. Next base: position 479,772 of record JAWZYV010009733.1, read on the forward strand.
TTAAATCATTTTTTAGGTGGTTGGTGTCAAATCTTTATGAGCTGGACGGAGCCTCTCCAATAAAAAGTCCTGTGTGCGCCACTGGGTGTTTTTATAGAATTTTGAAACTTTTTAATTGATTAATGTACGACACAAAGCTGTACATGCATACTGTTTTATTATTAACATGCATTATGCATATATCTATAGCTGCCAACTCTTCTTTTATTGGACGATTAACCAATAATTAGATAGATTTAACAATAATTTTTTCTTTCAACTGAATTTTAAAATAAGTCCAAATTTGTAATTTGAGTTTAAAAATTGTGGCGGCAAATCATCCTGTTTTATCGGAAGAGCTGACAGCAATGATATATATGTATATGACGATAACTATTCTGCTATCTTTTGTTAATAAAAAAGGTTAATTTTGATTTTTACCCCTTAATCTCATTTAGTGACCCATTCATTACCTGCAATGGCTCATTCAGCCCTACGGGTGGGGTTGAATGGGCTAAAAGTTTTCTTACGTTTTTCATTATAACTTTCTGTAAACACTTTTTATTCAAATTATTACTTTTGTTTCATGTAACCAAATATTTGAAGCAAACATCTTGTAGTTTTGACGCCTAAAAAAAATTATAAAAAAATTAAATCCATAATATGCTTATGAATTATTAATTCCATGGAAAAAACATTATAACATCCCTCCGTCATGTTAGAGGACAAAGCGCAATTCCAACGACTGCATTTTCGGCATTCAGTCAGGGTATTTTTCTTCATTGATGGTGGAAGCGCATTGCAACAGAGGAATTTTTTCTTCAGGTGTGTGTCTGCGCATCTAAAGACAGAGGGAGGGGATTTGATTATCTAGCTATGTATTCAGAAAAATAGGAATAAGTGTTCAATGTTAAAAATATAAAAATTTTGTGAAAAAAAAGCACATATAATATGTTACTTAGAAGTTACGATCGTTTCGACCAAAAAATTCTTTCGGTCTTCGTCAGACAAACCCTTCGACTCGGGCTTGTCTGACGAAGACCGAAAGAATTTTTTGGTCGAAACGATTGTAACTTCTTATAAGTAACATTTTATGTGTGCTTTTTTCACAAAGATTTATTTTATAATTTAGCACCGTATTCTGAGTGTTTTTTTTTCTTCGAAGTGTTCAATGTGACAACACTAAGTAACTTTTAAGGAAAGTCTAAGCAAGATACTTTCAACAAATAGCATACGTTCAAAATGGCTAACATTTTATCAACGTTACCTGCTGGTATAAGTATTTCCTTAGGTCGCCTCTCCGGGCTTGGAGGACCCGACGGTGCGTATGTGAGATGAGCTCCCCATGGAAGAGTTTGAGCATAGGCTAGAAGAAATTAAAAGAAAATGGATTAAAAGCTGTAAAACTTCTGCTACTGTTTTTTGTTAAAATAAAATATTAGCATAGATTTAGCGAAGCAGCTTTACACTTTGAGCCTTTCTTTTTTCCAGCAATTTCTACGATCTGCCGGCTCAAAATCATTAAACTTGGCAATCCAGCCACTTTACTTCGCAAAACTCTAAATTCAGGTTGCAATTAATCTTTATTCTTTAACATTAAACAATCAGTTCCCTTTCTGTTTGCACATGCAGACGATATTTTGATCAAAAATGTCGATTCAAGATTACTCAATTTTTACTAATGCCATTTTTGTCTGTTGCTTAGATTCAAGAGCCTAAAACATTTTATGCGGCCGAAAATTGCCAAACATTGAACCACGATGCATTGTTTTTCAGTTTTCGTTAAATCTTTCAAAATAATTCGAAATTCAAGATTTGAATCAGTTGACTGACAATCCCAGTCGAGTACAATAATCCGTCAGATGGTGAAAGTTTCTTCGAAAGCCTTGTTAATGTTCCAAACGAACTCGTAACCGAACTGCAAAACTTTGACTACCAGAACGAAATAAATTATAAAAATCTCTTACTTTTAAATAATGATTAGGAACATGCCATAATTATTTTTAAATACGGCTCTTCTGCAATTTTTTTCCCAACCCAATCATGTTCATTTTTTATCTTTATATACAGTATTCATTTCTTATTTATTATTATATAGAAACTTGTCTTTTTTGATTTAACTTGAATGTACCCCACCGGTATTCGCGCATAGATAACTTCTTGAATTTCATGTTAAGAAACCTTCACATTAGTGTCTTCGCTATTGTTTTTATTCCAAGACACAGATAATAAATTTCACGTTAACTGTACAATTGTTAAATTATGACGCATTGAAATTATTTTCTGAGTCCTTGTAAAAGAATGATTATACGGATGCTTACCAATGGGAGGCTTCGGTCTGTCGGGTGGCGAGTAAGGTCCAGGTGGCAGCGTTTGTGTAGCAAGAGGGCAGTAAGCACTAAGACCAGCTCCGTAGTAGCCCACACCTCCCTTTAGAACAAAAACAAAAACCCACATTAGTGTATGAAAATAAATACCTTTTTACTTTAATTAAAGCATTTCCAATACGTTTATAGTAGCCTTAACTAAGCCCAGGGGAGTGGGGGTGTATCTCCTACGTATGCACCCCGGAAATAAGCTTGGAAGAAGTTTAATCTGTCATAAATGTTCGTTATTCATAAAAAGTCACCCAAATAGCATAATAGCCGATGTCACTGAAAATGGTAGACGGCGAAGTGTGAAGGTCCTGGGTTCAGGCTTCAAAAGTGACGTCATCACAATTTATCTCTCTTAAAGTAAAACTATTTAAAATTCCTGGTGGATTTATTCACGCGCAATAGCATTTTACTAATTTCAGATAGAAAATTTAATTTTAGAGCAAAAGGCAAGTTTTTAACTGTAATTAATTATGTAATGTGATAAGGAAATGGATCCCAATGAATTGTTTTGTATCACAAAGATATTTTAATTTTAACTTTAACTCAAGATATTGTCTAATATTTGTAGTATTCACTAAAAAATTTATGTAGTTTTACTTTATCAAAATAAAACTTTGGTGACGTTACTACTTGAAACGTGCGGATAGGGGCAGGGGAAAACACGCGCGCGCGCAGGGAGAAATGCATTAGAAGATGGATTCGTGGGGAAAAGTACTTCGACGCTTTTAAGCAAGGATCGCGCTAATTTATTAATCGTGCGGTCTGCTCTCTCTTTCTTTTTTTCCCCGTTTTTTTTTTCTTTTGGTAGTTGAAATAAAAAATTGCCACAAATGTATTTATTATATATTATGTATGTACACTTAGAAGTTTTTAAGCATCGGTTACATAGCCAATTAATTGTGCAGTTTGTTCTATCTTTTTTTTTCTTGTCTTTTGGTAATTAAAATTAATAATTTGATTTGATTTGAGATTTTTGTTAATTGAGACCCTTAACCAGGAGGCTGTCGTCTCGATTGCTCCGAAGAGAAATTAATAATAGTTACATATGGATTTATTATATATTTATAAATACATATATATGTGTCTGAACGATTGTTACTATAAAGTAATGCATTTATTACTTATATATAGGAAAATATCAGTGGCATGGCTACTGGGTAGAGGGGTTATAACCCCCCATGACGAATTTTTTGTCATACAAAATGCATTTTCTTCACGTATACACAACATATGTATACAGCTCATTACGATACACGAATTGCAGTAGTGGTAACCACTCCCCCCCCCCCAGAAAAATTTCTGTCTACGCCACTGGAATATATAAATAATTTGTTACTTACTTATACTTAATAATAAGTACAATACTTAATAATGACTTGAGGTCACAATTATTTTAACTAATATTGCAATGGACACTAACTTTATTAAAAAGGATGTCAATAAATAAAAAGAAATAAATCAGATTACAGAACACTTCCTTAAAAAGTTCATACAATTTTTTTTTCTTTTTTAAAATAATGGTTACACTTTTCAACATACGTCTCTAACGAGTTTCTTAAAGTTAGTGTACCCTTCTCCTCCTGTGTCAATCGTTGCATTTGGGCAATCGGGAAGCAACGACTATCAGGGTTGAGGAATTCAGAATATTACCATAATCTTAGAGAACTTGACGCCAGATTTATTTAAACTACTGTTGTAATTGTGTAATTGCATATATTATGTCTTTCATGCAGCATCAACATAATTAACATAATTAGGTCTTTGGTACAGCTGAGACCCAACGTGTGCGTTTGGGGTGTCGGGGAGCAACGACGATCAGGGAAGGGGAATCGCAACCATTGACGTTTTAGTTCGATAAGAAGAACATATACGATAATAATAAGATACAATAGGATAGGTAAATAAGATAAGATAGTTCCAACATCTGAGATAAAGGCATGGGCGCCGGCAGCATAGGGCAAGGGGGGGGGGGGCAATGCCCCCCTGGATTTTTGTATGCAGTGTTTTCCCTTGCTTTTTTGCTCTTTCCAACAAGGTAACCATGCGTTGAAGTAGTCTTCGCCTCCCCCTGGGAAATATTCTGCCGGCTCCCATGGATGAAGGTATATAATTCGCTCAGTACTTCGGTGTGATTTTACTTTTAATTGGAAGACTATAAGACTTATTTTGAGGTAGAAGGAAATTTACTTTTTACTAGAATTAAAGTTGGTTTATTTTTATTTATTTATTTTTCGTTTTATAAAACTCGAAATTATTCAATTTACTAAGCACAGACTTTCGATGTCCACGGGATCATGTGCAACAGTCCCTCTCATTCACCTGTCTCCAGCACCCGCTTCATTATAAATAAATTGCTTAATGCAACCAGTCATAAGACAGAAAATATTTGGGCGTATCCTAGCAAGGACATATTTAGGGGGGCGATTAAGGGGGTCCAGACCCCCTCGAAAATTGGAATTTTGTTACTAAAATGGTAATGATATAGTATTTTTGTGTGAAATTCTGCCGTTTATACTGTTTGGACCCCCCCCCCCCCCCGAAATTTTCGGATCCCCCCTCCCCCGAAGTGTTTTTTTTTTGGATACGTGCCTGTATCCTAGGATCAGTATTTTTTATAGGGTGCCTATACTGCTGAATCTTGTTAACGCAAGCAAGGTTAGGCAACCATCTTGTTTACGAAAAAATTCACGAGCAATAACTAGTTTTTGGAGTTTGTGCAGTAAATGGCGTTCGTAAAAATATAGTCTGCCAGGAATGTAGCGAGTGTAGTATTTAAAGCACTTTAACAGGAGCAAACAAAATAGCTCTCATAGATTACACTCTAATGGCAGAATGAAAATATAATTTATTGCCTTTGTTTCTACTGCTACCTCTTATCGAATAGAAATGGTGGCTGCGATTCTCCATCCCTGATCGTCGTTGCTCCCCGATGGCCCAAACGCACACGTTGCGTCTCAGCAGTACCAAAAACTCAATATCTTGATGCTGTGTGAAAGACTCAATATATGAAATTACAACGGTAGTTTAAATAATTCTGGCGTCAAGTTTTCTAAGATTATGGTAATAGTATTTTGAATTTCTCAACCCTGATCTTCGTTGTTTCCCGATTGCCCAAATGCAATGCAACGATTGAAACAGAAGGGGAAGGATACACTAACTTCTTTTAAGAGACTGGTTAGAGACGTATGTTGAAAAGCATAACCCTTATTTTAAAAATGAAAAAAATGTATGAACTTTTTTTAGGAAGTCGTTTGTAATCTCATTTATTTCTTGTTATTTATTGGCATCCTTTTTAATATAGTGCCCATTGCAATATTAGTTAAAATTATTCTGACCTCTAATCATTATTAAGTCTAAGTAATATAGTAAATATAGTAAATTAAAAAGTATTCATTCCAGTGGCGTAGGGAGAAATTTTTCATAGAGAGGGGGGGGGGGGTTACGACTACAACGATTCATGTATATGTGTATATATATGTGTGTGTGTGTGTGTGTGTGTTGTGCGAGTGTGAAGAAAATATGTTTTGTATGACAAAAAAATTCCTTATCGGGGGGGGTTAACCTCCCCTGTAGCTACGCCACTGATATATTCATATATATATAAATAATAAATACATTACTTTATATGTGAGTAAATACATATATGCACACATATATATGTATTTATTATAAATATATAATAAATATATTTGTTACAATTATTAATTTCAATTACCCTTCCCCCTTCAAAAAAAAAAAAGAAAAAAACGAGAATAGACTGCACAATTAATAGCCCATGCTTAAAAAGGTCTAAGTATACACACATCATATATAATAAATACATTTGTAATAGCAATTGTTCATTTCAATTACAAAAAGAAAAAAAAACGAGAATAGATCGCAGGATTAATAAATAGCCATGTAAGGCGCTTGCTTAAAAACCTGGAAGTCCTTTTCCCCATGAACCCATCTTCTAATACATTTCTCCCTGCGAGCGCTCGTATTTTCCCCTGTCAAACTGGAAGGTAGAAAAGTCTAAGTTCTTGTATTGGGATTCCATCTGCCCCTATCCGCACGTCTACTTGAAGGCCTAGTGGCGACGTCAGAGCCTTAGTTGTTAGGCTTTCTTTATGCAGATGGTGTTGGTTCAGGCATCACCTCCTAGATATAGAAGGCCTGAGAACAGAAGCTTTTACGTCTTCACTAGGTCCTCTAAGATGACGTCATCACAGTTTCTTGTTCATAAAGTAAAACTATTTAGAATTTCTGGTGGTTGATACAAATTTTACAAAATATTTTAAGTTGAAGATAAAAATTAAAATACCTTTATCATAAAAAATTATTTATTATGATCTATTTCTATATCATATTATATAATTAGCGATAGTTAAAATTTCCTGTTTGTCCTAAAATTAAATTTTCTATTTTAAATCATTAAAAAGCTTTATGCGGTAGTAAATTCACCACAAACTTTGAATAGTTTTACTTTGAAAATAAATGTGTGATGACGTCATTTTAGTGGACCTACTGATGACGTAAAAGTTTCTGTTCTCAGGCTTTCTACATCTAGGAGGTGGTGGTTCAGGTCCCATCGCGCGGCTGTCGACCTAACCGAGTTTTCCTTGGTTTTCACCGAAACTAGCGTAAATGCGGGTTAGGATGCCTTAGAAAGATCCCCACGTAGGGCACCTCGCCTTGTGTTGTCCTTCTGACGTGGATTTATAAGCGGAATCCGGTACAAGCACACAAATCCGAAATACATGTTGCACACAGAAATTCAGCGTAATAGGTACTAAACAGTCAAGTAGTGAACATTCTTCCTAGATGCATTTTTGTTAACAAAATAATTAACCCATTTATGCCTAGTGTCCTTTTTTTTGGGACGGCATTTTCGCTATTAGTCGAAAACGTTATTTATTTTTCCTAGCCTTTATTCTTGAGTATTGAGCCTCAACTCTACAAAATATTTTAACATGACCAAGTAAGATGTTGATACTTCGATTTTTATGCATAAGGATTTTTTAAAAGATCATCCCTTGTTCAAGAATTTGACATCAGAAATTTATCTATTATTTCTGTTATCAGTAAAAATCGAAGAAAGTCGCAAAAATATCCAGGCACAAATGGGTTAACGGTTAACAGATCTAAACTAGTAAATTTAGCTTACATTCGAAAATGCAAACGAGCCTGGAATATTGGTTTGAAAATTTTCCCACGGACTTCCATTGTATTTTTCGCACAGCTGTTTTTAACAAACAGCTGTTTCTAAAATTGTTTAACTGCGTTTTCTTTCAGAAGAATAGTATTTTAAAATGGAAACGTGAAGCTCTTTATCCCCATCTGGTTTGTTTAAGGGTTCTCGCCGCTTTCTAAGAATACCATCTATACCTCAGCCAGAAGATAAGGCGACCATATTTCTAAACAGTATTTTGGGGACAAATCAAGCATTATCCTCGAATCCAAGAAAAACTTGGGGACACTAGAAAATATTTTTGGGGATTTATTCGAGGACACAACATATTACCATGCATACCAATATAACCATACTTTAAATCTTAGCTGACTTTGATACTTAAAAATGAACTCTAATAGCTTTTTATATCGATTGTGTATTCTTATTTCTAATAAATTAATGGAATTATTTCATTCATTTATGAATATTTATTTGAACCAGTAATATGAAAGGAACATCATGTTGAAATATTGCAATTTAATCAAAATGCAACTTTTGGCATAGTATTTGTATTTTTCAGACATTGCTTTTTACATTGGCTAATTTTGTGATAATTTTTCATAAAATTTTGTACAACCTCTTTAAAAAGTATTCGAGTGCGAGAAAAATTTCGTACGTCAATTTCATATTTAAAGCATGATTTTTCATGAAAAGTGATTAATCATTAACAAAACTGAAATGGGAAATTTGGATCATAGTCAAATACTTTATTGAATGTCTGTACAGGCCACACACACAATGACAACAAACGTTTTCAGAGATCGAATTTCATTCTTTCTCTGAGTTGAAGGCACTTTTAGTTGTTTTATTTTTTTTATTTCTTCAGTTTTTTCTGAAAGAAATAAACTAAACGGAAACTTTCAGGGAAAACGTACAAATCTTTAAATTTGGGGACTTTTCGCGTCCCCAAGAAGTCAAAGCATTTTTGGGGACAAAATGAAAAAAAGATCTATTTTTGGGGACTGTCCTCGAATTTCGAGGACGTATGGTCACCATAACCCATTTATGCCTAGCGTCCCTTTTTTGGGACGGCATTTTCGCTATTAGTCGAAAACGTTATTTATTTTTCCTAGCCTTTATTCATGAGTATTGAGCCTCAACATTCCAAAATATTTTAACATGACCAAGTAGGATGTTGATATTTAGATTTTTATGCATAATGATTTTATAAGAAATCATCCCTTGTTCAAGAAATTGGCATCAGAAATTTATCTATTATTTCTGTTATCAGTAAAAATCGAAGAAAGTCGCAAAAATATCCAGGCACAAATGGGTTAAGGATAACTCTGTTGACATTCTCGCACATGCGCTTCTGAAATAAAGCGTCAATGTTAAAGTAGAAAGAAAAAAAAATCTGAGAAAATTGCCAATTACATGCTTTATTGTTGGTGAATATACAAGGCACTGTCAGTTTAAATTGGCTATCGTATAAATTAGGTCTGTTGTATTAAATTGGGGTTATTTTATGTAAAATTGTGTCTTTACGTAAATTGAAACAAAGGAATTTTAAACAAGATTTTAATTATAAAAAAGCAGTGCCTAAATTTCTTACATTTTAAAGCGCGGCTTTTATTGATAACTGTTTATTTTATTTTATTTTTATTTATGTATTTATTTATCATTGCAAGAAAGATATGGGGAAAGGGGAAAGTTGCATCCCACACTCCTCAGTAGGCGAATTTCGAAATGTTTGAGATTGATTTATGAATATTCGTGTGAGTTACATTTTATAGCAAGAATTTTATGGATATTTCATTCTTAATGAAATGAATGAGAGGAATGTGTGCAAAGATCCCTTTCCTCTATAAATTATGAATTTTGGAAAGCACTCTCTTATCGAGCTCCTGCCTAACGAACCTCGCATAAATGCCAAATTCCGTTTCATTAGCTTTAGTATTTTTGACTAGGTGAAATACGTACATTCTGACAAACAACATTATTTCTTGGTCCCTTCTAATACATCACATCAAAATTTGTTCCTCACATACTATAACTTTTGTCAACTTTACAGTAAAATAGCGTTAAAGATTATCCCCGTTTAAACAAAAATGTCTGAGTACTTTTCTTATCGTGACGTCACAAATAGAGCTTAATTTTTAGTGCAAGAAAAGCAGGATTCCTAATTTATTGCATTGTAATTTACAGCAATAATTACCTAATTTATTATGGAATCAAGTAAATTTTTGTCTTATTCAAAAAAAAAAAAAAAAAAAAAAAAAAAAAAAAAAGAAAGAAAGAAAGAAAGAAAGAAAGAAGAAAATCTAACTAAAGAGAAAAAGTGAGATGTGTTTATTCGATGAAAATTTTAAATTAAACGAAATAGTAAATAACAATAAAATGAATTTAAAAATTACAATGTATGTTCTCTAAACATAATCTATATAATTTCTACGTAAATCACCAGATGATTTATAAATGCGTGTTCAAAATTGTTTTATTTTTTTCTTTTACGATGGCGTAGTTATCGTCCTTTAAATAGACATGCTCGGGTTGGCTTCTGTTCTGTTCTTAAGCGCAGTGCTTCCGCAATACCTCCTAGACATAAGAAAACTAGAAACTGAATTTCACGACTCAGGCTTATTCACATATAATACAACTTTTTAAAATTTCTACGGTTTGCTACAAATATCTTTTGTCAAATATAAAAGTTAAAATACCTTTTTGATAGATACTAAATAATTCATTATCATCATATTCCTTATCATATCTTTAAAATACTGTTGTGAGTGAGTAATTTTTCCAGAAATTATAAATAGTTTTACTTTATGAAAGTTAAAGTGTGATGACGTCATTTTTTAAGGCCTACTGATGACGTAAAAGCTTGGTGACGTAGCAGTTGTTAGGCTCTCTATATCTAGGAGGTGTTGGCGCAATGCGCCCAGGAACTGTGGACAATCATACAAAAAGCTAAGCAAACTAGTTGAGCTAAGTCTGAGAATTGTTTCCGTTAGGAACATCTGAGAAATTGTTTATACAGAAGAGGTTGCGTGTTTACAGCCCTCTAATAATTAAACGCTGCATTAGATCACAAGTCAAGAGAATATTGGATTAATGTGGTTGTTTTCGTTTTTGTAATTGTTATCATTTCTGTAAAAGGTATAGAATGATAGATTTTTTTTTAGTCTGAATGACACAGTGTGTGACAGCCCGCTGCTATATTCTATTCAACTGTACTTTACAAAACTCTAACCATAACTTAAGTAAGTGGTAAACCGTTCATGTATAAAAAGCCATGGAACTGTTTAAATGTGACTTTACATTTGAAAAAAGCGTGAAAAGTTCATAGATAATAATTCCGCAGAAAGTCTCCGTCGTATTTGAGTTTTTATACAGATATTTCTGATATCCGAGATGAACAATGTGTGACAACTTCTAAACTGTTATTTCGAAATCAATTCATGAACTGCACCGCCATAGTACCTATCTTTTTACCGCAAGTTTCCTTGTGTTTCCAGGAGCCCTACCACGATAGTCTCGGGAAATAATCGGTAGCGGATAGTTCCCGCTATCGGATAATGAAATCATCGGATAAATAGCCGCGACCCCCAGTTTTGCCCTACCACCATGGTCACGTCTAAAGGAAGCGAGAATTTTTTCGACTGTTCCGGGAGTATCGTAATCGACAGAAATCAACCAATCAAAGTAGAGCATTCTTTCCGATATCCGATCCACGTGAGCGCGTGAAATGCATGTTAAAAAAATACACCAAAACAATTATACTTTGAAACCAATTTCTGAACAATATACAGCCCAAATATGGAATTGAAAAAACACTCAAAATACTGGTGTTAAACGATAAAGTAATTAAAAAACTTTGTAAAAAACACACATAAGAAGTAAAAGGAACTTCTTATGTGTGTTTTTTACAAAGTTTTTTAATTACTTTACCAAATATGGAATATTAATTACATACAATTTGACAGACAAAATTTTAGGATGTTACACCTTGAAACACAGATGCTGTTATTTGTAACTATTTAAAAAAGAAAGATTATATAAAAGAAGGTTTGCTAGCTCAGTGATAGTATAAAAATTATTCATCCTTAAGTATCTTCTATGGAGACATTAATTTGTTAAAGATGATATAACATTTTTTTCTTTTTCATGGCATATAAAATGAACTGTGTAATAATAATAAGTGTTGCTTTGAATTAGTAATTTAAGCATATTTTCCTTAACAGTGCATGTTTAATAAATGGAAACTAAGTGAATAACCATGCATTTAAAAAGTGATAATAAAAAATTTAACTTCATCATTTCAAAATTTTATTTCTGTGTTGAGGGCTGTCTTTCTTGTTGTTTTAGCCTCGAGAAAAGGCTTAAGTTCTTCAATCAGCCGAAGTGCGGATTGTTTGTTTAAGCGGAAATTTCTAATGAAATCTTCCTCGCTTAAATCAAATGATTTACATCTAGGAATCGAAATTCGATTCCTAGGAACCCTTCTTGCATCGTCTTGTTGTGCAAGCGCTAAAACCAATAATCGTGACATTTTTTTAAAAGTTAAAACGATCAAACAAAACAAAAATACCACGAGATGCAATCCGAGATGAAGATAGTCGATAGCGGGAAACGGTTCTCACACTTGTTGATGGTGTCGTAAAACAACAGCGGATTTCTCGACAGTATTTACGGTATCGTAAACATTACGACATTATCGTGGTGGCACTTTTAAGTGCTCTGTCGAAATGTGACGTCATATGTGCGAGAAGGTTGATTTATCCACTACCGATTATTTCCCGAGACTATCGTGGTAGGGCTCCAGACCTGAATGAATTACAGTAATCCAAATCGGAAGCTATTACAGCGTCTCGTATTGTTTATCATTGCGATCTCAACAGAACCAATCCAACCTTCTCAATGTCGTCAACGACCTTGGAAGGATGAAAACAATTGACTATTTTACTTGCGGATACAAAAAGAAAAAAGAAGATTTCCTACTTTGTAAATAACGTGCATGAATTTCTCTGGCAGGCTAGATAAGATGTCGCATTGCATGGATACATCAAAAATTCATAAAGCTATTTAATGGCTGTTTTTTAATTGGATAAAATCTTTGTAATGAGAATTTATAATGTTAGCTAGACTCCTTCGCACGGAGAGACACATTTATTTGGCGCAAAACTCTTGAGAAGATATTTTTATGTTATTTGTCAATGAATTACATTCATGCACTTGTGTTACGCATTATAACTTATTATAGAGACGTATTACACATGGCACCCAAATAATACAGATCGCTTTTAGAACGAAACTTTCCGTCGTATGGTAAAATCAATTCTTTGATCGATCAATCTACCAAGTAACGTTTTGAAAAGAAACGCGTAAAAAATATACTGTTCACAAAAATTACTTTTATAAAACTTAAACTAAAATAGATAACTTCTTATTCAATTTTTAGTATGTACTAGAAGCTAGAAGTCAAAGCCCGCTGTGGTGGCATTTACAACGGGCGCTTGAAAAAACATTTGATGAAAATAAGTCTACATTCAATCTACTTATATAATACGCTAAAGTATGCAGTACCAAAATCAACGATATTTCCACGCTGCGAACGGCAACAGCTAGATGTAAACATTAGCGTAATAACAATAACGCATATGTAAAAATCCAAATATTCAGCTGATTGACGTCAAATGCAGCAAGCATATGTCACGCTGTAGCTGGATTAAAAAATAACAATAACGGATGCACAAAAATGCAAGATCTTTCGGACTTTTTTACAGCTTTAAAGTATCGATTTTATAATACTTGGGGCATTCATCGCCCATCCAAAAAATGTCACCATCCATTGGGCTAAAGCACATTTGAGGCATTTGCTGTTTCAACATCGGCTTTTATGATGACACCCAAAATGTATAGCAACCCTAACCTTAATAAATGTAATGACAAAATACTGTTAAAACAAGGAAATATGATTTTCGTTGTAATGAGTCTAGAAATTTAGTCTTGGCGGTTAATATATTTAATTTTCATTCACCTAAAATTAATAAGTTCATATTCAATTTTTATTATATACCCAAACCGAATTTCATGCACTTCTGGAAACGCGCGGAAAATTATCGCAGTCGAAAGATTTCATTTTGTGTACACAGCCATAATTATATCCATGCTCACAATTTATATGTGTGAGAAAAATCAATAAACTGTGTAATCTGGAAAAACTATTTTAAACGAATTGAAATCCCATTTGTATGACGTCATTTTCGCTTGAAATAGGTAATTTTGTCACGCAAAATGATTCACTTTTTTGACTCTCGAAAATAAAATGGTGCTGAAAATAGCGAAAAATCCCTTAAAAATTAGAGAACGGGTGGATTTTCATAATTTTAAAGTAGCGCAGATTGTTTTCTATATTTTTCTAAATAATTATGAAAATTTTCACGCGGATCGTACAAACGGTGTAGATGTTATTAGGCTTTTTGTGTTAACTTTGTAATCTTTTTGCAGTAATGACGGAAAAAGATTTATCTTGAAGTCAGGGATCAGCGTAACTATATGGTAGAATATTACGCTTTAAAGGATAACTTCTCATAGAGCTCAATGTATTGGGAATATTTTGAGTGCTCCTGCAGGAAAGCTGTAAATGCTACATAGACTATTTTCAATAGGGTATATGGTACAGTAGATAAGAAAAACATATGCAAATTCCGTTGAAATCGATGCTTATTTAGTGCACAAACGGACAGACAGGCAAACCGAAATCATAAACACTTTTTAACCTTGTTGGAAAGTGTTAAATCAGGATGCTTGAGCTCGGGAAATAGAAAAACACAGTGCAAAACATAAATTTTATGTTGCCACTAGAACTTACTAGCGAGTAGTCACAAATACGTGGCTGAAAATCAAGCGGAAGAATTCATTATTCCAGTCTGCAACTTGATGAAGGAGTATTTAAAATATTATTTTTTACAAAAAGTGGTTGACTATATTCCGGAATAGTTGGCAGCTGTGATAGTATGTATGTGCTACAAAATTATTTTCCTGAACATCTAGGTTTTATCGTAATATGTAAATAAACCGATAATATTTATTTGACGATTCAAATATTCAGTTTCTGTTAAAAAATGAAAATTTAACCAAAAAAAAAAAACCTTCAGTATGAATATTTAAAGATCTCTTCTGATCATCACAATACTTGTAATTCATTAGCGAAGCCCATACAGACCTCTTAAATTTCCTGCTATTGAACAGATTTCTACACGTACGTCCATTCCGGTACGTTCCGCTCCGAGAATCACGACAAACCTTGGAAATTCCTAATTCTCAATGGTTCGATGATTTTGTCGCTGCCGTTTCAAAGTGAAATGTTACTAGTAGATTGTAAAAAAAGATTTTTATTCTGGAGTGATATAGAAATTGCGATTATTGCTAACGTGACAATTTATTTTTTCCTTCAAAACGGGACATCTACTGTTTTTAAGGTAATAGTGTAGGGAGACTGAATTTACAGGTCTGGTATCTTTTAGTTGTTAAGAAAACGAGCAAAAAATGTGTTAATGTTAATATCAAAGAAAATGAAAAAAACTTTGCTAAAACAAACATCTACTATACAAAATAGTGCAAGACGTACGTTTGGGGTGGTACAAGGGGTAGGCCCTTCTTCGACTTCAAAAACACCATCCGATACAAGTCAGGAAGGTAGGAAAGTGAGAAATAAAAACAAAAGGACATACAGAAAATAGGAAGTTGTCTTTCGGAAGGAAAAAGTTCGTACGAAACCAGAGTGAAAAGGGAAAATAAAGTGGAGATCGGGGAGGGGGAGGAATAAGCAAAAGAGGAACGTGACTTTAAGAAAAAGAAATAAATTGAAATAGTTGACTAAAAAGAATATTAAAAGAACAAACACAAAGACAATGCATCCCCCCTCCAGCGTTTTCTTTGCGTCTCGAGAGGGGAGGGAGGGAGGTCAGTTTATTTTTTTTCCAGACATTGCCGTTGGATGATTTTAGATTTTTATCGGCCTTTATTGAAATCGTTACCGTGAGCTGTTCTCTTTCTGAAAATAGGACATTGCAGGGGACATTACAGTGTCCCAATGCTGTACTAGGGGACAACGGGACAAGCCACCTAAAAACGGGACGTATGGTCACCTTAATTATTGCTCAAAAACCGTTTTGTTTATTAGAAGAGAACTGCATTAGATTTTAAGCGTGAATTCATTTCAAAGATGTTGTTTAACCTGTCTAGAAAATATCGAAATGCATTTTTAAATTCGTCATCTTAGCCAGTTATTTGTATTGGTTGCAGTGGACTTTATAATGCGACGTAATAATAAAGAATTTGATATCAAATAAAAAAAAAAATTAGAAGCCTGAAATTTGTGTTTATGTACGTCATTAAATTTACTATTGAGATGATTGATATAGCTTCAGCTTCCTCAACGTCTTCGTATTTATTGAGGTCGTTTTCCTCCACGTTAGACAAAACTAATTTTTGATAATGTGAATAAGGCGTTTGTCGTACAACGTAACCTGTAATATATTTAATAGTTATACTGTCAACAAAAAGAGGTTGACTATATTTCGAAAAGGTTCTAAACTACTGTAAGAAATGCAACCGAAATATGGGTATTTAATTGTAATCCTTGCAATAAACAATCTGTAGATCACATTAGAAATTTAAATTTTGCTTCATGTTACAATTCACGATTAAATAAGAAAGTGAACTGGACTACCTGAAAAAGGCCGGGTAGAATATTTGCTTTTTTGATGGCAATTATTAAAATTGGGAATTTTATTTACCGACTTAAATACATAGATAACAACGAACGTCTTAAATGTGCAATTTATAAATCGTGAATGCAGAGGCTGCTTGTGCATAGGGACTGTGGAACTGCAACATCCCCTAAACGAATCGTTATCGATAATAAAAATACATTTTTTTTTTCTTTCATCCTTTCTTAATATACTCAGTCATTAAGATTGAAAACAGTAGCTTTCACATAGCAATAACAAAAATCTCCTCCAAAATACTTTTTTATAAAAAAAAAAAAAAAACATAATAAAAATCTAGAAGTGGAACTGTCTGCTGTACTGCGCCCGCAAGATTACGTTTGATTACGCTGCGCGTGCGCGAAGTCCGAGGGAATTTGCTTTGAAATAGGTGGAAATAGCGGTGAGAGGCACGAGAATTTAGAATTCGATCAAATACAGTAATCTAAATTTTTCGCTAACTTCCCAATCGCTAAATAAACAGAAATATTTCATACTAATTTATCCCTTAGCGAACTCTCACGAATCAATTATGAAAAGTTTTAATTTTAGGTTTTAATTTTTTTAATTTACGCTTTTAACTATTTACTAAAATTAGATCAAGACCAGGAAGACGAGTGACTGTTTACATTACCCTTTTCACATTCTTTTTTAGCAGTTATGTATATTATTCTGAATATCATAACTATAATTTTCATATTTCTGTAAGTTATTGTATTAATTATAAAGTAGAATTAATTACTACTAGCAAAGTTAAACTTCACAGTACTTAAAGTCTTACTTTTCCCTTTTTTTCTCTGTTGAAATGAATTCTTATCTGAATGAAATGCCAATCCCTCGGGATTGCATTCCCTTCTAGGGCGTAGTTAAAACAGTTTGGTGCTGAGACCTGGCGTTTCTCTGCTCTTTTATGCTCACGATAAGCGTAAACATTTCACGTTTGAAACTGTTCATATTTAAAATTGTCCTTTTTCTAAATGTGAAAATTGCATTAAAACGAATGGAAAATATCCTCTTAAAGAGTGCAAGCTGAAGTAAAGGAGCCTTCAGCCAACGCAACGCCTCCTACATATAGAGAGCCTTACAACTCTTACGTCACCAACCTTTGACGTCATCATTTGGCCTACATTTAAAAGTTTTATATTCATAAAATAAAACTATTAAAAACTTCTGGTAAATACTACAAATATTAGAAAATATCTTATATTAAGCATTAAAATTGAAATATCTTTCTTATACAAAATTACTCAGTATGACCTATTTCCTTATAATATTATCTCATTATCTATGGTTAAAAACTGCCATTTGTCGTAAAATTATATTTTTTATCTCATATTATTAAAATATTGCCAATCATGGGTAAATTCACCAATAATTTTTAATAGCTTTATTTTGACAAAGTCAAATTTTTAAATGAAGGCTAAATGATGACGTCAAAGCTTGGTGACGCAACAGTTGTAAGGCTTTCTATATCTAGGAGGTGCTGGCCAACGCCTTCTAGATATAGAGAGCATTACAACTCCTACGTCCTCAAGCTTTGACATCATCACTAAGCCTATGAAGATGGGGTCATCACTTTTTTTAATTTCAAAAAGTAAACCTATTTAAAATTTCTGGTGAGTTCTACAAATATTAGAAAATAAATTAAACATTAAAATAAAATACCTTCCTCACATGAGGTTATGCATTATGATATATTTCCTTATCATATAATGTAATTAGTCATGGTTAAAAACTGCCATTTGTCGTAAATTTATATTTTTATTTTAAATTATTAAAATAGTACTATCAAAGGGTAATTCACCAGAAATTTTTAACAATTTTATTTTGTGAAATAAACTTGTATAATTGCTGTCACAGAGGTGCCATGTCTACGGCTTTTGCCAGCAGATTTCTCACCACAATTTTTAGACAATTTTATTTTACATTAAATATTTGGACTTATATTAAGTATAAATCTGCAACTAAAAATAAGTGGTGGGAAATCTCCCGAAAAAAGCCGGAGTCTTGGGAGCTCTGCTTTCATGTTGACGTCCAAGTTGGGTGACAAAAAAATTGCAAGGCTTTCTGTATCTAGGTGGCATTGCCTCAGCTACCTTAGTAGGCGTCAGGCCTTGAGAAATAGAGATTTCAGTTTTATCACGTTTTCATTCAGTGTAAAGATTTAACGTATCGTCTTCATTCCTCCCTTTTGCAGATAGCTCTAGTATGCTTTGCCTTGATAACAACCACAAAATAACAATGCGGTGTGATTGTTTAACTGTTTTGAAGAAATGGGTCTGTTTGAAAAAATACTCATACTATTTCATGTTTACGAAAAAAATTATACAGTCATTTCTATAAAATATTAGCTTCAAATGTTGTAAAATAATAACCGATTTATTCAACATCACTTTTCGTTTTTGATTAGTACAGTTGTCGCTGTTGTGGGATAAAGGCCAAATATCTGCACGAGAGATCTGGGGGTGGGGTGCCATCCGTGGGGGGTCTTTCGAATGGGTCCTAACCCGTATTTACGCTAAGTTTCGGAGGAAATTACGGAAAACTCCGAACGGTTAGGTCGGCGGACGCGACCTGATTTCGAAGCAGGCACCTTCCGTCTTCCAGTTCAATGCACTATGCACCATGCCACTGGTCTGATTAGTACAGATATAGTCTGTCAACAGCAGTTATATTCGATAAAAATCTAGAAGGTTAGAATTAATAGGGAGACGCCACAAGTAAAAAATTTTGAATTTATCGGCTGGCAAAGACACTTGGTAGGATCAAGTAAAATCAGGCACACAGTTGGTAAATAGTTTTGGCAGCAAGTCAAAGCACAAAGGTATAATGGGTATACAGTTTAGCTCCTTCCGCAGCTTTAGCGCTATACACGGTCAAAGCCTCTTACGGTGTTATCCGTTACTGTAAACTAATACTCCTTCATAAAAATAAACGTTAGCTGTAAATTCAAACGTTTAGGAAATGAAGAATTCCTTTTCAAGGGAAGAAAGAAAAAGGTGTATTAAAATAAAGAAACAAAGGAAGAAAGAAAAATAAAATGGTGTGACCTTGGCCCTGTGAATGTGCTGGTTCTGGTACTCGGAGTCGAACTCGGGCTCGGAGAAGTAGCTGAGCTCCTGTTCCCATGTGCTGTAGACTTCGCCGTTTGACTCCTGCTCGTAAATGCGCAGCACAGACCGGTCTCGAATGTCCCTGCAAAAGAAACAATGCAGAATGCTTTAGATTTTGCTACATTTTGTACGATATTAAAAGACTTGCCTTGCTCCTTGCTTTTTAAACAATACACTATAATGTGTTATAACAAGGAGAAAATAATGAGCTTTGAAAGAAATTTTTGACTTATAAGATGTTTCAACATAAATACCGTCAGAGCCTTATTATCTCATGGGCAAATCGGGACTTTGCCCAAGGCCCCTTGTTCGAAAGGGCCCTCAATTTCTAATGTTACTCTGAAATATTCTTTTTTAGTCAAAATTTTATGAAAAAGAAAACAAATTTCATAGATGGGAGCCCCGAAGTTCATCAAGGCCCGGGGCCCCTAGTGGTCATAATCGGGCCCTGAATACCGTAGGTGTCAGTCCCATATTAATTTGGTAAAGTTCTGATGATATGATCAATGTCAAAATAATAAAACTTTTCAATTCTTGTGAGCTCGTAAATGATATTCGGACAATTCTTCTATGGTATCGGGAGATGCAATATGCTAGGAAGTAATTGTGGCGAAGAACATAACATAACATAACATCATCGCTGCCACTTTCCCGATTTCTTCGGGAGATTTCCCACCACAATTTTTAAATAGCTTCATTTTACATTTAATTTTTGGCGTTTCAATATGTATGATTTGGTAGTTAAAAATTAGTGGTGAGGAACCTCCCGAAGAAATCAGGACGGTTGGCAGCTATGCATAACATAGAACACATTTTGGAGCTCTTGAGGCGAAGCCTCTTAACTCCGGTAGGCAGTAAGTGTAAATCAGAATTGTCAACTCATAGAAATTTTCACAGTTAGATTACAGGTAAGTACAGTTATAAAAAAGGGAAAGCATTAAATAAGGGTAGGAGTGAGAAGAAAAAAAAAGAAAAGAAGGGAAAGGAAGCATCCTAGCTTCCTGACAGCGCCACGGACGTGCGCATTGGCGAAATAAATAAGAACGGCTTTAATTTAGCACGTAAAAAGATTATCAATAATGAATTGCATCAGGAAGATGAGTAATAGCAGGGGTCTTTTGTGATACATTCTACTGTCGTAGTCGGGTAGATTAAAGAGTAATTCTTTGGGAATCGTATAAATATATTTGAAGAGATTATCGGATTTTCTCTTAATAATTTTGTCGTATAGGCACCACTCCAAGATCGGATTGAATAAGTGTATTTTTAAAATACCAAGGAACTCTGCAGATAGAACGAAGAGATTTGTTTTGCATGGTTTACAGTTTTTATAGGTTCGACCTCACCATGCAGCCCCAAACAGATGAGGCGTAAAGAAGAATTGGTCGAAGAATTGTTTTATAAAGTAATATCTTGTTTCCCATTGACATTTCTTTAGCATATAGAAGATGGTTGGGATCAGCTTTAGCCTTGTGGAATTTGCGAACGCTGTGTTTAATAAGAGATCTCCAATTAAGGGTTTTATCCAGAATTATTCCAAGGTATTTAATTTCACTATTTAAATGAACTGGTCGATCAAATATCAGCAGCGGTGGGGAAGGTATGAGAAGCTGAGTGAGAAGAAGACGGCTTTATAGTTTTGTAATTATTTACTTTGATACTCCACTTGTTGAAACAAGTTTCAAGTGCTTGTACATGATCGGAGAAGTACTTGTACATAAATCTGAAGTTCTTGTTCTTGGCAAACACACAAATATCGTCAGCGTATAGAGCTAAGGTAATTTTGAATGTTTTAGGTATAACGTTAATGAAGGTGTTAAATAAAACGGGTCCCAGTTTAAACCCTTGAGAGACACCGGTGTTTATTCTACGTTTAGTGGAGTAGTAATTTGAGTAACGGACAGAAAATGACCTATTATCAAAGTATGATTGAAGAAATTTTATGTACGCGGTAGGGAAATTAATATTATTTAATTCGTAGATTTAATCAGAGGTCCACGCAGAGTCAAATGCACGGCTAATATCAATAACTAGGGCTGTTCTTCGTTGTGCAAAACCTCACTGATGTACTCAGCAACTTTAAGAAATTGATGCTGAAGCATTCTCACGCATCAAAACATTTAAGTGATTTGAGATATATATAATGTGTTAAGGAAATGAATCATAATTAAACTGTTTGTATCAGAAGGGTGTGTATGTGTATTTAAATTATCATGTTTAAGATTTTAGTAAATACTTGTAGTAACTACCAGAAATTTTTAAAAGCTTTACTTGATATACAAGAAACGACATGTTACTTTGTTGAATGATATTTATGATGTGGTTAAACATTACAATTATCTTAGATGTGTGACTAACGTTAAAATTTTTTTAATTTAAAGTAAATCAATTAGAAATTTCTGGTAAATTTGTTTCATGTATAGGACAATTTTCTGAATTTGAGATTAAAAAAATTTATTTTATGACAAATGGCAGTTTTTAATCATGACTGATTAAGTAATATGATAAGAAAATAAATAATAATGAATCATTTTGTATAATAAAGATATTTTAATTTTAATCTTTAAAATATTTTCTAATATTTGCAGCATTAACGAGAAATTCTGAGTAGTTTTGCTTTGTTAAAGTAAAACTGTTATGACGTCATTTCTGTAGGCCTAGTGATGATGTGAAAGCTTCTGTTGTTAGGCTTTCTACATGTAGGAGGTGCTGGTTATACTCTCTGGCAGAGTGAACGTCACAGGATGTAAGTATTTATTTTTCAAACGGCGAGCCTTTACAATGCCTTAGAGGCATTGGCCACAGCTAAGGCCGGTGTTGTTGGTCACTTCATTATGGGGGCACCTAGTAGGTGGACCAACGGTGGCTATGAAGGGACGGACACAATGACTTGCACACCCAGTCGGGGATAGAACTTCGACCGCCGGGAGTTGAACCCGAAACCATAGTACGGTGCTTTATCCACCATACAAGCTGGTCGGCAGATGTAAGTATAAAAAACAGATATTTTTCAAACGATTTTTAATAGGTATTTAGACGTTTAACTCTTAAAATTTGGTTCGTAGAAGCCGGGAAAAGACTAACAACCAGGGTTGACAAATCGGCTGCTTTTAAAGGTCAAACGAAAAATTTCAGATGTTTATTATTTTAATATTACATAATATACGTTGATAAATTTGGCCTCGAAAAAGCCAATCTCGAAACCGTTCTTTGACGCCTTACCTTTAATAATGCATTTTTCTAATATTAAAAAAAATTAGCATCCAAAAATTTAGAATTGGCCGCAAAAGATAATGCCAGCCTGGCAACTCTGCAAAGAACATTCACAAGAAATTCACCTTTAAAAGATAATTAGAACTCAGTGCTGATAACCTCGTCTGGGGATTTTTCCTTCAAAACTTTCACTTGCGGCATATCCCCCCCTCCTCATTTTAGAAATTCATACTGCTGTTCTCTATCATTAAGTATTATTAAAAGATAGAAATAAACAACACCATATGTAAAAAGAAGTAATAATCTTTCGGGTCGAAATAAAACAGCGGAGCACTTCTTCAGGTGAAAAATGCTTCGAATTTGACGGTTTTTAATACAAAGTAGATAAAAGTATGCTTAAATGGAACTTGTGACAGTTCTCCTCTCCACTAATCGCTTAAGCGTATGGTCATGTGTTAGATTTCCACTCATCCCCTGGATATTTTCGTCCTACAATTTCCTCTCTCCGTTCTAGTAAAAACTGTCACAATGCTGTCCACTTTATTTGATGAGAATTTAAAAGAGGGTTATGGAAGCCAACTAAACAAGTCCGAAAGTAAATTATTCAAATATGGGCAGTACTTTTAGCCGTAGCTAAGCTGATAACTATGGAGATCAAGTAAGTGAATAGAGTAAAAAAAGAACCACGATGCCAAAACGGAAAAAAAACTCAAAATACTGGTGTTAAACAATAAAGTAAATAAAAAACTTTGTAAAAAACACACACAAGATGTTATAGGTAAGAGGATACGTACGTTTCAGCCAAAAATTGTTTTGGCCTTCTTCAGTCCAAGCCCTTCGTCGCAAGCAACACAGGGAACTGACAAGTTCCTGTGTTTCCCAAAAAATTTCCCACAAAATGGAGTTAATAAGTTTTTTTCAAGGCGTTTTGGCGAACTGAACTGAAGTACGGTGTTAGTGGAGTGCCTTAGTAAAAATGCTTTAACTCCAGTATGTAGTATTATCCTGTGGTGATTAATCTTGAGGTAGTGGAAAGTAGTTATGGTCGGGGCAGTTCTAGTTATTTTAATAAGAGAAAACTGGATAATTATTTTTCGTAAAGGTGGGTAACTCTATCCTGTTTCATCAATACAATTAGTCACACGATTATATTTCAGTTCTTATTTTATTCAACTCTGCATGACCAGCTGTTCATAGGGATAAAAGTAAAGCTGTTGAGCTGAAACACCTGTCCTGACGTTTTCCCAAAAGGTTTTTCCATCATCAGGATGATGAATGATATGATGGAAATAAGTTTTCTGAAATAAACCAATGCACTGGGAATATCCTTGTGTTTTTTATAACTTAAATTTGCACATAAGAAAATTTCTTTCGTGAGATAGATTATTCTCATTAATATTTTACTTGAAAAGTTATTGACAACCCTCTTTTTCTTTTAAATAATGCACAACAAATGTCACAAATTAAGGTTATATTATTAAGCATATTTTAAATTTTCTTAAAATAAAACTAATTTTCGAAAACATAAGAATATTAAGAACACTAAAAATTTATACCCACAGGCAATGTTTAAAAAGAAGCATGCGCATTTACAAATAAACATTTTTCGGGATTCTCCGGCAACAGAGTTTTCCAATTTTTCTACTCCGCCGGAAATTACCAATACATACAAAATATTTCAACACTGCCAAAAGAGTATAATTTCAATTCTAAACAAAAGAAAATTTGTTTTTCTGAAACATTTAATTATTATTGACTACAAAAATATTTTATTTATCAAAATTTAACAAAACTAGTAGAATTTTCAAAACTGCAAACGCCACAATTAACTTCCAAGCTTAAAAATATGACGGACGTCTTTTGTTTCACCAGACATTAAATTCGAGGGTGGAGGGAGGGATTATCTAAACCATTTCATCTTTCACACATATTAACTGGCAGTTAACAAATATGATAAACGTTCAGTAACATTTAAACTAATACAGCTATTCAAAAAATTAACTAAGTAAATGTTTACTCTCACCAAACAGTACATTTTACGTTTTTTTTTTTCTTCCAAACTGGAGAAAATTGATTTTCAGAAGCTGCTATGTTGGACATGATTAGTAGCAACTTTACGAAAGTTAGTGTACTATGACACGAATAAGATCAACTATTCTCGATGACACCTGCTTTCAACTCCACCCCCCAACACTGCAAAACTTCATATTTACACTGAGTTTTTTTATGTTATGGCTCCATAGTACGGCAAATCAAATTTTTTAATAAAATAAACTAATTTTAATTTCTGGTTACTTAAATATTTAATTAACATGATGAATCTTTACTAAGAGGGTATTAATATTAATTATTTAGTAAACGTAATTTATACCACTTCAATCAATTAATGAGAGCCCTAGTCATGGATAATTAAAATTTACATTAGATAACGTTAATAATAATGCGATATACTTCCAAATACACGATATCACCAAGCCAGGATGCATTAAAAGCTAATTTGTGGCTCCAAATTCGATTTTTTCCGAACCAGTAGGAATTCTGCACAATTACCTGAGGTCTTCCAGCTCGTAGAACATGTCTTTGGCCGGGTCATGGATGTAGATGCGTATGTGGGGTGAGTCCAGGTACTCCATAGTCAGCTGTTTCGGGAAGGATCGGACGAAGAGGGCCTTCACCGTGTCCAAGGTGGTCACCTCGTTCGGCAGGAGGGCGCGCTTCGTCTCGCTGCGGTATTGGAGGAATACGAGACCTGGAAAACATCAGGGGGAGTTTTATATTAACATCAGAAGATTTCAACAAAGTTGATAAAGCTCTCAAAACATCACAGATTTGACTGTCAATAACCATCAAGAGATAATTATTAGGGAGATGCCACATGTGGTATAGTAGGTATATGGTGAAGCTCTCCCCCCCTTCCCCCCAGCTAAGATCTATGCTCCATCCCTATATGTAGCAAAAGTCGTTTGTGGTGTTCCCCGTCATTGTATACTCCTTATCTATAACAGATACCGCTGTATATGATAGAACGAAAAGCCCAGTTAATATGCGGCTGTGCGTCATTTGAATGATCTGTGTCCACGCATGCACAAGAAAAAAAATGTAAAATAGTTACAATACCATTTAGTGCCCGAGTATTTTTCTATTCTTTTACGGATAAGTATTATCCAATTAGTAAATTTTTAATTTAATAAACATTACTATACATAATTGCAACGTTACTTCCATAGGATCTGTATTAGGTAACACTTGTAAATAAGCAAAAGGAAAAGTGTTAAAAATTGTTGGCTAATACACTTAAATATATGGTATTTCCAATTTTTGTATACATTTTAATTAATTTATTTATTTAATTATTATTTACTTATTTCTTTTTTAGTGACGTTATGCATTTCCAACGTCAATTTATTCTTTCTTTTTGCTAAATTTTAATAATCAAATGAATGAATTAATAAAATGTAAACAGATGTCATTTATAAGTATATTGATGAAAAAGAATTTCTCTGGAAATTAATCGGACCTCAGTTATATCTTAATTAAGTCAACCCTCTTTTTTACTAATCCCACTTAACTTTTGAGAAAATAGGAAATAATAGTATACTTCCTAAAAGCTAAAAATTATACCTAAGGTCAGATTCTCATGTCTCAGCTGCGGTGATACCGGACCTGGAAAGGCAAAAACTGAATTTAATATTTGCTTAAGTAAACCAATATGCAAATTATCTTTTACAGCAAAGATAAACATATTAATCCACTTTTAATGCTAAGTCAATCAGCGGCGTAGTAGTTTACGTACACGAAAAGGTGCATCTAAGCGAATATTATTAACTGACGATAGCACATACGGATGCCCGCATGAATACATTAAATGTTTGCGACGAGAATTTTTAATATGCAGAGCAACTGAGATAGAAGCAAACTGAATAAATTACCTTACATATTTCACTGATTATTCTGGTGTCGTTTCCAATTAGCTTTCTTTTTTATTGGTTTACGCTGTCGCTTTGGTTTTTGAGATGTTATAAGATGGATTCTTTATACCAGGTTATAAATTTATAAATTAAATGATCTTAATTAAATGTTTTTATTTTTCTGATACTAAACAATGCAACTTTTTGGGTTCATGTCGCACTCATTTCTTTTAAAGCTCAAGAGAGTCTCTAAATGTTTGTTTTGAATTCAATTAAGAGCAACGTTGGTTCGACAGCTATGGCAATGAAACCCAGAATAGGGCCTGGACTACACTTCGTAATCATTGCTATCTAGAGAAGAATGTCTGGAGTACCTGTAAATCATTAAGTCGTAACTGTAGACCCTAACTGTTTTTAACAAGTAATACAAAGGATATAACTTTTAAAAAATAAAATGTACCCTAAATCAAGGACGTATTTAAGGTAATTGTTTCATAAAATTGTGTGTTATTCATTAACTAATTTTATGATGTTACAACTTTTATAACATTTTTATGATGGTTTATAAGTTTGGTGCGCTATTTTAAAAAGGCATCATTTCAATCGATGACACACTTTTAAAAGCACCCTGTAAGATCGAATCCCAGAAAGAATTTAAATGAAACTTCGTTGTCAATTAGACATCATGTCTACTGTCTATCCAGGGGTCGCGACAAAATTTTACACAAAATAGGGGGTCGCAAATGAAAATAGTTTGCGCACCACTGCTTTAGTATAATCTTAACAGATATCGTTATGTGCCTGTGAAAGCAGTAATATTTATGTTAATGTATGGCAATGCAAAGTAAGCAAGAGATATCGATATATTTGTCTGTAAAATATCATGAAAGACAAATTTCCTAAAAAAAATCTGTTTTCGTAAGTACTGTTTTGCCCGGTATACAATATTCAGCACCAATCTTCCGAGTCACGGCCAAAAACAAAACTGTTCAGAGACCATAACGATCCCTTCAAGATTAATCTGCAAGTCCTAAAATAATAAGACACGCTCGATGTAGGGCGCACGCTTTCTGCTAACGGGCTGTATTAATTCATGATTTGAAAAATTCATTGCAAACATAATGCGAAAATAGAAAAACACTTAACCCAGTAAAAAGTACCATAAACAAATCTGGTGATATATATGAAGGGTTCAAAAACCACAGTGGACCAAGTCCGTATCTTTTTAAAATGGCAATTGTTCATGTTGGAATAACCTGAAAACAAATTCTATTCGCCGCAATAGTGAATCAAGTGATAAATAAATTTTCTTTCCCAGAAATGGCATTTATTATTTATCAGTATGATTCCCCTATACTATAATGTGCAACTTCAAGCCTTCATTTCTTCAATTTCGTTAAGATGGACTCGGTTCACTATGGTTGCGACCCCCTACTTACATTTCTGTGGCTAAATTAGAACAGCAAGAAACTGAGAATTGCCAACTTTTGCAGAATATAACAAACCAGTTCTTGAAAATTGCAATTTCGACTTAGAGCATAGCAGTTCTGCAATGTAATGCGATTGCTCTTAAAACATATTATAAAATCATGCTTATGAAAATTTTATTAATATCTTGATGGTAGGAAAGTGTATCAAGTACTTCCCCTGAATTAGTTAAGCAAATTTTTAAATTTTTATTTTACAGCAGTGTTTAATAAGTCCAATGAAGAATTTAGCTCAAATTTTAACATTTTTTCTAGGTTATAACCAGAATACATTGAGAGATATCCTTCGAAAGGTGGAAAATCTGTCTAATATCACGTGCTTTCGTCTGTCCCTCAAGTGAAATAACATGGACGTATTCTATTGGAGGTATAGACAACCTCTGGAAAGCTGCGGACCATATAATTGGGATTTATATGCTTTTTATGTGGGGTTTTGACATGTTCCACGGGCCGCATCAAAAGCCGAAGTGGGCCACATCCGGTTACCTTTTTCCAAGTACTCTAGCCCCAGTCAACAGTGTCTGGCTGTAAGAAGTAAGTTGTTCCTTTCAAAAACAAAAAGCATAACACAACTTTTGAACTGTGTTGTTAAACACTCAAATTTAAAACTGCTTCTTCACAAACCGTACTTTACAGTACAGTTTTATTTCATGTCTCTAACAACTGTCCGAGGATCTCAAGTGCAAAAACTGGCTTTATAAATTTGCTGGAGCAGTGTCCGTGGAGGGAGGATTTGCAAAATGAGAATTGTTTAATATTTTTTTCCGGGTGTGCCGTAAATTTTATAGGTTAACCAGGTACAGACTGACGCATCGGATGGTCGGGTGAACGTCCTAAAGGCCGGTGTCTTGGAGGATCGAAATGGACCGGCGCTTTATGAGCTTTTCATTATTTAGGAATAAGTTGGGGGCTGGTCTAGTCAAATTGACTGGGTTGTTCCGCGGTCCAGTCCAGCCCTGAGGTTAACCATATATAAAACTTCTGATTATAGACTGAGAAGAGACATTTAAAATTTTTTGTGTCTCCAGAATGATTAGATTCATTATGTAGCTGTTAACAAACGTTGCAAGAGAACAGCTTAACAGCTCATTGTCAATGCAAAGTCAAGGTTCCGCCACTGGAATTGGAATCTTGGTGGAGGCTTCCCGCAGGCGCGTAGCCAGGAAAATTTTTCGGGGGGGATATGAACTTATATGAGTATAAATAGACGGAATTTCATCAGTAATCAGAAATTTCGGGGGGGGATATATCCCGATATCCCCCCCCCCCTGGCTCCCCGTCTCCGTCTTCAAACAAATAATATACTAGAGTAGAGCCTCATATACCATGGACATAGTTAGCCCTTCTGTGTCGTCAAAAAATAATGTACTAGACTGGAGAAGGTGCAAACGAATGTGGTTATCGTAGAATTTTCGTGTACCGTGGACATTAATCCGTTCCATCGCTGCAAAAGATAATGTGCTAAAGAAACTAATGTCCTTCCTGTAAAACTGGAATTTCGTGTACCATGGATATAATTCCCTTCTTCCCCGTTAAAATTAATTCACTAAAGCAACGAATGGTCTTGGAACGGAACTTGAATCTCGTGTGTACTAAGGTTATATAATTCCCTTCTTCACCAACAAGAATCAGTACACTGCAGCAACGAATGTCCTTGTAATGGAACTGAAATATCGTGTACCATGAAGGTAAATAAATTCCTTTACCACCATTAATAAATAATACACATAAGCATAAATGTTCTAACAATGGAACTGAAATCTCGTGTACCATGGCTATAATTCCCTTCTCCGTCAAAACTAATAAATCAACGAATTTTACTGCAATGGAACTGGAATAACGCGTATGCGAACACAATTTCTGCTATAAAAAAGGAACATACTAACGCATGCTTGCTCTCCCATGCAAAACTGTCTACAAATTTCAATGCGGTATATCACAAAATACAATCACCATTCTCACCGACGAGATGCCTCTCCGAGGGGTGCTGTGGGGCTTTTCCGCCTCTGGGCAGGGGCGGTGGAAAGGAAGCTATCCGAGGCGCCTTGGGGGTGCGAGTGGTTCTGAATCCGGTGGCCGATGTCTCAACCTCGGACATGATGCCCGGATCCTCATCGTAGCCCACCAGAGGGGGGGTCGTGTATAGGGGGTGGCGACCCGGAAGCACGCTCTGTAAGAAAAAAAGTACATTTATATATACTATGCAAGAACAGATAACTTAATGAAAAAAAAATTAATACTGAGGAATATTTTTGTTAGTTACAAATAGTGAATGTAGATGGCGCTACCTTGCGACCGTGTTATGTATGTTTTGTGAAAGTAATACTATTACCTCCCACTAGTAAAACTGCACTTTAAATTTGCCAAGCTTATTTTTTCAAGCTACTTTTTCTCCCTTAAATGTAGCATATTGTTTCCTATAATAACATTTTCCACCAGTTCCCAATTAATAAACCTTTTTTAACAAACATTTTGTAGTTTAATAATAGCGTGTTTCTAATCATGTAATCTACAATAGTATTTAATTATTCAAAGCTTTCCGAGTTTGTAATTACGACACTTTTGATATCAATGCTTTAATAGAATGTACCAGCAGACTATCATTTATAACGATATCTTGCGAAGCAAATGCTCTTAACTTGCCCAAATAGCGGTAAAGCACTTGTAGCCCTATTTAGCAAAATATTCCCTGGCAGAGCCATTCATTTTCTAACTTCACACGTCAATATGTTCCCTGTAGACGTTAAATAAACCCTAGTACAGCTGTCATCAAAAGAGACACATTAGTTCCTTACAAACCTATCGAAGCGGTAATCGTTTGCCGGCTGTTGCTGCACGCATCAGACGATGTCTGAGCGAAGCTATCGATATGACATCTTTTTTTTTATTTAATCATCGACTGCTTCGATCGAAAACAGCCGAAATTCAAACGGCATTTCTTACTCTCTGAAACTAGTAGACTAAGAAAAGACAAAGGAGAACAGGATAGGGTAACAGGAGAAAAACGTCATATTTTATATAAAAAACACATATATATATAGAAACACAAATACATAAAAAATCATACTCTGAAAGTACAGTAACGGTCGAATTGAAATAGATCGGTCATATGTACTCCGAAGGTAGAGTTTGCAGCTGAAATACCCTTGTGTACTTAAAAAAAACTGTTAACTTAAAGGGTAAATTCTTTCAGATGTCTCTAGGAGATTTAAAAAGAAATTGTTTTGGCTACTAGATTTAAAAAGAAATCAAGTTGGCTACTATAGTATGTTTTCGCAATGTAAAGTCAACTGAAACTGGATTTTAAGGACCAATATGGACACAGTTTAAATGCAGGTTGTGGTTATTGATTCGTGAAATAGATTTTAAAAAGAAGTAAAATCGATTTAGATGGTACGCGCATTTAAGATTTTTTTTTTTAAATATCACTTGGTACCTGTCAAAATTTGACTATGCTAAACTTTCTTTTAAAAATGATGAATTTATCCAAGGCAAAAATTTTTGTCTAATATGCTACCAAATTCCAGAAACGTAAAATGTAACACGGATCACGAAAGTTTTTTACTAGCTAAGTATCACCTACATAACACTAAGTCCAATTTTTGATGAGAAATCACTTTGTTTAGAAAAGAAAACCAGTATTTTTTAATTTTCAAATGTTATTTGAAACACCCGAATAATTCCTAGCACAATCCTGGCTTTAATTAAAATCAAAGTAAATGAAATCCTCCCTGGAAATGTGATGCAGTTATGTTCTTACAAAATGTTTTCAAAATATCGGTTAATTTTTTTTTTAATGCCGTTTTGCTAAAGTCCATGTTAGATTGTGTCATTAACCGTATTTACCAATACCCTTTCCTCATAATGTAGCTAAATATTATTATAGTTTCCAATCTCACTCCATATTAGAAAAATACTGAACCCTATAAGTTCCTATCATTATTTGAAGTGAGGCAAAAAGCTTTTTTAACAGCGTAGCTAAATGCTGATTTCTACAGCTCTCGATCTCGCCAGCTCGGTTATCTTGGCTAAAGGAGGCTCATAGAATGAAATGAGCAAATGAAAAGTAATTTCTTGTAAGAGAATTTTCAGTTATACGTCAAATAAATTGCAGGTAATCCCTCAAAAGTTAAAATATTTTGTTGACATATAGAACCTTCAAATCTTAAGAAAGTTTTTTTCTTTGTTGTTGTAAATCATAAGCAATAATAATTTAAAATAAAAAATTTTACGTACGACGATATCTTTTAAAATAACATTTCTCGAATAAAATAAAATTATAGTATTCCATTATCTTCAATTCTTTAAATTTATATATTCTTAGATGTCAATTCTTCCTATTAGGAATTCCAATAAGGAAGATTTTTCACCACAATTTTTAAACAGTTTCATTTTGAATTGAAAATTTACACTAATTACTACTTAGGGTGCCTTTCAAAAATTAGCTATAAAAAATCTTCAACTGAAGTCAGAAATGTTTACGGCTATGATTATTATAAGTGTGAGTGATGATCTGAGAAGGCATAATTAGGGTAAAATAACATATAAAAAACTGTAACATAACTCTAGAACACCTGTGCAAACACAACGTTTGTATTAAAATAATACTCTAGGTAAACACTGCACCATTTTAACCTGGAAGTCTCTGCATACATAAAGAGAGAAAATTCCAGTCAGCTGTGCCTGTTTCAAAACTAGTAAACGAGACCGTCAAAGCGGAATGTACATAACAGGTTGCTCATGGTCAAAGATCAAACTGAGATATTTTTTATCGTTGTTCAATTGTTCAGAGAACTGAAAACTTTTTTTTTCTATTTCATTATTTTTTGTGTTCTACGGCGAGGCCATTTTGCATCTCATTGCATAGCTGATATATTAACTGTTCATCTAGACGGCGTAAACGGATTGGCTTTAGTAACAATTCAATTTATCCTGCAAGGAATAATTTTTAATAATTCGGGATCTAGAAAGCAAAAAGGGTTTTCTCAGGTAATTACCTACAGGAAACCTTTTTTTTTCTCGCTATCCCCTCAAATTTAAATTGTATTAAACACTCATTTTTTTTTTCGAACTTAGGGAAAAGAATTCTAATCCTTATGTCAAACCACCAGAAAATTTCCGAATGCTCTTTACAAGCATACATTAACACACCTATTCAAGCGTCTGAAATGTAGCAGGAATATGACATCGATCATGAAACATCAATCTTTTAGAAAATCGATATTGGAAAATCGATGTTTCCAAACATCGATGTTCAGAAAAAAAAACACTATTTTTAATTTTAAAGAGTTATTTGACTTCATCTGTGTAGGTGCTATTTTCTAGTACAATATTTTAGGCAAACAAAGTTTTTCAGAAGAATGTTTTTTAAATAAACATTGAAGCAAAAAACAATGTTTTTTTAAATAAAAACATTCAGAAAAGTAGTAGTTTTATTGAAAAATATTTTCCTTAATCTTTTGACATTCGTCCTGTTCGATTCATATTTCAGCGAAATATTTTAAGCAAAAATAATCACCATTTGCGTTGTCCTTGGTAGCGCAATAAACTATTGCTCAATACAATATATACGAGTCAAGCAATTTTAACTACATACAATTATGACTACATACTATTTAAATTAACTTCTAGGTTATAAACTAGGTTATAACTTCTAGGTAATAAAACTTCTAGGTTATATCAAGCGTGTGAAAAATAAAATAATAATAAAAAAATAATAAGGATTGAGTTCTTTTGTTTTAACGTCTTTCGCCTCAGATAGAATTCTCTCTCTCTCTCCCTCCGTTCCGAGTGAAGCCAGCGCTCGAAAATTGATGAATTTGCCGAACGAGGAAAATAAACTTCGATAGAGTCTTCTGTTAATCGAGACGACCCGGCACATAGTTGGCAAAATTACTGACTTACATGGACAAAAATATTTTCCATGTAAAATACAATTTTTTGAAAAAAAAAAAAAAAAAAAAAACACCTTATCGTTAACAAATAAAAGTTTCTTTTTATCAGTTCACAAAACGACTTCAACCTAATTATTTTATTCACAAAATCAAAATTTCGGATCTGAGGAGGAGTTATCCGACTTTCTGGACACTCACTTGGTTACTTTCTTGCTGTTGGTCACTTTGGCTTTTTTGTCAATAGGCTTGTTCTATATGACATTATAGTGTTTTCTTGGTAGGCTAAAATAATCAACAGACTTGCTTCATGTGATATAAATGGGATGTTTATTAATAAACGCAGACTACGCCTATTAGAATGTTCAATTTACTGAGAGAATATGTCAGAGCAGATTTTTTTCAAGATAAAATATAAAAATAGTCTATGTGAAAAAAAAATCGATGTTAAACAAATCTTCGCATCTCAAATCCCATAACTTTAGGTCATGGAGCAAGCTTATTAGAACCTTAAATTTTCTGTTTTAAAAAACGTTAAATGCTGGATTCCTTTAAACATTATTCTTTTCAACATGCAAGAATCATCATTGATAAATTTCTGTATAAAAAGTTTTCTGTTTAACGGCGTATTATTGTAACCGCATCAGATATAACCGAACCGAAAAAGAGTTCTAAGGGGGTACTTGTATTTACAACAAGTGTTAACCCCCACACAGGCAATGGAAGCATTTTCATTTTTTCCTATAAAATTGCTATTTACAAAAACTGGTGGTATTCCGAACATGATGACAATTGTGCATAGCAGTCGACTATGTGAAAAAACATCGAACTCGATACATCGGTGTTAAACGTGGATGTCGCATAAAAATCGGCTTCAATCTATCGATGTTTCATAAACGTCGACATCGATGTCACATGACTAGTTGGAAACACATTGGTTAAAAAACTATTGTTTCAAACATCGTTGTTTAGAAGAAGGAAAAAAGTATATATAATAAAATATATTTGACTGCCCCTGTGTTTGCACTATTCTCTAGTATAATATTTTATGCAAACATACTTTACCGAAAAGCTTTTCAGTGCATAAGCAAAAATAAAAATAAATAAATAAAGGTTTATATATATTAAAAAAATAATAATATTATTATTTAATTACTTTTTGCGTTTTTATGTTTTCTTTGTTTTATGTTCTTTTGTTTGTTCTGTTTTCTTTTCTTTTTCCTTTTTGTGTGTGTTCTTTATTGCTTTTTTTATTATTTATTTATTTATTTATATTTTTTTTGTTTGTCCTTATTTTCTTTCCTTTGTATCCCTTCCCCACTCTCTTTTTCCCCCTCTGCTTGGTTTCTTTTTCCACCTTTTCTTGTTTCCTTGTGGCAACTTGCTTGATTGTTTATCTTTTTCAGTTCCCTCTGCTCTGTTTGACGGAAGGGTTTGTCTGAAGAAGACCGAACGAATTTTCGGTCGAAACGATCGTTACGCCTTGAAGTAACCTTTTATGTGTATTTTTTCACAAAGTTTTCATTTAATTCATTTTAACTATGTACTATTTAAACCAACGTTTAATTATTTCTTTTTGTTGTAAAAACATAATAGGAAAACATTCCAGGTTATATAAACGCACATGCAAAAATGAAAGATTTAAGTTCTTTCGTTTTGATGTATTTTTCTTCGACAGATTTTGCTCTCTCCCTCCGTTCAAAAAAGAAGCGCTCGAAAACTGGGGAGCTTGCGAATGAAGAAAAATAGAAAGTCTTGGATAGAGAACTCCTCTGGCAAAAGGACTGATTTACATGGGCAGAAACGTTTGTTAAGTAAAATACAATTTTTTGAACAAAAATTTACTGTTGACACTTAAACAATTTCATTTTTATCAGTTAAAACTGCGAACGACACAATTATCTTTTCTGCTTAAAAAGATGATAGAAGTCCACTCTTTTACCAGAAATTAAATTTGGCGGGGGAGGGGAGAAGTATCGAACTAAAACATTTCAATTTTTACACCTATTAATTGGAAGTTAACAAATAGTATATTAAATATCCAGTTACTTTGAAACTAATACTGCTATTCGATAAATTAACTAATAAATAAATGTACACCCGGTCACCAAACAGTATATTTTACCTTTATTTTTAAAAAAAATGATTTTCTAAAGCTGGTATATCGGGACATTATTTGAAGATATATAGCGGAAATTGTGCACTACAACACGAATAGGAACGACTATCCAAGATGACACTTGACTGCTTTCATCGCACCTCGCACCACTGCAATGCTTCAATTTAAGACAAAATTTTGAGGAGATACTACTTCAAATTAGTGATGTGTCATTCGAATGATTTCCATAATCGATTAATCGATTTCGATTATTGCCAATAATCGAGTAATCGAACAGTGAATATTCGGGATTTCACTATTCGAGTAGTATTAACGATTAATCGCGAGTACTCGTTTCACTCGATAGTATTCACTACTCGATATACTCGATTATTCGATATACTCGTTTCACTATTTGAGTAGTATTCACTACTCGTTTCACTCGGTTCACTCGATAGTATTCACTACTCGTTATACTCGATATACTCGATTTCTCGATATACTCGTTTCACTATTCGAGTAGTATTCACGATTAATCGCGAGTACTCGTGTTACCGATGCTATTCTAATGCTATGTGCTGAGAGATGGGTTTTAAGAATTAAGATTAGCTCCAATGAATTGATGATTGAACTTTTTTGAATTTAATGGCTTTAAATGATCGTGCAGTAGCAGATGCAGGATGCAATAATAGATTTGTTCTTTTTCCTTTGAGTTCGCGGATTTGGATTTTGGATATTGATTTTTGTGTTAAAATAGAATATATAGAGATGAGACGGGCTCAGCCCGAGCCCGAGCCCAGGCTTTGTAATTCATGAATGATTTCGGGCTCGGGATCGTGAAAAATTCCTCCTTTGTTGAACATACTCCT
Organism: Cheiracanthium punctorium; assembly: GCA_038373885.1. Taxonomy (NCBI): domain Eukaryota; kingdom Metazoa; phylum Arthropoda; class Arachnida; order Araneae; family Cheiracanthiidae; genus Cheiracanthium; species Cheiracanthium punctorium. The sequence continues at coordinate 516,631 of JAWZYV010009733.1, forward strand.
TGAAACAGATTTTAAAAAGTGATTCATGTGGAAAATAAACGTACTTATTTACTTATTTAAAAAAAACAATACGGGCGCCTAGAAGGTGCGTGAAACTCTTCGGGTATTTCAAAACAACGGATTATATTGCTTAGCTAGTCATGAGATCGGACATCATTTGATAAACTGATAAATATGGATATACAGAATTAGAGAGTACATTAAAAGTTTGCAACTAGGGTCGCGTTCGATACCGGTAGCACCGGTGCATAACCAGCCGGTGAATTATCGAACGGTCCCTAAATTTGTCTAATTTGCACAAACGGCAAAATTTATGGGATTCTATCAATGAATTGAATTGAATTTATCTTTAGCTGAACTTTCGGGTTCGGGCTCCGACTTAAATAATATTGCTCGGGCTTGGGCGGGCTCGGATTAAAAGTCCTCTGCTTCGGGCAGGCTCAGGCTTCAAAATATGAACCCGAACTCATCTCTAATACATATATCCAAGTTGCAATCATCTTTGAGTCTTAATGGTGTCTGGATACTTACTTTACACGTGACTATCGCTTATAGACAACTACTTTTGCTGTTTAGTTTTAAATAGTACGCTTCTCATATACGCATGTTTCTGTTATTGATACTGGATCGCGGTGTGGTGTTACTTTCTCTCACTCCCACATACTATCCGTGAATAGTTGGGTTGTTAATTGCTGTTTTTTTTTTTACTTTCTTGCTTTCTTTTTTATTTTTTTCGTCGTCATTCGTTGATGAAGGCTGGGCCAAAAATTGATAAATACCGACATATTGGTTTTATTTCAACATCAGATATTCGATATTCCCATTTTCATTTCAGTGAAATCTCGAATTCGATAAAGTTCAGCAAAGGCATCAAATCTATATGTATGGTTTATTAGCCTAATTACCATAATTAATTAACGTATATCTCGGAAACTATCCATCGGAGCGCGTTTTTATTGATTCTCGACCCCCCTAGACTCTACACTCCCATCGATACATAAAATTTCGAATGCTTTGACACCAAACTTAACCTTTTAATCTTACAGGCCCAGGGGATCATACGAAGCTCCCCTGTATTTTCAATTTGGGCATTTTAAAAGCCAGCCGCCTCCGACGGCATCACCAAAGACTGGAAACCGTCTCAGAGCCAATTTCTACATGTTTGCAGTCCTTTTAGGCCTCAAACATGGTTAATTAGTCTAATTACCATAATTAATTAACGTATTTCTCGGAAACTATCCATCGGAGCGCGTTTTTATTGATTCTCGACCCCCCCCCCTTAGAAACACGCATCGTTACATAAAATTTCGAATGCTTTGACACCAAACTTAACCTTTTAATCTTACAGGCCCAGGGGGTCATACGAAGCGCCCCTGTATTTTCATTTCGGGCAGTTTAAACACTAGCTTTAAATGAGCGCTATCACAACTTGAATTATTTTTGCGGTAGAAACACTATTAAGATAAAAGAAACAAGCTGTGGTACAATGGGCCAAGTTTTGTTATAATTGGAAAAACCACTTTACTGTGGGCCCTCGAAGTCGTTTTTCTCAGAAGCAAAATTTTATTGTAAAGTCGTTCTACCCCTGGACCCTTCAAATATTAATTTTAATTAAATAGAGTACCAGCAATTACTCATTAAAATCTATTTTAATTAATATTTGAATATAGCATGTGGTTTTACGGTTTGTTTATTTGATTGGTTGCATTTCAAAAATACTAAAATTAAGTGTGAAAAATATCGATATATCGTGATATCTCGATATAAGATGGTATCGATATCGATATATCAAACTCCAAATCGTCCAGCCCTAGGTAGGACCAAGGGCGTAGCCAGGATTTTCATTAGGGGGGGGGCAGGACATGGAGTCTAACCGGAGAATGCCCGGTTTGTCATAATGAGACACTATGACTAGCTCATTTTAGCCCCCCCCCTGGGTAGGACCATTACCTACCTATATGGTAGGACGGTATTGTGCTTGAAATGGATGAAATGTCCCTAAAACTGCCACTGACCGCAATGTGTTGGAAATCTTTTGAGTGTTCCTGTAGCAGAACTAAATGAAAAAGACACTTTTTTTGATTGGAGAAGTTCATTTGTAATCCTTAACAGCATATATCATTTCATACGCTTTAATGAATTACGGCACATAGAGCATAATGTATTTAGAAACTTTTGGGCGGACCTGTCGATAACTACCGAGTCGAATTTGACCAAAAGGGGAGGCTCACAACTACATGCCACAACAATCCTAAATATAAAGTTTCAACATTCTACGACCAATAACTTTTGAGATATGCGAGTTACATACATACGTAGTTACGTATAGACGGCATAGAAAAACTGGTCAAAATAGACTCGTTGTTGGTCAAATTGGGTGTCAGACGCATTTATATGAACGTGCATGCTAGCGTACGAGATGCATTGAAAAAATTCTTAAAAGTAAATTTAGCGGCAGTCAAAATCTGTTTTTTCGGCGAAATTTCGCCTCCGAAATTTTTCGGGATTACATTACTTCCTTATATTCCGTACAAGGAAGTAAAAATGAATCCATCCAGATCGAAAATAAATATACAATATATATAATGTATCATGTTACGGAGTATAGTAATCGAACCCTGGACCGAGGCTATGAGTTAACGGAGAACCCACTTTGCCACACTAGTCGTCGAAAATTTCTTTTAACTTGTTTGAGAAATAATTAGGGGCCACCACTCCTTTGTTGCCCCAGGGTCTCCACACTTCTAAATCTGGCACTCTGTATCATAATCCATGACTGAACCGTTTGTTTTCTTTGTTCCATAAAACGCTCCTTTGGAACTGAAATCTACATTAAAATCGTCTACAAAAACTGTTGGACGAATGGTATTCATGGTTAATCGCGATTTCACTTTTCGAACAGTGAAGCGATTAATGGTGATTTCGTAATTCGAATTGGATTCGCGATTAACCGTTTTCACAATCCGAACTGTATTCGCGGTTAATTGCGATTACAGTTTTCGCTATTAATCGCTTCACTATTCAAACTGTATTCACGATTAATCGCGATTAATCATCAGGGGGCTGCACCCCCCTATTTAATATTTAGCGTGCAATTGAAACTTAGTTAATAAACTGATACACAGCTCCCCCCCCCCCCCGAGCGCAGTCCCCGATATAAAATCCTGCATCTGATACTGCATGAGTTCGGGTTTTTTAATGAGCTCCTACCGTTAACCGAACAAGTAGTGTATACTATCGAGTGAACCGAGTAAAACGAGTAGTGAATACTATCGAGTGAAACGAGTAATGAATATTACTCGAATAGGAAACGAGTACTCGCGATTAATCGTGAATACTACTCGAATTGTGAAACAAGTATATCGAGTAATCGAGTATATCGAGTAAACGAGTAATCGTTTTACCGATGCTATGCGCTGGGCGTTCGAATAAATTTTTCGAAATCGATTGATTCGAATGGATTTAATAATCGATTACTCGATTAATTTCATTCATTCATGCCCATCACTACTTCAAATGAAATCGATTTACAAAATAGATTAATTTTAATTTCTGGTTGTTAAAATATCTAAATAACTTCATTCATCAGTTAATTTTTATCAGTTATTTTGTTAACAGAAATGGAATTTCCATGGGGGGGGGGGGTTCTGGACTCCCTCGACAATCTCTTGATTACATTCTTGCTGTTGGTCACTTTGGTTATTCGTTTATAGGCTTGTTCCGTATGGCATTACAATCCTTTTTGGTAGGCTAAACAGATTTGCTCTGTGGCATAACTGAGATGTCTACTAGTAAACACTGACCATGCCTATTAGAATGTTAAATTTACTGATTGAGAAAATGTTAGAACATAATACTATTTTCTACATAATGGAAATTATGTATAAACTATGCAGTGGACTATGTGAAAAGCATCGACCCCAAAACATCGGTGTTGAACATCGATGTCACATCTCGAGCATCAACGTCGAGCAAATTGTTTCCATTATACACTGTGTTAATATATATTTCCTGTATATTAAATTAAAAGTGTGTGTATATTCCTCATTTATTAAAGAACGCCTTACAACAAACTAAACGATAAATAATATTATTACGTTAATGTATCCCTCGGCAATTTTAAAAGATCTGAATTTTTTTTATTTTACTTACTTACTTATTTATTTATTTTTAATTTAACATGCCTATAGATCCAAAAAACTAGAGGATCACAATTCCCATAGTTGGTGAAGGCCCAGACAAAAAAATATGTATTTTAAAGCTACAGTTCGAAAAATGTGATTTCTCACTACAAAAGGTTGTTGAATTTTTCGAGAATGTCACTGTCAAGGCAATGTCAGGCTGTATAATAAAAGAGTGTAAGGCTAGATAAATCGTAAATATTTTAAAACATAGACGCAACAATTCGGGGCATATAGCTAACCACTTTTTAAAAACAGTAAAGTTTTTGTTAGAAAACATCGTAACTCTGCAGTTGGTGAAAGCTCAAGTAAGCCACAGTTTTAAAAAGTTTACTAAATGTTGCAGGTTTATCATCATTTACGATGAATCATGACTGCATTTTTTCGAGTTTGAAAAGAATTAGTTTTCTTCTATTTTCAAATTTAAGGAGGTGAAACAGGTTTAGTTTTCTTCCCCCCTAACTAAAGCTCTGAAATACAAACTCCACTTAACTAATTTTAAAGTTTCATTATTGTCATTCTATAAAAAGAAACAGCGTGGCTGGATTACAGTGAAAAGCACGTAATATAATCAACCGCTGTTTGCAAATACTAATACTTAAATCAAAGCAGTAAAACAATTCTCTGAAACTCTAATTATCTAAACTTGAAAGCAAAAAAGTTTGCTATCTTCTAGTTCAAAAATTACTGTTTACAGAAATTGGTTGATTATGTTTTCTACATGTTGACTGTTGTGTACTAAATTACGCATGCGAGAAATAAGCAATAGTCATGAACGAGGCCCTACGAAACAATAACTGAGACTTAGCGCTCCGATGTTAATGACACTTCGGTGTGAAACATTGTAACTTTCGACCTTACCTCATGTCCACTGCTGGGAGAGGATAGGAAAGACGTTTCCAGCAGCTTCATTCCTCGGCAGCTGCATAGCTGGAACTGCCTGTGGAAACGCGAGCAGCCATGACAGAAACGCAAATGAGCGCAGAAAAGTAACAAGGAAAAAAAAAGCAAAAGAACAGGAGAATTCGTTTGTTTTTATATGTTCTTTTTTTACGACATACGCGCAGTGTGTGTGTGTATGTACAGATAGGTGCGGACCGGTTGCGGAAGTTCCGCGACGCTGGATTTTACGCACGGGAAAACGTATTTAATGCAATGAATGGATTTTTTTTTTTTTTTTTTTTTTTTTTTTTGTTAGCCAAAGGAGAGGAATGTTCAAATGTGTATGCACTTAACACTGTGCGAGAACTTTGATCTGGTTAGTTAACCTTTCGGTATTCAAAAACGGCCAACATAAAAGTGTTGTTTGTGTGACTTGGATGGCGGTAACAAGTCACTATATTTTATATCATAGCTACTAACCTTTAGGAATTTATTGGAAGATTACCTACCAATAATTTCCTTTTGTTGTTTTAAAATTACAATAAATCCAGTATCTCTACGTAAAATGTAAATTTAAAAGTTGTAAAAAGTAATTTATTGAAAAAAGAGTGGAAGTTGGCAGTCATGCTTTATATGCATCTTGTGAATAAACTAGAAAAATCTCATTGCTAATTTGTTTGTTATCGTCTGTCGAATCCAAATCTGTACCGCTGTAACGAACGGCTTTAAGATTTGCACAACTACGTGGGAAGATACAGAAAAAAAAAGAATGGAAGAATAAGAAAATCTGAAACATCTTCAGATTTTAAGTACTCACTAAAGTGTTATATATTAAAAGTGCATCATAATCCGTGCGTCTTCCCTATTTTCTTTCCTTATTCCATTAAGTTGAAAGTGTGTCATTATTCAGGAGTGTGCCGTATTTTTCTCCCTTGTTCTATAAAACACATCTTTGGAATCGAAAGCAGACTTGATATAGCCTGCTTTACAATTTCCGCCAAGCACACCAATGCACCAAATGCACCGCCCAATGTAAGTACTTCACCGTTTTAAATACTATTTGGAATGTGCATCATAATCCAGGAGTGTGACGTGTTTCTCTTTCTTGGGTTGATTTCTACTTTGACGCCTCTCTCGCCAAGGTTGCAATAATTAAACATATGCAGTTACCACGACGACTTTTTGTGTTTATGTGACAACATATATTTAGAATTAAAATGGCGATTTGAAACAACAAGTGTAGCATTCCATTACTTATTTATTTATTTTGGATTGCCAATCAATGTACTTTTAATAATTAGGTGTCTTGAAATGCCTTAACTGGTGCGTTTATCGTTAATTTGTTCACTTTAGTTTTCATCTAGTTCTTTTGGAAGTATTGAAACGTGCATAACTTCTAGAGACCCATGACTGCAAAGCTAGCCAAACTGCAGCAATTCTTTAGGTTGGCGAGAGGGGGGGGCGTTAAAATAGCAATCAACTGTTTCTCGTTCCATAATACACATCTTTGTAATCGAAATCTATCTTAAAATCACCTACTGAAACGGTTTTACAATCTTCGCCAAACATATTGCAACTGTACTTCACCATTTTAAATACTGTCTGGAATGGGCATCATTATCCACGAGTGTGCCGTGTTTGTCTTACTTGTTCCATAAAATACATATTTGGAATTGAAATCTAAATTAAAATCGCCACCTAAAGCTATTTTACAGTCTTTGCCAGGTCTATTTTAACTATACTTTTCAAGCTTGGTTCGGTTTTGACGTTATTAATTGGCAGCAAACTTGGCGATCAGTTATCAAAAATTGCAAACCTTGTGCAACTTTCGAGATCTTAATCTTCCTCCCTCACCTCCGCGTTATATAGCAACACATTTCAAAAGATCTTCACCGTGATAATTCATGTCTACAAAACCTGTCTACAAATCATGTCGACAAAGTCGCATAGAAAAAAATCTGGGACTGAACGAAATAGCACTCTAGTGCTAAAAAATCGGAGCTACTTCAAAAAAATGAAAAATCTACTTGTACGCCCCGATTTATTGAGTCTATTGCAATTTCCAACCACAAGAAATTGCCATCAAAGTATGGAAAATTGCGTGAGTGCGTGTGTGTTTGTGATGAGGGATTTATTTTTCAGCAGCAATGATAAGTTTCGTCAAGATGCAGCAATGATAAGTTTAGTCAAAATGAAAATAACTCTTTTTTTGCCATTTTAGTGAATACGTGTGTCTAGTAAACTTCACACCAGAAAAATTATTTATAATGCAAGTTTAGAAGATAAATCATAAGCCCTATGTCTATATAAATGTTTTCTGCTTAACCTAAAAAAAATGTATAAAAAATTAATTTGCATCTGAAATCGGGTGTTTTGAAGAGCTGCATTTTGTAGGAATATTCGACAAAAACCTCACGACTTTGAATTCAATCTTATCCATATACAACTACCTCCCGTCGCATCTTTCTGTGTTTTCCATTTTAATTTCTTTGTATAAGAAACGCTTTAGCTAGTTGAAAATATATAAGGCTGCACGTGAGCGTTGGGTAGTCTTTCTGTTTAACTTAAAAGTGTTATGTGAGTATCATCATAAATGAGAGTCATAAATGAGATTTATGTATCCATGGCATACGTCCTGTTCGTCATACTCTATGTTAGAGATGAGATGGGCTCAGACCGAGCCCGGGCTCGGGCTCTATAATTTACAACTGCGTTCGGGCTCGGGCTCGTGAAAAATTTCTTCTTTATTGAACATACTCCTTGAACAAATTTTAAAAAGTGATTCATGAGGAAAATAAAAGTACTTTAAAAAAAAAATAGTGGCACAGGCGCCTAGAAGGTGCGTGAAGTTCTTTGGGTATTTCAGGACGACGGCTTATATTACTTACTTGGTCATGAGATCCGGCATTATTTGATAAACATGGATATAAAGAATTAGAAAGTGCATCGAGAGTTTGCAACTATATTTTTCTTTAATTTGCATAAACTGCAAAATTTATTGTATTCTATCAATGAAGTAATTGATTTTTTTTTTTTAAATCTTTAGCTGAAACTTCGGGCTCGGGCTCCAGCTTAAATAATATTGCTCGGGCACGGGCTTCAAAAAATAAGATCGAACTCATCTCTACTCTATGTACGCTTCTGGTTTCAGGACGTTTCGTAATTTGTTTCTGAAAAAAAACTCCAGTCAGCACATAAACATGTCCTTACCTCCAAGTCCTGCCTGGGGTCGTGCATGACTGGCGGCTCTTGCGGGAGCGGGTGGTGCCTCCGGCCCTGAGATCGCTTGTTCGAATGCCGGGGCCCGTTCTGTGACTCCATAGACGGCTCGGACCAATCACCCGGACCACGGGACGAAGCTGCGACAGAGAAAGAGGAAACATTGGGGGAAAAACATGTGCAAAAACATCATAAACAAGAAATTCAATAAAAATATTTTTATTGTAATTATAAACTTTTCTTATGCTATTTTAGGTTGACATGAAGTATCGCACAAGGTTAATTTAAAAAAATTCTTAAATACCCCAAACACTAATTTTTTAGCAAACAGGGTTTCCACAAGCTCGATTATATACCCTAAAATAGAATATACCCCTCCCTTTTATTTCTGTAATTTCAAAACTTTTAATTACGTTTGTAATTTTAGATTTCCTGTTTGGCAGCAGACGTCGTTTAATTCGATTTGAAGCTCGTTCAATGAGCGGACGAGGAATGTTGCTTAAATGACAAGGATATATTTTCAAAATTCTTAAATGTAACGAAAACTAATGAATTTTCAACAAATTAGGCTTAACCCAAACTTCGATTACAAACCCTAAAATAGAAATCCCCTCCCCCTTTTTTTAGCTCTTCAATTTCAAACAATTTTACATCACTTTTATAATTTCAGATTTTATGTTCGATTGCTACGATTTTATGTTCGATTTGCCGGTTAAGTCTGCGAACCGGAAAAGCTTGTTTTGAACTTATATTACAGAGCAAGAATAAGAAAATCTTATGAAAACAATTTTGAACTTTTGTTTCGCTTAATCGTAGCTTGCTCGGCTTTAAAAACATTCATATACGAATTACAATGGTACTTTGTGATACTAATTTTATCCTTGTCCGGGCCCCCTTGACCATGGCCGAGTTGATGAGACACTGAACATGGTAGACGGCCGAAGTGTGAAGGTCACGAGTTCGGGACCACGGTGCGGCTGCCGATGTAAGAGCCTGGAGTTTTGGTCGGTTTTCTCCAGATGTAACGTGAATACTCGTTAGAACCCCTTAAAAAGACCTCCGCGAAAGGAATTCCCCCGAGGACAGATGCCCCGAGTGTGGTCTTGCCATAACACAAATCTCTATTGTCCGAGCTCGTTAGTCAAACAACCCGTTTCTCGAACAAGTTTCCTGCCGCTTAAATAACAGAAATATGATTAAATTTACCAGGAACAAACGAAGCAAATTTTTATTTAAAACGCCAGAAATCGTTATTATTTTCCTATAATACAACTATTTTGCGTTTCATTGTTCCGTTGAGCTTCAGTCTGTATTGTATTGTGTATATAAATATTAGTTAAGGAGGAGGCGGGCAATGCGTAAGCTAGATTTTGAGATGTTAGTTTAATTCGTGTTTTTTTTTTTTTTTTTTTTTTTTTTTTTTCCCGAGCTCGTTGGTAAAAATACTTGTATTTCGAATGACTTTCCCATGTTGAAATAACAGAAATATGATGAATTTTTACCAGGAACAAAAGTGTTTGCGTTATGACAAGCCTACACGAGGGGTATATGCCTACGGGATCAGGAGTGCCTTGGGAGGAAGTCTTTTTAAGGGGTTCTAATGCGCATTCACGTTACATATAGAGAAAAACGCCCAAAGCTCCAGACCGTTAGATCGACAGCCAAACAGTGGACCTAAACGCAGGACCTTCAGGCTTCAGCTATCTACCATATTCAGTGTCTTATCTACTCGGCAATAGTGAAGCTTTACCTGAAATAAACAAACGGTTCCAATTTTTATATAATAATATTAAGTTTATTAATATTTTCCTAATACAACTAATTATTTTGTAAATCAATGTTATTTTCTGTGTCGTTTCTTTACATAGTATTTTGTATATGAATGTTTTTTAAGGAAGATACGATTACTGTACTAGTGAGATCTTGAGTTACAAGTTTCAATTAATCTCTTGTACAAGATCGTTGGAAAAAACATCTGTATCTCCAACCAGTTTCCGTCACTGAATTTACAAAATTACGATTATTAATTAATGTGAACAAATAAATACTTATTTTTATAATATTCTGAACTATATCTACTATATCTATTCTAAATACACATTTTATACATATTGTTACGAAAATCGCCAAGTGGGTGTATTTTTAAGCAGTCCAATGAGCACAGTAAACAAAAAAATAACAGTTTATTCCACGGCTCGCAGCTCAATAGCTCAAAATAATACAGTAAACATTAACATGCACTAACTAAAATCATAAATAACGTTATTCATATCACAGAATCAACCGTGCGCTTCAAAGTCTATCACTCAACTGAACTCCCCGGAGAGAAATCCTAGCGCTTTTATAGAGATGATGACGTCACCAGAATTGCCGAGAACTTTCTGGAACAATCTTATCAAATTGAAATATGGTCTCGAGCCATGAATTTTCTAGAAGCCACCATTACTTCCACAGGTTTACCATTACCTGAGGACTTCGCTATTATGCCAGTAAAACTAGTTTCCCGGCGGCTCATGCATTACGAGAGCAAATTAAGTTATTATTTCGCAACACTATAAATTCTATTATAGTACATATATACGAATTAGAATATGTTGAATAAAAAATAAGTTTTATTCTGCTTGTTTAATGACGGAAACTTGTCATTAAATATGAAAACTTAATGATGGAACCATGGGAATCGGCAGAAGATGGCTCAAATGGGTCACTAATCCTCTGGAGAATAGGACACTATTTTGGGTGCCATGGGCTAAAAAGGTCTACTAAAAGGCCCCACTAACTTGATTTAAATCGGATTTTGTCTCTCTTTCCGGCTCTAGAAAAGTTTCAAAGGTTGGTGGGCGATAACTGTGAACGAATGATTTAAGCAGGAATAAGTCACTCCTAGAGATGGGGAAAGAATGAACACCCTGTTCTTTTGAACCTGTTCTCAAGAAAGAACGGGAACACCCTGTTCAGTGATCACGGCAAAAACATGTTCTCAGTTCATTAAGGTCCGACGCTTCAAAATTTTGTGGCAGGCAAGCGTGTTGAAAAGAGAAATTTTGGAAAATGCCTTAAAGGTGAAATTTCTCATTAAAAGGCACGATTAATATTTTTTTGCTAAGAGAATTTTAAATTCTGGGGGGGGCAGACCCCCCCTCCCCACATTGGCTACGTATCTGATGGTGGGGACAGAAGTTCACAATTTTAGCTTTATCAAATTCTAATTGTGGAATCTTTTAGTTATTTTGAGAAATAATGATAACGAAGATGATTATCTGGGGGGGGGGGGGCGGATAGAACTTTTAACCCAACCTACCATAATTTTAAAGTGGACCCGGGCAAAGAATAAGAAGCTTTCTTATATGTTAGTAGGGTAATATTGACAGTACCACGCCACCCCAATCCGGGCGGAGCAGCGGAGCAGGGGAGCAGGTATTACATAATCCACGATGTGCTAAGAGGGAGGTGGAGTTGAGTGACAGTTGATGAATGGGAATTCGGTTGGAGAGGGGAGACGGGGTTGAGTGACAGTTAATAGATAATACAGAGGAGTGGATATTTTTTTCTTGCGTTATTTCTAATAGAGGGGACTCGGAAAAAAGTTTAATTTTTTTTCTAATAATTACCGACTACAACTATTTATGCAGAGACCGTCTTGAAAGGTATAAAAGAGATGTGATTATGAAATAGGAAGTAATTGTAAGGATGACTCTCAGAAAAAAATTTTAATTTGTGTTTTTTAGAATTTTGATTGTGAATTTTTCAGACATAGAAAATTATGCTGTAATACGAACTATTAATATGTAAAAGAAATTAGAAGCTAATGATTTCATTATTGAAGATAAAAATTAAAGTTGGGAGTTGAATAGTATATGTTTTATGCAAACTTTTACAGAATAGTAGAAAGAATTGTGTTTAATGTTAGGATAACGATACTTTGTGTTTTTTTTTTTTTTTTTTTTTTAGACATAAAATGGTATATGTTAATTTTTCAGACGTAGAAAATATTGGATTTGTGTTTTTGGAATTCTAAATGTGAATTTTTCAGACACAGAAAATGTTGCACAGATATGAACTAGGACAAATTTAAAAAAAAAACATTAGGGTAAAATTCTGTTTCATAATGAAACTTAGAAACTATTTTAGCGAAAGCGAAATCTACTGTATGGATTTGCCCCTAAAAGTTAACTTCACAGTACACCCGTTGACTTAACAGCTATACTGTAAAGATATAGCTATATTATTCTTATACGTGTAAAAATATCATGTCCCACCCTACAACCGGTACCACATTATCATGTAAACCTCTTACAGAATAATAGAAATAATTATGTTTAATGTTAGGATGAGACTTTGCGAATTTTTTCGTGATAAAATGACATTGGTTATATCTTTAAACCTTTTAAGCAAGTATTAGTATTGATAGATTTTTTTTAAAAAATCCTACTGTATTGAAAATAAAGTTTAGGTTTATACTCACCGATCAAGAAATCGTGGTTACATGATAATTTCCTTATATGACTTTAGAACTTTACGAAAGCTTTTTTTAGAACTTTACGATAAAATAAGTTACAAGCAAGTAATTTTTTTTTTCTAATGAGCAGGC